>CM076582.1:263685379-264278407 GCA_034641835.2 Pinus albicaulis | reverse complement strand
CTAGCATTTGCCCCTAAGGGTGCAAAGGTACACCGAAGGAGTAGACGTTGTACTAACTCTTGTGCCTATCAAAGAGTTCGGCCTAGTCGTGCGTGTTTTGTTTGAGATTAACAATTAACATTTTCAAATAAATTAAATGTTAAGAATAATAGAATACTATTTAGAGTTTAAATAGTATTCACATAATTATATTAACCCATTCGATTATTACTATGATATCAAGCTTTAATTAAACACTATGGCTTCGTTCAAAAGGCTATATTAAGGTTATTCACATAATTATATTAATCCATTCCATTATTACTATGGCATCAAGTTTTAATTAAAAAAATTTAAATATTAAATTTAAAAACAATTATTGAAAAAACAAATAAATGTTAAATATAAAAATTAAATTAAAGAATATATATACTAAACTTTATTAAATTAAAAAAAAATCATTAATATTAACATTAAAAATAAATGAATTAAAAACAAAGAATATTAAATTTTAATAAATAAATAAATTGATAAATAAATTTCAAAATAGAAGAAAAAAAAATTAGAGTTAAAATTTAAAAAAAAAAGGAATACAAATTAATTTAAAATAAAAAAGGGGGAAAATTAAATAAATTAAAAAAATAAAATAAAAAAGAAAATTAATTTTTAATATAAAACTGAAAATTTTAAAAAGCTAAATTTTAAATGTTAAATTTTATTTAATTAAAAAAAGGAAAATTAAAAAAAAATATTGAAAAACACATATTTAATTTAAATTAATTAAAAAAATAATTAAATAAAATATTAAAATTTATCAAATAAAATTAAAAAAAATTAAATTAGTTTAAATTAAGGTGGGTTCGATGCATTTATAGTAACAATTTTCTAAATGTGTGAGTTTTGTAAACTTTGCACGTCTTTGTAAAGTAACGGGTTCTTTTAATAAACTTCGCATGTCTTCGTGAAGCGTCGGCCGTGCGATGGTGAGACTCCAGATTGACGGTCTATACACATTTCGCGCGGCATCTTCAACCGATGTATAATGTGCGAAGGGGCGTTTTACCCGGCGGTTTTGAAACAGTGGTCTAGCCATGTGTCATTTAATCAATGGAATCGCTGTGATTTATTCAATACCGCCTGTCCCGGAAAAGCGGTGCGGAATGGCAACCGCCCCTTCGACATTAATTCTCCGTATTCACTACCAGATTCCGATTCTGTTCAGATCCTCCGTCACATCTGGCCGCTCCCACAACGCATCCGAGTTAATGGAGGAAGGGAGTGGGTGGAGGTTATTCGAATTCATTGAAACCGTGCGCAGACCTCCATGCGAAACCGGTAGTTTACCCACTCAAAACCGCTTTTCAAAACTTAAAATTTTTGATTGCTTTGAACGCCGGGTTTCAACACAATTTTAATTCGATTCCATTCAGAATTCCATTGCTCCTCTCTAACACGTCTTCCTCTGCATCCTGCATCCAAGCTTGGAATCGACTTCAATTTGCGTTGAAATCGGAATTACTCCACCGCCTTAAGTCAAATAGCAGCGTTTAGTTTGACAAAAAAACAGAGTTCTTCAATGATTAAAATATATTCGATCTCAAAGGCTATTGCTTTCGTTTTACAGCAGAAGGATCAAAACATGTTTTTATTTCTATCGAACCTCCATACAAGATTAACACGCAGATAATTGAAATGATTCAATTTAACACATGCGCATATAAAGATGAATCGATCTTGTGAATTCCAACAAATAAATCGGATTCAATACTACCCCTCTCATGCAGAGCCTTAGTATGTCTAAACAAACAGAGATTTGTTCTGCTATGCTCAATTAACAGAATAAATCTCTTTGACTTCCTCTAAATTTCACTGAATCGATCCCGGTTGGAGTAGATATGTACTCTGTCGTTGAATTCCTCCGCAGACAGCCAATTTTAGCATATTTTGTGTCAAGACGGCTGTTCCGAGCCCAAATTTGAACAATTTGACCTGCAATTGTTCAAAATCGAGCCAGGTTGCGAATTCTGACGAGTTTGCGATAAAATTCGCTAGTTCTGAGCATTGCCGGGGTCGACATTGGGAATGAGAACTGCGTTGGAGCTGTCACAAAGCAGCGCGGCATCGACGTGATTCTCAGTGATGAATCCAAGCGGGAAACCCCGGCAATGGTGTGCTTCGGCGATAAGTAGCGGTTCCTCAGCACGGCAGGGGCGGCCTTTGCAACGCTGAATCCGAAAACCACTATTACGCAGATCGCCCATATCCGAAATGTTTCACCGGAAATAAGCAATGCATGCCAGGCCTCTCTGTTTCCAGACGACTGCAAGTCCTCTTTGATGATCAGCTCTGTGGCAACCAAGCAAGGCGCTGAAGCCGTGGAAATAGTCAAAGCTGCCATGGGTTTGTCCTCTGATGGAGTCACACACTGTTATCATCTCTCCGAAGCTATTCTGTCGATTGCCCTTGGTACTACTGATTTCAACATGATGGTAGCTGGTCGCAATTGCTTGGAGACTCTGAGTGCTGATGAAGATAACCAGCACCGCTCTGGGATGATGAACGCCTTGAATGCTTCTGCTCATGACATGAAATCTTGGAGACCTGCACAGACAGAGAAATGTGGAAAATGAGAAATCGCATTGCAAACCGTCGATTTGGCGGAAAATGAGAAATCGCATTGCAAACCGTCGATTTGGCATATTCGTTTTAGAACGACGAATCTGCTACAGTGTCGTGGGCTAAAGCCCCACAATAGAACACCTTCGGTGTATAGTCATTTATGTCAATAATTTTTAATTGTGTCACTCCATATATGGAAAATCGCATTTTTGATACCAAAGTGTTACATTTCACTATAGGTGTCTCTGAATCCATTTGCAGTGTTAAAATTTAGAGACAAACGAGTCTATGAATTTATAGTGTAGATCTACAATTAACATAATTGCATGTATCATCTATCAATTGTACACTAATGCCTTCATTACAATTTTAGTAAAAGTTATAATATTAATTAGATAGCCAAATTAAAAATTTATATTTATATTTAATATTTGACCATAAAGTTTAATTTTTAAACTTCATTGATTTATGTTAAAAGTGTGAGTTGTTTTAAATCTAAGGTTAAATCTTCATATTTACATTTAATAAATAGATAAATATAACATTTCTTATGTTAAACATGTGAGTTCATTTAAATCTAGTATTAAATCATCATATTTACATTTGATAAATACTAAATAGATAAACCTAAAATATGTATTTAAAGACCTATTTAGTAAATAGGTATGAAAATTTATTAATTTAAGTATGAAACTTAATTAATTTTTTAATGATGTATGAACCTTTGTTTTTTTGTAAGTCAATGTTATATTCATGTAGGAAAAAATGAGTACATATAGCCATTTACAAAACAGGTGGTCTCACCATTGATGGGCACCAAAACACATATAAAACATAAAGAACACCAAATAGCATACTAGTCGTCCAACGTGATGGATGCATGCTTTTACAGGGTTGTTCCTAGATGCGGTGAAGGACATAAGTCACACTGACTGTGCCCTTCAAAGTGCGCAACCAAGTCTCCAACTTTTCTACTTTCTCAATGAGTTGATTTTGGCCTCGCCAAACCATTACCAGTCTCTCCCGGACTTGGCACTGTAAATAGTGCATTCAGTCCAATGTTTCCATCTGCTCTACATGCTCCTCGCGACATAATCTCTTAGTTGTGTCCACTCTTTCCCCCAGGCTGTTGATAAGTGCATAATAGTTCTCTAGGCAGCAATGTTGGATAACCTACCCCTCATTTATCTCAAATCAATCAAACCCACGATTCCCCTTGCCACCACGACCTCCTCCGCCCTGATGAATATGCTTTTGAACCCTCAAACCCCCACCTCTGCTATCCCCTCGCTTACCTCCTCAACGACGCCCATGCACACCCACACTAGCGAGTTGCGCACGCCCCGTAGTGTTTCCACCCTATCATGGAGTTGCCATGATTATTTCTGAGTCTGCCACCCCCACAGGGCCATCAACGACAAGGGAGGAAGAACACCCACACCACACCGGGGGCTTCATAATTCGCCAAGGTCGAGGAACCCCGCCGTGTGCAGAGTCCGAAGACCAGATCCGCCACTATAGAGAACACACACCACTAGTGAAGGAGCCAAATTTCGTCTCCCACCACCACAGGGAAGCATGAAGACACCTCCCACTGCCAGATAAAGACTTCCACCACCAACAAAACCAAATACCATCACCCACCAAACTAATGCAGGAAATTGAACAACAAATGATGACAAAGTAGTCGATGCCTGAGCGTAACTTCCCCTAGGGCAGTGACCTGCCTCCAAATTCTCCACATAGAGGCCACACACCAATCCACCAAACACCGTCATACCCACACCGGGTCGGGCACGAAATTTGGAAAAGAAACTAGTTTTCCGTCACCATCCTCGAGGTTTCCTGGACTGCAAATTCTAGCTTCCTCTCTTATCATGAAAAAATAGGCTAACCGAAAGCCAAGAAAAATGGAAACTAGTGAGCTCACTTCCCTTCAAATTCCTATCCTCAACCCAGATGTAGTAAATGGCGAAGAAATTGAGCAACAGGGACTAGTAGAACACACTGCACTAGCAAATTCCCACGACAAGCACACATAAGCCACTCCCTTTGTAAACCTTCCTGTGACATTTACACTTCCTCTTCGGAGGCCATCATCAGGACCAACACCAAACCATATTTACGAGTCTAATGTTGGGCTCCCTCATCTTCCCTTGCCTTATCCTTTCACCACCTCTAAACTCCAATGCGCAATTATTTTTCACACGAATTGCCAACGTGAAACCATTAACTCTCCCGCTACATGCATTATGGTGAAGGGACCGAGAGTACCGTCCCTCATCGTCGCTCCACTTATATTTACTCATGCGAGACGCCTTCCACGTGTTGCTCAGACCTCCCCCCATTGGGGAGTATTGTATGAAGCTTTGTTAATTTAGTTATGAACCTTAATTTTTTAATGGTGTATGAACTTTTATTAATTGTTTGATATGAACTTTGGTTAATTTTTAATGGTATTATGAGCTTTTGTTTTTTTTTTTCACAAAGGAAAAATTCGTAACTTTCCATTTATAATGATAAGTTACATGTTACATATGCTGGTAGTGTATCACTACTAATCAGTTTATGATATCACATTATGCTGCCACACTGGCCTTTAGTAGTCTAATATACTGTCTCAAAATCTGATCAAAATATTGATAATATTCACTAAGTAAGTTTGGTGCATAACTTACTGGATATAGATACAATACATAATAAAAATAAAATTAAATAAAATACATGCCGGTAGGAGTCCATAGGAGATAAACACAAAATCCTCCCATATGCTGTACAGTTAGACAGCCCCATGTGCAGGCGCCTCATCCATAAAAGGTCGGTGGTAAAATCTGAAAATCTGTCCTCCATTCTGTTCTGTAATGTGCCAGGTGCCCCAAGTCAGCTCCGTAGCTTCTTTGGACAGTTGGTCAACCACTTTGTTCCGAGACCTGTAGATGTGAACCACAGAGATGGAGTCAAATAGTGTCCGGAGTCTATGAACCTCTCGCAGTAGTGCAGACAGTGTGTGCGAGTGACAGTGAGCAAGATTATTGAACCAATTGATCACAAGTAGAGAGTCCCCAAAAATCTGAATGGAATTGCAATGATTTTCCCAAGCATATGTCAGAAGGAGTCTAAGGCATTGAAGTTCAACATAGTTGTTTGTGCCAGGTCCCAATCCCATCTGGATTTTGTAATGGTGATGCTCATTCAAAGGTAGTGTGGCGCCCCCCCCACAGCACCGAGTGTTGGATGCACCATCAAAATAGGCCCAAGGTCTGCTATGGTCAATGATTTCTGGTGTCCCAGATGTGGGGGTAGTGTGTTGTCGATCCTCAGGCAGGAGGTGGTAAGTTGCAATGGTGGCGGCACATATTTTGTCACTGTTTATAGGCAGACCATTGAATATCAGCTTATTTCGACCGATCCAGATTTCCCAAGCCATTATCAGGGGGAGATTGCGCATCCTCGGGCAACCAGCATTCAGCTGCCACCAATGTGTCCATGAGTCTAGTAATGATACACCCTGCCATTGATGTAGGCAGTCCAATCCAGTAGATACCCGAGCCCAGATATCCCTAATGATATTGCAATGAATAAATAGGTGAGTAGTATCCTCGCAATTTGAGAGGCAGTAGCAACATTGAGAAGGTCCATGAATAGTACGTCTGTGAAGAAATTCCAACGTGGGAATGCACTGGTTTAGTATACACCAGAATCTGTTTTGTGCTTGTGTGGAGCCTTCAGCTTCCAAATGCTACTCCACCACCATGCTTTTTGCATGGGTTCTTTGTGCTGGATAAGAGTGAGGTATCCAAGTTTCGGGGAATAATGCCCATCAGGTGAGCAAGCCCATATCAATTCGTCCTCCTGTTCTGTGATGAAGATATTGGATGCTTTTAGTGCCCAAATGTAGTTCTGCCATATCCGAGTGCCCATCTGTGGGATCCCCAGATAATCATCCTGTAACCAGGCCTATCCCTGCCAAGTGGTATTAACTGGGTCCCCAATCTGAGCAAGGTAGTATATGTCCCTGCGAGCCAATTATGAACTTTTGTTAATTGTTTAGGTATAAAATTTATTTAATTTTTTAATAATATATAAACCTTTATTAATGGTTATAAATATGTAATTCAAAATATTTAAGTATGGTTTATTGTGTAATAATGGATAAATGTGTTTAGTTTTATTAATTTCTATGAGAATTGTACCAATGAATATATTTATTTCATTTAATACAGAATTTACATGATTATATCAAATTAAGCTTTAAATAAAACAATATTATTGGTTTTATATTTGATTAATAATCAAAGTAGTAAATCTCTTTTTGCAAAAGAGTTCCCCTCAAGTCATGCATAGTAGGGACTTTGAAGCCCTTTAATGTAGCTATAATATTAGAGTATCGCATAGTTTGGTAATAAGGTGAGCGAGCAACATTAAATGGGATATTTGCATCATACCACCATCTAGCAATGTATTGAAAAGAAGATTATTTGCAGAGTTACAAGACATGCCATATAACCCTCGATGATGGAGAGCTTGACCTTCACATTTTTGTTTGATACCTAAGATTTCCTGATGGGGGGGATGGTGAAGGGGGTTTATTAGCATATATGGAAGCACTAATGAACCCTAGTTTTGGAGGAAAGAATGGGAAGAAGGCTCCTTTTGGAGGACCGCCGACTTTGGTACATTGACAAAGGAAACCAAATATGTATGATAGCCAATGTCTCCATAATTCCATTTCTCTATTGAGATTTATTCATCGAATACTCATAATGTCCCTTAACTCAACATGGTGCCAGGTTTATGTACCCAAGCTCACGCAGTGGACCAGAGACAACATAAAAACCCCTACAATGTCACCATCTTAGAGCTCGAAGGTGTGACTGTGGATTGGAGACAAGATCAAAACCCCTGCAACATCACCATCTCGGAGCTCGAAGGCATTACCTGCAATAATGAGAGGGTTTTCAAGCTTAACATCATGGGATTTGGCCTCGACAAAACAATATTTCCTTTCATTTTCAACTGCACCAATTTAGACTCCCTCGACTTGTTGGCAAACTGTTTGACTGACGAGATACCAATGAAGCTCCAATATATGGTCAATGTAATCTAATTCCCTTGTCGTTAATCCTCTACACTTATCTAAATGTCAAATATCTCCACGATAACAGGATCATGGGAAAAGTTGGCGAACTTTGGACATTCAAAGACTGTATCCAAAGGTAGTTTTTTACCTTGGGTACCTTCATCTTGAATACTTCAGAAGGTAGCAACTGACAAAGAAATCTGATGTGTATTCTTTTGGAGTAGTGTTACTAGAGTTCTTGTGTGCAAGGGAAACTCTTAATGTTGTTTTTCCCAGTGAAAAATTCAATATAGAAGAGTGGGAAATGCACTAGCAGAAAAAGGGGAAGCTTGAAAAAATCATTGACCCTCACCTTGTTGGGACCATCAACTCTGGTTCTCAGAAAATGTTTAGGGACATTACTAAAAAGTTCTTGGAAGAGATGGGCTTCGACAGGCCTTCCATGGGAGATTTTCTATGGAATCTGGAATATGAATTTCAACTCCAGCAGATATCCATGCAAAATGATCTAGATGAGAATAGTACAAATCATATTGCGGATGTTCCTTTGCGCTACCCAGATCCTGAGCTTTTTGGTCCAAGTTCAGTATGACTTCAAGTCTTGTACGCAAGTTCTCAATTTATAGATTTCATTAATGAACATGTGGCATTTTGGAGTTCTCAACATCCCACAGAGGGATAGTTGTGAGAATTTACCTATTGTTTGGAACATGTTCTCCTTCAGTGGATATGACACATATATAGTGGATCCATACCTTGGTCCAATAGTTCCTTACCTCAGGATGTTTGCACAATATTCAGGGCAAAGTGAACACACAACACTAGTGGCTTTGGTTTAGGAGGAGAGCTACAAGTATGTAGAAGAGATTGAGGGTGCATGAATTATGTTCCTTTTCGCTGTCGAGGGCCTGAGACTTTTTATACTAGCGTTATTGGATGAGGTGTTAGTGGAAGTGATGATGATTTAGAAGATGCAACCACAAGCATTGTGTTCTCACAATTGGTGAATCCTCGTGGGAGGTGATCACAAAACAAGACTCTTTTGCCATGTTCCAAATTTACCAAACTAGCACATGCAGATAGAACATTGGTGAATGTGAAATGGTTAGGTTCGGTACTTGTTTTTTGCATATCACATTAAAAATCCAGTGCCACATAAAATCCTCTCCTCGTATAATCGACCACCATTACAGACGTTTACACCACATTTTGTTTAGACATTTAGTTAGGTAGGTAGGGTGCCCCTATCTCCCATCTCCCTATAGAGTAATTTGGTCACATATTCTTTCTTCTATGATACTCGTTCCTCTCTCTTAAGTCCTATCTCTCGTCCTTCTTCTCTCTCCCTTTCTCTCCTACCTCCCTCTCTCTTCTCCAATCTCTCTCTCTCTCTCTCTCTCTACCCTCCAATCCTCTCACTATATCCCTCCCTCTCTCCTTCTTTCTGCCCCCCTTCCATCTTTGTGTCACTGTCTCCCTCTCTTACCCTTCTCTACCTCTCTCACTCCTCTCCCTCTCTCTCTCTCTCTCCATTCCTTCTCTCCCATCTCCTTTAGTTTATCTCCATCTCTCCCTTGTAACTCCCCTTGTCTCTCCACCTCTATCAATCTATGTCTTTATTATTCCTTCTCATATATATCTAGAGTTAATATATATCATGACATATTGGGACCTATGATCGAGTTAATTACCCCTTGTTGGCAAGGTTAAAATGGTTAATCTTCGATAGACAAAATGTAGATCAAATCTTTCATTAAAACGAGGGAACCACACCCTCTCTTCCAGGCTATGCCTATCAGTCACTTGGCCTCTTCTTGCTCTCACATGAATGTAGTCTTGCTTGACTGGTACAGAAGAAGGTTTCACATTATCAACTGTTTGTTTGGGACAACTTTTAGTTGTTTCAACACTGTTACATTCTTTAAGCTTATCCTTTAAACCATCTTAGTCTTTTGTACTCTCTCCAACTTTGTAGTGCTTTCCATTCCTCCCAGTCTCATATGTTTCCTTGGTCTGTTAAGGGACAAGGTTGACAACATCAGGATGTTTTTGCAATAAACAAGGGTATTTCCAGGACATAGTCAGGTGGATCAAGAGTATAAGAGCCAAATTTCTCATGAATGTGGGACACTCGAACTTAATCTTTTCTGTAGTAGTCATGAGGTGCAGTCTGGTTATTGAGACTTCATCAGATGGCCATTCTCCGGACTTAAATTGTGTGACAACTCTGTGGCTGAGTTTGAAACTGGAGATTGAACATACATTTGGTTTAATTACAATAGACATTTTCATCAATAAATGTAAAGCAATGGCTAACAAATACTATAAATTAATAAATAGAGAAGACATGGCAACAAGCAACAATACTTACAAAATTGTTACATTGAGACACAAAGAATAACCAACTATTGTGCACAAACAGAGACCAATGAAACTATCATCTTAACCCCTAACCCATTAAACACTAATTCCCAACCCCTAACCCATTTAACCCCCTAAACCTCTAATCCCCTAAACCCTAAACCGCTAACCCTTAAACCCTTAACACCCTAAACCCCTAAACCCCTAACCCATTTAACCTGCTAAACCCTAAACCTATAAACCCTTAACCCCTAACCCCTTAAACCCTAAACCTATAAACCCTTAATCCATAACCCATTAAACCGTAATTCCCTACCCCTAACCCATTTAACCCCCTAAACCCTAAACCTCTAAACCCTTAACCCCTAACCCCTTAAACTCTAATTCCCAACCCCTAACCCATTTAACCCCCTAAAACCCTAACACATTTAGTCCCCTACCCTAACCCCATTAACCCATAACCCCTAACCCCAAAAATCCTTAACTACTAAATCCCCTAACCCCCTAAACCTCTAAACCCCTACAATCCATTTAACCCCCTAAAACCTAAACCTCTAACCCCTTAACCCCTTAACCCCTAACCCCTAAAATCCTTAACTGCTAAATCCCCTAACCCCCTAAACCTCTAAACGCCTAACCCATTTAACCCCTTAAACCCTAAACCTCTAACCATTAACCCCTAACCCCTTAAACCCTAATTCCCAACCCCAACCCATTTAACCCCCTAAACCCCTAAAACCCTAACCCATTTAACCCCCTAAACCCTAACCCCATTAACCTGTAACGACCCCTAACCCCTAAAATCCTTAACTGCTAAATCCCCTAACCCCCTAAACCTCTAACCCCTAACCCATTTAACCTCCTAAACCCCAAACATTTAACCCCTTAACCCTTTAACCCCTAATTCCCAACCCCTAACCCATTTAACCCCCTATACCCCTAAACCCCTAACCCCTTTAACCCCCTAAACCTTAAACCTCTAAACCCTTAACCCTTAACCCCTTAAACCCTAATTCCCAACCCCTAACCCATTTAACCCCCTAAACCCTAAAACCCTAACCCATTTAACCCCTTAAACCCTAAATCTCTAAACCCTTAAACCCCTAAACCACTAACACCTAAACCCCTAACCCCTTAACCCCTAAACCCATAAATCGTTAACGCTTAACCCATAACCCATTAAACCCTCACCCTAACCCCTAAAATCCTTAACTGCTAAATCCCCTAACCCCTAAGCCCCTAATCCCTAATCCCTTAACGACCAACTCATTATTCACCTAACCCCTAATTGTGCCTAAATCCCCTAACCCCTAATCCCTTAACCACTAACTCATTATTCCTCTTACCCCGAAATGCACCTAAATTCCCTAACCCCTTAACCACTAACTCATTATTCCCCTAACCCCAATCCCTAATCCCTTAACCACTAACTCATTATTCCCCTAACCCATAAATGCGCTTAAATCCCCTAACCCCTAAGCCCTCAATCCCTAACCCCTTAACCCCTAAGCCCCCAATCCCTAACCCCTTAACCACTAACTCATTATTCCCCTAACCCCTAAACCCTAAACCTCTAACCCTTAAGCCCCTATTCCCCTAAACCCTAAGCCCCTAATCCTTAATCCCTTAACCACTAACTCATTATTCCCCTAACCCTTATAATAATCCTTAAAACCCGTTGGGATTAGCCATTCCAAACGAGAGCAGGTCTAGTTGAGACCTACGAACGGGTTAATTTCCTTTTGTTGGCAAGGTGGAATACCGTGAGAAAAACCATGGGTTGCAAAAACCTCTCCTAAATTTAATATTTTATCTCAATTTTATTTTAATAATTAATTAATTAATTTCCTTAAAAACTCTTTTGGATAAATCACATAAATTTTTTAAGGTCATTTCCTTTCGAACCACTCATTGTGTGGTTCACCATCAATGTTTTTAAAATAAATTTATTAGAATGAAATTGAATTTATTTTTGAAGCTTCCTTTTAAATAAATTGTTGGCATTACAAAGAATCACAGAGTGCGCTCAACATCCATAAAAAAAACAAATGGTATGATATTAAAATGATATTTGAGGGCATGATATTAAAAATGATGTTGGGTATGATATTAAAAATGATATTTGAGGGCATAATATTAAAAATAATGTTTGAGGGCATAATATTAAAAATGATGTTGGGTATGATATTAAAAATGATATTTGAAGGCATAATATTAAAAATGATGTTTGGAAAAATGGAGGGTGGGAGTGTTCATTTTTATTTTAAATTTTAGACCTCGAGTTAAAATAACATTTCTCTTGCCCAAAACATGTGTTTTAGTTATCTCCCGCTGGCTTAGTGATTAGGGCTTTTGTTGTGGGTTTTGTTCTTGCAATTGAATTACTGCAATTTCTTCCGGGTGTCAGTTCAGTCTCAACAATTTGTAGTTTTCGAAGCTGCATTCTTTAGGGATTCTACTAAGTTCAATAGTCAAGATGCATGATTGGGGGATCTATTGCAATTTCTTCCGTGTGCAATTTCAGTCTCAACAATCTGCAGTTTTCGAAGCTGCATTCTTCAGGGATTCTACTAAGTTCAATTGTCAAGATGCAGGATTGGGGGATCTATTGCAATTTCTTCCTGGTGCAATTTCAGTCTTAACAATCTGTGGTTTTTGAAGCTGCATTCTTCAGGTATTCTACTAATTCCAATAGTCAAGATGCAGGATTGGGGGATCTATTCATGATTTTCTTATCTTTCCTCAGAATGGTTTAGAATGCAGCCAAACCCTTGACAATATTGATGCTAGTAGAATTGCCTCCCAATATGATCCAAATCAAAGTGAATGACACACATGGGCAGATAAAATTGCTTCATCAGATGATGCAGCGTGCATTGGTTTTTGGAAAGAGCCTACGATCATAAAAAACAATAAAAAATTTGGGCTTAACATGATCAATCAGACGCCAACGGTTTCAACCACAAATGTGGGATCGCACCTTTAAATCTCATCTTGGCACAATTTCCCATTCGATTCAGACATGGGACCAACAATATGTGAATCTTCCTAACTGCATATTTTTGATCGGATAATTTAGGTATCCAACTTTTCTATTTGCAAATGTGAAAACCCGAGGAGTACTACAAATTCTGACTAGAGATGCATGTACTTTTTAATGGTTTTCTCAAGGTTCTCTAATTTTTGTTGACTTATTTCGATTTGAATAAAGATATTTTGTTGTAGCTCTGCGTTAGAGTTCAATCATTTTTGAAGTCATGTTAGTGTTGAACCATTTTCGTTGAAGTATTGGAAAAGTACTATTTTATTGCATCTGAATTACTGGTTTTCGATTTTGTTATGTGGTTTGAAATTCTTTAATATTTTGGAGAAACTAGATTCATTTTTATAAGAATATTGAAGATTCTGGATCTATCGATCTGAGATGGATATTGCAATATAAATCTTAAGGATTCATGAGATTACTTCATGTTTTATCAGATTTTTTTAATGATAAATGTTATCTTGCAAGAAAATTTCAAAATTTTAAGTCATATTACTTCAGTACATTAATGCAAATGCATACGCTAATACAATGGTGCAAATGCATGGATTTAGTTATTGAATGATATATGATGGTTTAATAGGAGGACACTCGCACCCGCCATTATAAGTTTAAGATCCATGATTCTCATGAAAACCAGTCAAAGGCATAAGCAGCGGGCAAGTTAACCTTAAACATATGTAAAGGCATCCTTATTTTCACTAGGCGCAGAGATAGATCGAGATGCATATCCATATTAGCTAGTTCCAGAACCTATAGTTCCATTTCTAGTCGTAGATAGGCTTGTGGACCTTGTTTACCATGTGGAAGCACCTGTTAAAGAACCAATTGTTCATGAAACATAACCCCTTTGTTTATAATCTTTAGAGCCAGCCTCAGATCGAATAGCGACAGAGCTAGTTGGAGTTCAAGTTTAAGCAATTCCAATTTTAGTTTATCGAGTCTCGCACCTGCAGTTACATTTTATGCGGTGGATTCCTTACCAGTAGTTTTACCATCACCCAACACCAAAGCGAGAGGCCAGTTGGATACCTTCATACCTGACCCCCATTTTTTAGCAATGTAAATAGTGCTGGGACGGTGTCATAGTCCTCCCCAAGCAGGTATCCATTGGCTTTCGATCTCGATCGCGAACTGGGAATAGAACTCGATAAATTGGATTTTATTCACCTAGGACCGAAAC
Source organism: Pinus albicaulis (assembly GCA_034641835.2). NCBI lineage: Eukaryota > Viridiplantae > Streptophyta > Pinopsida > Pinales > Pinaceae > Pinus > Pinus albicaulis. The sequence goes on along the minus strand of CM076582.1, from coordinate 264,264,142 downwards.
ATACTCTGCCTCTCGAACGGACTCTGCTCCAGCTACCTATGTCTGCCCTAGTCTTGTAGCCATGTTCACGGCCCTGTGTATACTTATCGTGGAAGCTCTTGCCACTGGTTACTCCCATTTGATAAATCGAAATAAACCAAGTGATGAGGGTAAAGAGCTGGCAGTTAATGGCTAGGATTCGCATGGTCGCCCCATAGACGAAGATAGCAGGATTGGCCATGGGGTCATTTCTCAGGTAAAATCTAATACATTAATGTATCCTATGCTTGAGAAATAAGTTTTAATTTTTATTAGATATCATGATTTTGTATTATATCTTTCTATTTTTATTTTTAATGATTCAATTTTATCGCATCCATTGCAGGTAATTTATGAAGTTGTTATGTGCATCTTTGGAAATGAAAAAATCCAACACAATTGCACTCAAGCAACCTAATCAAAGAGCAGAGATTTTTACCTATTGTCCAGAAGGCATGTATGCATTCGAATGTAAAAGGAAAATAGTTCACTCTACAAAAAAAATGTGGAAGGAGGATGACACGGTTTGCAAGTTGTTGCAAATCGACCAGGTGGTCATATTTGATACATATGAGACCAGTAGGTGCACTGTGATTTGAACTCGGTGTGCAAAACATCCAACTGAATCCTCTTTGGTAGAAACAAGGACAGTAGGAACCAAGCTCAAATAAAAAAAGGGGGGGTTTTGGAAGACATTTAAAAAGGCAGGAGAAGGGGTTCTAAGAAAAAATAGCACAACGTAGAGGAGGATCCACAAAATGCTTAAGGTAGGTGGAAGATCCACGCTATGGGGGAGATTGCTGCAATATAAGGGGCCATGAAGGCACTTTTGTTTTCAAGGTTCCACTTTTTGCAGTTTTCATAGCTCGAGAGAGAAGCTTCTCTTTGTAACGATATTATAGACCAAGGCAAATATATGTATTGAAACTTCTTTGTATTTGAGGTTGTTTTTTTTTTTTTTTAGTCTAAGAGTTAGGAGTCTCCGGATGTTGAGGTTTGTTCTGATATATCATAATTTATGAATCAGGTGTTGTAATTCGAAGCAGCACTCAGATTGAAATAGTGAGATAGGGAGTGGCAGTCGAAGCCTCTTTCCCACGCGGATATTTACTTCAGAAGGTAAGATGTTGCTTCTTTTGGATCTAACTGCCATTGACCTAATTATTTTCGTTTCCACATTGAAGTGATGCTCTTTATATGTCCATTTATATTATCAGTGCTCTGTATCTTTCTTTTGAAAAATGGTTCTGCTTCGAAATCACCCCAAGAAAACCGACCACAGTAACTGTTTATAACGAAGTTCCTTGTCTTGTATTTCACCTTGGCTCACATGTTTTTTTGCAATTGATATGTATGATAATACTCATATGTTTCGTTACAAGGTGGACTAGCTGTCATATTCATCAGTTTTGATTTGCTTGTAAGATGTCTCATTTCTGCAGTGGAATTGCTTTTGCTTGATGTTCTATGCATGCTTTCTGGTTTATGTCAATGCAAGAGATTGAATCCTTGGGTTTCTATATTGATGATATGAAATGTCAAGAGGAAAATGGCCCTTTCTCTAAAGAGACAAAGTCAGATACAACGTTACGTTAACATTAAAGATAAGGCTGTGACTGCAAGTAAAGATGCACACAATTTTCTGGCTATTCATGAAAGCACAAGGCCTCTCGAGGGGAAAAAAGGGGCTAAAATAAACCCAAAATCAAACAAAATTCATTCCTCTGAAATTAATTGTAAATATGGAAATTTGATTCCAACAGAAAGCGAACATGTTCTAAAGGTCGATGTGAAGCAAACAAAGAAAAGAAAATAAGACAATATAGACAAACCTGGAAAGAAAGATGTTATCAAGGGGATCAATGATCAGTCCATTTATGTATTTGATTTTCAATTAGAGGTTGCTGAAGAAAATGTAAATTTGAAGAATAAGATGCAAAGACAAGAAAGAGATGGATGAAATAATTTTGCCTCAAGGAAGCCAATGCAATTGATTGCAAGCATAGAATTTTCGTCAAATGATGTTGGATCAGTATTGCAGTTTCTGGAATTTTGCTCAGCATTTGAACAAGTATGTACTTCTTATCCAAAATGTGTTCTAAGTTCATATCTATGGTTCAAACTGAAAATTTTGCACCGTGGATATTTTCTTTTACATTGCCGTAGTTATACCTTCAGCAGTACCAATTTTTTGCTACAAACACACTAGTGTGATGGTATGAAGTGGAAAAAGTTTAATACTCGTCAGTTTACACCGTGATTTGGGCTAACATCACTTCCTACTTACTCAGTTCTTGATTTCTGCATGTTAGATACAGCCCACAACACCTTTCCATTCTTTTAGAGCTATGATTTTACACTAGTCAACAATAATTGTTATAGAGGTTCCTTGATTGTTAAAATAAAAGTTATATTTCCAAGGCAGTCTTTTGGAAGTGTCTGTAAATGAGGTTTTATAGATGTACCTTATCGATAGATGACAATATTTGCAAGTGAAATACCAAAGCCTCTCTGATCATCAAGAAAATATGGTTTTGTAAGGTCTTTGTATTATAATGAATTTCCACTGTGCTGCTGCCCACATGCTTATATTGCAACTACGAAAGTTTAGTCCCAATTTTTAGGCCTTGGCCTTGATTCTATTTGAAGCAGCTCCTCTTGTTATAGGGCTTTGACACATACTTACGATTCAACATAGCAGTCTATGATAAAATTTGTATTCATAAACAAATGAGCAATGATGACTTAAAAATGCCACTAAATGAATGAAAAAACCACTGTTCTATGGGGATGTGTCCCTTAGGGTGGGAGGGGACACTTCCATGTTTCCCATGTTCCCAAGGTGTCTTTTTCTTGTAGGATGCTCCAAGAAACATTTTTCCACATATCTCTTTTGGTAAATGCGGTGAAACATAGAGGGAAATGCATTTTCCCAAAAGGGTTTTTTATTTTTCCCTTTTTTGGGACAATTGAAGAAACATTTGTCTACATATCTCTATGGGAGAAAAAGATGGAAAATTTTTCCTAATGTGAAGGATGCATTTTCCAAAAGGAGGATTTAAAGGTTTTCCCTATAAAAAATGCGCTTTTGGATGACTCTTTTGGATGTCTCTTAGAAAAAATGAGTTGCCAATTTTTATGGTGTCCCAAATGCTTCTACTTGCTTGTTTGACCATCCCTATTTGTGCAACTAAGACTGTGATTCCTTGTATTCATTCTCCAAGTGACTTTTTATTCACGTTGTGTTCACTCTTTCCAATGCCATTGCAACTCTTGCCTAGTCCAATATACCATCATTTCGACACGAGTCGTTGATCCACATTGTACTTTTGACTAATCAATGCTCACTAAATTTTACTTTGTCAATTTTGGATTTTTGGCCATGTTATTAGAACCCCATTATCGAGGTTCCTAGTGTAGTCAATTTTCTTTATCCATGTTGTGTTCACTCTTTCAAATGCAAGTGCAACCCACACCTAATCCAATATACCATCATTTCGACATGAGTAGTTGATCCACACGGTAATTTTGACTAATCAATACTCATTAAATTGTGTTTTGTCAATTTTGGATCTTTGGCGATGTTATTAGAAACCCATTATAGGGGTTCTTAGTGTGCTTGATGTTCAAGGTGATCAAAGGTTATAGAGATTTTGCCACTTTTAGTGGTATGTAGAAGTAATTGATTGATTTATAGTAATAAAAGTTTGTTCCAATTATATATTGTGCGAGCATTAAAAGTGAAAAAAAATCTCTATCACTTTTCGGATAATATCATTGGATTGTTTACATATATAATAAAAAAATATAGCAATAAGTGAGACAAAAAACTATATATGGAAGGCACCAACCCCCATAAAATTATTATTCATATACTCTTGGTATTCTAGCACTTGTGGAATAAGTTGGAGAGCCTCCTTGGAGAGCTTGTCTGCTAGGGTATTGAGTTCATGGTATATATGGCCACAAGAGAACCAATCCAAATTGTTGTAGACTTGTTTGATACCTTGAAAAATGTGATCCAAATGAGGGGCCACTATGCTGACTTTGTCGCAGACTCAATCCACAACAAGTTTTGAATCCCCCAAAATATTTAGTTTTTTGACATATTTTTGTTTGACCACATTGACAAGAGCCTAGAGAGTTGAAAATTTAACTCTCATGTTTGTGCCCATACTTGGAGCATATTTGATATGCAAAAAAGTGAGCAAGTTTTGCATTTTTCTTTCCACAATGATTTTATTTCATTGCTTTTATCTTTGATGTTGTGTCATCAATTAAAGATTCCATTCCTTATTAGCAGGACTGCCTACATACAAACCTCCACTTTCAGGTTCTGTTTCTTTAAGTGGCTCATGCCCAATGAATTTCTACTCATCGATGCTAGCTGCATCATATGGTAACATTTCATCAACCTTTAAAGACAAAAACTGGCATATCAAATGATTCACGCCCATTAACAGGACAAAATAAATTGGCTACGATCCATTCTGGTGAGATGTTGGATATATTGAAACCATTCCCACATGCTTTAGAAACCACTCTAGCTCCAGTTCAAGTTCTGGATGAAAAGACAAACTCCTCGCCAAAATATCTTGGTAATCAATCAAGTTCTCTTGCAGTTGCATTTGTCAACAACGAAGATAATTGTAGTTTACAGTTTCCCATCAGTCCTCCATATGAAGTATTGACTATAGATAAAGTTGATGGAGTTAAACTGTCACCAGTGAACATGCCTACTGTGACAACATGTGATCTCTTTGATGGTACGGTTTCGAATTGTTCTGTAGTTTTTTCACTTGAGTCTGGATTAAATCATCATACTAGTGAAAAGCAGAAAAACATATATATAAAAAAGCAGGTCTTTAAACAAATGAATGTTCAAATAAGATGACAAAATCTGAGCACAATCATAAAAAGCAGTATATGCAACAACATGTGTCATTGGTAGGAATCTCTTCAAATATGGAAAGGGATTCAAAAGGAGATGTGGTTGCAGAGGAGTCTAAACTTAGTGGTTCTCACAGGCAGGTGGAGGAGTTAATTTTGAGTTAGAATTCATCATCTACCTCAACAACTCCTTTAATGACAATCCTACAGAAGAGAGGTAAAGATGTTGATGGAGGGGCTAATTCTGACCTACTATAGAAATAGTTCTGCATTCTTCACTTCCAGAGCCTAATTCTGCAGCCCATCCTTGTGGTTGATTTAGAAATCCCACAAAATGTGAAAATATACTATTTCCAAAGAATTCATCAGGAAACATGGTTAATGTTGTGGAAACTCCCTCGTTAAGGATATCGGGAGTTTCATCATCTGTAGATGAGATCATCGAAAGGGATTTTTCCATGGGAACCTTGGAACCTTTACAAGATCCAGAATCTGTGAGTGAATTGACCATTGCCGATATGTCTTCATCTTTGGGAAGCTCTGGTGAGGGAAAAAATGATGAGCACTATTGGTCATATGATTGACCATTCAAAGGCCAAGGAACATATTGATCCTTACTTCAATAGGATGACAAAAATGTCCAATAACCAAGGGCTTCCCTCTAGGCTGAGGTTCATGTTGAAGGATCTAATTGATCCGAGGAGGAATGGATGGCAACAAAGGAAGAAAGTTGAGGGCCCCAAGAAAATAGAGGAAATGCATCGGGATGCTATGAAAGAACTACATGGATAGGGAGGCCGCTCTTGAGGTACCAATATGGGACATTCAGGTCGGAGACTTGTGACACCACTTGATCATGGTGTGAGAGGACCTGCGATGCCACCTTACATGGCAGGTGCACAAACAGGCTCACTTCCACATATGGGTGGGATTAAAGGGCCACAACCCCATATGGGACCACGTGAATGTGGATTCACCAGTCAAGATGCTCGGATTGTGGAAGGGCTCAATTTGAAAACCAGTCTATGCCAAGCCCTTCAACACACAGAGCTTATGATGATGGCCACTTGACTCTTAGTCCTAAGGGAGGCCTTGGCAAGGGAATAAGAGGGAGGGTTCGGCCTCTGCCATATGCTAAGAGTGCTCTAGAATATATTCCACAATTCACATCCTGAGTAATAGACGAACAGGTTCAGGTCCGATTTCAGGTTACAGTTATGACCGGATGCCAATTGGTATGAGAGATGAAATTTTGACAAGGACTTATGCTACATAAAAGACTTTATTTGAAAAATCATGTGTCCAGGAAAGAAGTGTTTTGGATAATTACATAAGAGAGTTTAAGAATTCATACTCATCAGGTGACAGAGGTGGGAAGACTACAAATGCTGAATTTCAATTGTAAGAACATTCTTCTCAAAGAAATTTGAGTTCATGACTCATTGAGTTCAACTTAGGAAAAAGGATGAAATGGAAATCAAAGAATATTACAGGTGCATTCCTTTACAAAGCTTCCATGCATTTTCATTATGTCTTTTATAGAAGTCGACAAGTTTCCCTGAATTTTTCTTAATTTTGCATGACATACCATCCAGTGTGAGAGATTTGAAGGAGGCAAATTTTTGTGTAGATGACCTTAAAGCACCATTGTTCCATTCAACCATGGTTTCACTTTGGATATTAGATTCTTTTTTAAGGAAAGATGTTGAAATTGATCTTCTGGGGAATCTACTTACACATTTATGCAAGTCTAAGCTTTTCTTGCTAAATCAAGGACAACTTACTGAAGTGTAATGTGAAATTTTGTGTTTGTTCTTATTCAATTTTGAATTTATTTAAGGACTGCTACAGTCTATGGTCATTTGCGATTATGAATTATAACTATATATAATTTTGATGTTTCTAGGTTGGAGACTATTCTATTTTCATTGGAGGATGCTACTGTCGATGCACCCAAGGCTCTTGAGTTCCTTGGTTATGTAGGGTCAAAATCCACTAAGGCGATTCCATGTCATTAGAACAATTTTTCATCCTCACTGGGAAACAATTCCATTACAGAATAGGAGTTTCCCATGAAGGAATTTATAACATGAAACCAAAAAATTACAAGCAATGTTAGTTTGTCTTTCCAAGGCATATGATAGCGAAAACTGGCTTTATTTAGGGCTACTCATCCATATAGAGTTCAATGTGCAATTGGTTAACTAGATAATGAATTGTCTTTCCTCAATATATGTGCAATTATAATTAATGGTTCAACCTATTTTTCTATCATGCCTACAAGAGACCATGTGTAGGTATTACTAGTGGCTCCTCTGCCATTTTTTACTGTAGAGTAGGTGGTCTTAACAGAGTTATAACAAAGTAAAAAAGAACTATAAGCTTGACAACTATAGAAATAGGATTTGCCCTAAACTTGACATATTTACTCTTTGTTGATTATGTTTTCTTTTGGGTGATATGACCAAGGTAGTTGCAATTATGCTGAAGGACCCCACCCTTGAAGAACTGAAATTCCTACCTTTAAAAATACCAACAACTGAGGAGCTACAAGAATCAACAACATCTTTTATTTGAACCTAAATAGTCTTATTATCTCAGATTATTTCCCTAATCACAATGACCAATAGATTCTCCTCATGGATTATTTCTCTCATTCTATTTATTAGTAAAATCCACAAAATGTATCCCTACATTTGAATCTTGGGAAAAAAATATAATTGTTATTATTTAAATTATCCATATCTCTTGGAGCCCAAAAATCCATTTGATTTGGATAGGCTTTATTTATAACCTCAAAAGCAACCCTATTATAAGCTAAAGGACCATTATGTCCTCTTGAGTCTTGAAAAAATATGATGGAATGAAATTGGGTGAAGACCAGATCCAGGTTTACCATGTCAGAACCTAGATTCATTGAGATGACGACCATGGTTTGAAGATATCCACCATACAAACTTGGACCACCCATACTTATCGTTGCCATCTCTCTTTTATCATCAAGATTAACATTCGGAGGACCTATAACCCGTGGAGGCCCATGGTAGTCATTGCAATGTAATTTATTAGAATACATGCCATTTATTATTTTGAGATTTACCACATCCAAAAATGGCGTCATTCACATCATTTTGAGGAAGTCTACAAATTAGGTCAACATAATATTTTTCACATTTACGACTTCCCGCACATTTGTTAGTTCTTGAAGCTCGAGCACTTTCATCACAAAAATAGGCAAAGTCAAACAAAAAAAATGGTTCACTCTCTTTTCATTTTCTATTATTATAATGAAATTTTTATTACAGACACTATTTGTTTGTTTGTTTTGGTTAGAAAAGGGTTTGCTATTGGTTTTATGCAACTTTCAATTTATCATATGTAGCATGTTGAGAAATGGGAAAGAATAATGTGTGAAATTTATCTTGCAGAAATTGATGCTGAATGAAAGCATACATAGTTTAACCAAGCTACAATTCACTTTGGTAAAGGCAGAGGAGCATCTTAAAAAACTGCTTAAGAATGCACCATATACAAAGTTTGACCATAAGTAGTATATGCACTTTTCTTTTGTAGATATGTTCTTTTTCCTACCTAAGATATCACAACAACAAAAATATTGATATTGTAGAAATTGTTTGAGGACTTCATTGAGGTCGATTTTTCTGATGTCCTATTTGATTGATACTTTCTCATATGTCAGGAAGGCTTTAAATATGAATTAATATGTTCATGAAACAAATTAGATTTAATTTTTTTATAGATATAAAAGATAAAAACAAATGTCAATGTATTTGTTTGATTGTTACTTGACTCTGCTGTGGGCAGGTTACATGAAATGTGATTGGAAAAAGGATGGGGAGATGATGCATATCACGTCTTGGATATGGTTCATTCGCTGTTAGAGATCACTTAGACACCTAAGCCATCGACTTTGGAAATGTTTCTAGTAGGAATTCCTATTGTTTTTAATGTTGTGATTATTTCACCTCATGGTTAGTTTGGGCAAGAAAATGTTTTAGGAATGCCAGACACAACATCGGTGGACAGGTAAACAAATTTTTTATAATTGCAATTTCCATTACATGATATCCTCTCTTTATTGTTTGATTATATTTTGATTTTTTTTTTTTTTGTCTTTTAACTATGAAATTGAAAATACTTAGTACCATGTCCATTTAAACAACAACCAAAGCTTGAAGATGAAATTAGTATTACACTATATTGATTGGAATCCTTATAGCTATTTTGTGTTAAAATATTTTCATGACTATCAGAAAAATTTACTTTCATGTTGTTATTTGAGTACATGTTGTTTATATACTTGACTAAGTTCATGCGTTAGAAAATGAAATGTTGTTGTCAATAAAACGACAAGGATTAAACATCACACCTTAGATTATTTGTTTTCACAAGTTATCTACAGCTTGAGATTTTTAACATATAACTTAGTTGAAATGATTGTTCCTAAGCTTTCCTTGAAAGTTGAATACTAAGTTACTAAGGTGTTATTTTCTATATATGGTGATATTTTATTTGCTTTGTTTATATAGGTTATCTGGCCACATTATAGTGGCAATTATTGCCCCAATGAAGAAAATTTGTTCGATTTTCTTACTTGGATGGGGAAAAATGGCTTTGACATTGCTGATGTTGAGGTATACGTCATATAAACTATTTATAGTCTAATTTAGTTTATATTCTATTGTTAATTGTCTTTCATGTTTTACACTTTGCATTGTATATTCTTTTGTTTTCAGAAAATGAACTCAGTATTGATGGTAAGAAGCATGAATTGAAAAAAGAGGGGAGCAATAACATTGGAGCGACAAATGCAAAAAGAGAGAGAGAGGAGAACTGGTTTGGTGATACTCTTAGAGCCAATATCCCGCATAAGACACACATATAAATACTGATGGTCACATCTTCAGAGTTGGTGAATTCACCTGCAATGCCTTGAAAACACAACGATAATGTTTTGAAGTGATGAAACACCATTTCATGTGTAAATTGAGTCCAACCAATATTAAGTTGGAAAATCATATTGTAATACTTTAACATTTCATATAATATAATTTATGTGGTTGAAATTATTTATTGTTGCACTTGATATTGTTTAGTATTGTAATTAAAATATGCGACTTTGCGTTTCCATATTAGATGAACATGCACATTGTATGACATTTTTTAAATCATATGAATTAATTTATGTTGATTAATAATGAACACAAAATCAATTTAAAACTACTAAATTAGTAGTTTATATTGATTAATGATGAACACAAATAAAATGAATATACGACTAAATTAGTGTTTTATAATGATTATTAATGAAAGTAAATGAAATGAGTATAAACTATTAAATTAGTCGTTTATATAATGAATAAATGACTACTGCAAATGATAAATTTGTCACTACAAATGACGACTAAATTTTGCATATATACGACTATTAGTAGCAAATTTACAATGTCTTATAACATGACTAAAATTTAGTCATATTTCTTCGGTCATTAATTGGTTTCAAAATATGACTTAAATTTGCATATATATGACTATTAGTAGCTAATTTACAGTATCCTATAACGCGACCAACATTTTGGTCATATTTTTTTGGTCATTAATTGGTTTTCTTGGGTGATCATGGAGTAATATATTGTGTTGTATATTTGGTCATTAATTATGACAATTAATGACCAAATCAAAGATTAAATCAATTACCAAATTAATGACCAAATCAGTGACCAAATTAATGACCAAATCAATGACTAAATTAATAATCAAATCAATGACTAAATTAATGACCAAATTAATAACCAAATATACAACCAGAAAAAAAAATAGTGATATCTAATTAATGACTAAGCTAAAAACTACCAAAAGTTGGTCGCGTTATAAGATACTATAAATTAGCTACTATTGGTCACTGACCAAAAATAGTCGTTTATATGCAAATTTCAGGCGTTTTTTAGTAACTAATTAGCCATTTTGTACTAGTTTACAAGTATCGTTGAACACACTATTAAAATGTGCCTTGATGTCATGCCGGTAAGTCAATGCCTTCGTCTTGTTCATCTGAAGAAGGCTGCTACCATTAAAGAAGAAGTTGAAATTTTTTTGCGTGCTAGTTTCATTTACCATGTTCTGCTAACTGAGTGGGTTTCCAACATCATTCATGTTATGAAAAAACAGGTAAACATTAGAGTGTGCATTGATTATCGGGATGTCAATCTTTCTTGTCCAAAAGACAACTATCCTACTCCCTTTATCGACCAGATTATTGATGATTGTGCTCGATGCGAAATGTTTTCATTCATGGATGGATTTTCTGGCTACAATCAAATCAATATCCACCTAGAGGACAAATATAAGACAACATTCATCTGTCCTTGGGGCACATTTTCTTATCGGAAACTCCCGTTTGGTTTAAAGAACATTGGGGAAAATTTTCAGAGAGCAATGGATTATGATTTCAATGACATCAAGCACATTGTTCAAACTTACCTATATGATTTACCCGCACATTCACGAAACCAGAATAATCACTCGATGCATTTGAGAGCTATATTTTTACGCTGCTGACACCACAAAATATGCCTTGATCCACATAAATGCGTGTCTTGTGTTGGTTCTGGTTGTTTGCTAGGATTCATCGTCTCAAAAGAAGGAATTTGAATAGACCCACTAAAGGTCCAGGCTATTATTGATTTTCCTACGCCATCAAATTTACTTCAGTTGTAGAATATTTAGGGAAAGGCTAACTTCCTAAGGAGGTTCATACCCAACTACAATGAAATGGCTAAAGGATTTACTTGGCTCTTGAAAAATGGGATTCCCTTCCATTGGGACCAAGTTGCACAAGATTATTTTGATGCTGTCAAGGAGACACTTGTTCGGGCATCATTAATGTATCCCCCAATTATCATAATGATTATTTCTTATATATCGTCGCAGATGATACGACCATTGTTATGGTATTGGTCCAAGTAGAAAATGGGATATAACATCCAATCTATTATTTGAGTCGTAATATCAACGATATAGAAGTGAAATGAATAAATGACCGTCCATGAAAATTCCAAATTGGTGGAAATTCAAGTACAGTAAATATTCCTTCCCATAACCTCTTACAGAAGGCCATTTTCATTTCGGATTACAGCCCCATGACTTATATTTTATCACATCAATTGCTGGGGGGGGGGGGGGGGAATATTCAAAATAGATTGTCATTTTGCAGGAATTTGATTTAGAATTCATCAAATCCAAGTCAAATAAGTCCTTATTTTTGGCAGAGCTTCTCTGTGACCTTCCCTCTGATAGTACTACTACTACATCAGAACCATCTATTCCTGACAAGTATCTATTTCTGATCGGATCATCTGATACTTGGTATGGGGATTTTATCATTTATCTCCAGACCCAGACTTTTTAGCCTGATACCTCTCGCTATAACCAGCGATGTATTTGATACGAAGCCAAATATTATCTGATCGTCGGCAATACACTTTATCGTCATGGTGTCGATACAATTTTAAGAAGGTGCCTCAATCATGAAGAGGCCAATTTTTTTTTAAATGATTGTCATGCTGGGGCTTGTGGTGGACATTTGTCTAGATATGCTACCATGCAAAAGATACTCCACGCTGGTTACTTTTGGCCTACCATATTTCATGACTGCATCCTCGCGGTCAGAAGTTGTCATCCGTGCCAAATATTTGATCATAAAATCCACAAAACGCCAACTCCAATGCATCCTGTTGTCTCTGTAGGACCATTTTCAAAATGGGGCATTGACTTCATGACCTGTAACCCTCATTTGTCTAGGGGGCATGGTTATATTATTGTCACAATAGACTACTTTACTAACTAGGCTGAAGCGATGTCTACATTCAACAACATAGGACCAACAATTGCATTTTTTTCTTTAATCATGCCATTTCATGGTTTGGGGTCCCATAGGTTATAGTCACAAATCATGGCTCACGTTTTCACAATCATATGATGAATGACTTGACTAGCAAATTAGGACTGTCACATGATAGTTTTACTCTTTCTTATCCACAATTAAATGGAAAAGTTGAGGCTATTAACAAGATTCTTGAATGAATGCTTCAACGAATGATAGGAGTTCATAAAAAAAATTGGCATTTAATCCTGTACTCGACCTTGTGGGCATACCAAACCTTAGTGAGAAATGTAACCAAATTTACCCCCTTTCAATTGGTGTATGGTTTGGAAGCTATCTTCCAATCCAATGTGAAATAACGTCATTAAAACTCATAATTGACTTGTTACCTGACACCTCTGCTGAAGAAGCGCATCTTTTTAACCTCATCCATCTTGATGAAACCCGTCGTGAAGCCTAATTTTCCAGTGAAATGCATAAGAGATGTATAAAGGGGCAATACGACAAGCATGTCCAGCCTTACATTTTCTCAGAGGGTGACCTGGTCCTTATTTATGATCAAGAAGCTGATGTAATAGGAACAGGGAAATCTGAGCCAATATGGCATGGCCCGTATATTGTTAAAATATTTCTTGCTAAGGGTTCCTACGAGTTGGTAGATTACAATGGGATTCTGTTGTTGTAGCCCCGAAAGGGGTTGCATTTGAAACATTACTATGCTTAATCATGAGTGTAGTAATTTTTTGTATTATATTGTATATATATGATGTTGATTTTCATTTACTGTCTCAGTTTTCTTTTTAGATTTGTCTTAACATTAGTAATCCGCTTTACATTTCATCGCAAATTTCTGATTATTTGGAACCATTTTTTGGGTATGCTGATGGTGCTAGTTGTAGGACGCAGAATATATCCTTTGCAGCGTGGGTCATTTTTGCTCTGAATGATGAGTTAGTGAGTTTTCAAGGGATTTGTATCAGTCGATCTACAAACAATATCGCTGAGTATATGGCATTGATTGAACTTCTCTCTGATGCCATTTCATTTGGTATTAACTGCATCATCATAAGGTTAGACTCATAACTTATGGTATTACAACTTACTAGTGTTTATAGTGTTAGAAATTCAACACTGCGTCGTATGTTCCTAAGAGTTCAAATTTTGGAAAGAAATTTTGATTTCATTCAATATCAACACAATTCCAAAAACTTGAACACATTGACTGATTATTTAGCGAATTATATTATAAAGAAACATTTTCAACACATGTAAAGTTACATTCACATAATTGAATAGGATTGCACAATAAACATAGGAAAATGTTGAAATCAAATAGATATATAGTTATCGCTTTTTACAAAATTTGTGCCCAAGACACATTGGTCATCTGAACTCAAAATGTATGCAACATGTCAAAATTAGACTAGTGATACTCATGATAACATGCTACTGATCTAGCTATCCTGCGCAGTAAATACTTCTAGTGGTTAGGAATGCCAATAGTATGGCACTGCAGTCGCATGGGTAACTCTTCAATCTGGAAATTCAGAATCCCAAAGGTCAACACCTATATGTTCTACTGAAGCTCAACAAGAGTCTCAACAATATCTAAATCCTGAAGGACTTCTCTCCTGGCAAACCTCTCTGCTGGCTCATCTACTCCATGCTGTAGCTCTCCCACAGATTGAACTCGACCCACATATGCATTACATTAAAAATTTAGTTTAGTCCTGGGAAAACAAAAAAATACAAAAAAACATATAAACCTTAAAAAAAAAAAACACGGTCAAAACATTCTTACCGATTTCACCCCACTGAGCACCTTCTGGTAAAGATAAGTCTAGATCTCCTCGAAATTCGACACCTGCATATGCATAATCATCAATGTTGATAATTTGTCACATGAACTAGGAGGAGAATGTAGTCAAGAACACGATGGATGATTGGTTTGAATGTCTAGCCATCAGTTCTACCCATCTCTGCATCCTTGGATCTCTAGGGTTAGATACACCCAATGTCACACGTTGAGGCTGCATTAGTGGAATATGCTCTAAGGAAAGAGAAATGAGGATCGAACCATAGTTGAAATTTTTCTTCCTTCCTCCCTTTTCCTTAATTAGTTGTTCTTTCATTTGAGAGAGTACAAGTTCAGCCCAGTTGAAAACTATTGGTTCCATGCACTCTAGCACATACTGCATATAAGATTTTTTTGCTACATGTAGTGTAGTAGTACCAAAAAGCTTTGCGATCATGAATAATATGGTTCTCAATGGAAAATCACGAAAGTCATGGATGTTTATTTTCCCATCCTTGATAGGCTCTACCCCTGGATAGCAATATTGCAAAACATAGTCTCTCACCATCTCTCCCCCGAGAGCAGACCCTGAGAGAGAATTGGGTAGGCCTCTCCTTGACAAGCCTATCAGAAAATAGATATCCTCCACTTAAATAGGGACCACTCTATTCCCAATATGAAATAACTCAATTGCTAGATCCCATGTACGAACAAGGAACTCCAATAGTTCCATCTGTTGCCTCATACCTGATAGACGTAAGTACTTCAATAACCCACAGTCTTTGAGGGCTCCTATAGTACCTGGATCATTAAGGGAAATCATGTTTTGTTCTTCATGATCTCTTTCCCTAAAAGTAATTTTCATTTTAGTATGATGAATCCCTGAAACAACCATAAGACTCATTAGGACCCTTTTCATGCAAAAAATTAGGCAAAATTTGGGTACAATGCAAGAATAAAAAATTTGAATTGCACCCGACGTAGCCTTCGACAAGAGACAGTGCATTTCATATGCACCTAGACTTCATTTCAGGTGCATTCCAATGTAGGTTTTGACATCCAAGGGTGTGTTTCCCTCTTTTGATAATAGATTTACCCTAAGGGGCCCAAATCCCTAAAAAATTGCAATGGAATGAAACAAAAAGAATAATAAAAGAAAGAGGAGGTTTATGACACCAACCTGGATCAGACGACGAGAAAAAATATCCACAAAATCGATCACTATCAACAGCTGAAGTTTGGCGGAAAAAATAGGTTCAGAGATCCAAAATTCAAATGGTAAAAATGAATAGTGAAACTCTTTTAATTAGTCATTTGATTATTTTCAAATCATATTTATCCTTTTGAGTATGGTTTTATTTAATTTTTATCATGAAAGATGTATTTTTAATCCATTTGATGTTGTTCTGAATAGATTTTCAATTGATAAGCAGATTAGTTGTGCACATTTATTTCAAGGATGATTTGACCACGAAGCATACTTTTATCCTTATTTTTTGATCTTTGATAAAAATTAAAATGGACTTGAAACACACTTTTATCTCTTTTTTGAGCTTCCAAAACAATGAAAAAGAAACCCCTGGAGTCTTCTTTTAGCTCTTTTCAAACTCCGATAATGTGAAAATATTGACGAGAACTTGTCTTTTCGAGCTCGTAAAAGTAAATGAATTGATATCTACTTAGTATAAGTTTAACCCTTTTCCGGACTGAGATAGATTATTTATGAAAAAGGAAAACCTTAGTCGAAAATGGCTAGGAGGTTCTCTTAGATATCATTTTACACTTTTTCGGATCTCAGCAACAACTTTACGAAAAAATAATTATGGAGTTTTCTTTTGTCCTCTTTTTCAAACTCTCTAAATATGAAAAAGGACTGGGTTTTCACTGTCGTTAGGCTCGTTAAAACATAAAATAGCGATGGGCTTGTCGATTTTGGCAAGAATCGAGTTTCATTCATCACTAGGCTCATTAAATTATTAAATAGCAATACATTATTTGCTCAAAGGGTTGAATTATAGATCAAGCATATGTTATGCTCCTCAATCTTGTTAAAAAATAAAGAGGTATTGGTCGATAAATGACTGGGGAAAATTTGGGAAAGTGAATATAACTTTTATGGTAGCAGGTCGCTCTTGAACATGACACTTCACTCCATCATCATGACTGTTTGGGCTGGGTAATATTCTTGACGGTTCATTCATACTTATGGTTCATCATACCTTCACTTTGGTTTTTGGTCAATGCTACCAACTCATCTCAATGTCGCTGATATGTTCAAGAGAATTCATCTAGTGAATACTCATCCTTCTGAAATACTCATAAACCTTCATTCTCATGACAATCATCCCTGAACATTGCTATATCAACTCATATTTTGTCTATGAAATCAGTAACTCTCGTTTCACGATAAAGTGGCTTCATGTCAAAATCAAATCATTATCTAGGAAGTTTACTTAGAAACATCATCTTCCTGTACCATGAGGCTTGTTACAAAATCGACAAGATCCTCACTTCCAAACCTTTGACTGAAAGATTTTGTTTGGTGTTCGACATAAAATCATCTATTCATGCATATGAAATGTATTGCAGTACCTTAAGAGCCATTAACATCAATGGTGGTTCTCTCGCGTTTGTTAAAAACTCACATCGTTGGTTGGTAATCAAACGATGTCTTACCATGTTCGACTACAAATCATATATTTGCACGGCTAGAATTGTACCCGAACGATCAAGTGAATGAGATAAGAAGACCCTGGATCTAGCTTTAGCCATCTAGGCTATTTAGGATTGTTATAAACATAATCTGTATGGTGACCTACATACAGATCATCATCCGAACATGGGGGTATATCTGTAGGCATGTCTGTATTGGGCAACATTTCAATGTAGAGGACTTTCTGCACTATGTACATGTTATTAGATAGTTTATGTTCTGAGCATGGGAATTCCTCCCTCAAAAATTCGTGATCAAGATGAAAAAATCATGATGTAATGTATTGTAATATTGATGCAAGTCACCACTCTGCTTCATTTCCAGCCCATCACGTCGTAAAGCATCTCAATCAAAAAATATTATTATTATTATTCTGACTTCATGCTTTAGGGGGCAACTATTATAGGTTAATTCGAGAATCATCCCCAAATTTTGGCATCATCACCCATGACCTAGTCAAATTGGGCATCATCCCCAGGACCAATGAAATAGGGTCTATCATCCCCTATCACTTCAGTTGCTACATGCCCTAAGAGAAGAACAAATAATTCATGGCTTCTATTATGATATTTCCAAGGTTTGAAGTATATGTTATATAACTTATGAGCTCACCAACATTTCCTCTCAAGGGAATAACTGTGTTTCATATGCAGCTCCCTCCATTCAAGGGTGTACTTTAATGCACTTCCCGACATTCAAGAGTGCGTTGGTCAAATGGGAGCAAAATTCTCATTGTTCCGAAATATCCACATGGCCAGTGCCTTCTAGAAGAGTCCATATGTGTCAAACTTTGAATCCATGTGTCCATCTAAAACCTCTGAACTTGGATACATGTCTTGCCTATTATTAGAAATTCATTGATTGAGAAACTATCTTCAGTTTCCCTATAAATTGAGCACATATCCTAGTGCTAAGGAAGGAAGAATTTTGGTAAAGAAATGATGTTGGATTCTCAATTGAGAGAGTGATAGAAGTGATATGCTGCTGGTGAGATGTTGATTGTGATGAGGCTAGGATGAAGATAAAGCTGGTGACATCAAATCGATAATTGGTTGTAACCTCCCCTTTCCACTCTTTAATAAATATTGTTGTTCATTTTCTCATATATGTATCTGTTTATGTTTCTATTTCTTATGCAATGGAATCTTGAATTATATATATGTTTCATATTCAGTCAATTTAACTGATTAAGATAAATAGGCATATGTATATTGAAATCTCTTTGCTGTTCTCTGTTTATACTTGCAGGAATTAATCTAGTGATATAACTTGGATTGGCGGCTACAACAAAAGAGACAGAAGGAGAATAGGAAGCACTTGGATCACAATTAGGTTCTTATATCTTTTTGTGTGTTTATTTACTCTTATAGAAAGTGATAACAAAGTCTTTAATCTGTTGTTCTAAGTGCATAGCACCACATTTAGGGAATTTTATTTATCCATAGATCATAATTCTGCATAACACTCCCCAACCTACTTTCATATTTACAAACCAAGGAAATAGTGAAGGAGTCCCATGTTCTTCATCTCAAACTCTCTTGCAAGATCCTCTTTGAAAGAAGTTATGAACTGCTCATCAGTTGTCAAAATAAGATCATCAACATCAAGTATGATAATCAAAAGCTTACCATCAACCATAATCTAGTATAGGTTCACATCTTCTTCACTCTTCGTGAATCCCAACCTGGTGAAATAGTTGTCAATCCTGGTGTACCAAGCATGAGGTGCTTGCTTCAGCCCATATAGTTCTTTCTTGAGTCTGCACACATGCGACTCACTATCAAAGGTCTCAAAAGCTTCTAGCTGCTCAATGTACACTTCTTCCTCAACAAATATATTGAGAAATGATGTCTTCACATCCATCTAATGTATCTATCACCCTATCTGCGATGAGAGTGCAAGGATAGATCTAATCGATGAGAACCTTGCAACCAGTGTAAAAGTCTCCTCATAGTCAATCCCCTCAACTTGTGAGAATACCCGAGCTACAAATATAGCATTTTAATTCTCCACACTCCCATCTACTGCCTGCTTCACTTTATAGATCCATCTAGATCCAACCACTGATTTCCCGAATGGTCTTGGGACAACTTCCCATGCACTGTTCCTAACGATGGAGTCATACTACTCAAGCATGGCGTCAACACAAGTTGGTTGTTGCAATTCTTCCTCAAAAGAGGATGGTTCTATGACAATAAAATTTCTCATAAGATCCATGTATCTATTAAATGTGTCTGGATACTATATCTATCTACGTAGTGATGTAGGTGCTCCTACATGTTCTGCCGCATCAAGTCTCAATCTGTCAGCTCCTGCGGTGCGACTTCTACCCTGTATGGTGGATGGCTCTGCATGAATGGTTAATTCCACTCCATGATCCTCCGCATGTGGCTGATCCAGATCTTGAGGTTCATCCTTCGGAACTAAGAGTTCCTCATCTGCATGCAAATCAAGCTCCCTCTCAAGGGAGAATCACATGGCTTTATCCTCATCAAATTTTACATCCTGTTTAACAATAGTCATCCTTCTATTCAGAAAATACACCTGATAGTTGTGGGGAGTATCATTGTATCCCAAAAATATCCCAATTGCAGTTGTTAGTTCTAGCTTATTTCTGGAATCTTTGGTCACATGGAAATAAACATATGAGCCAAAAATTTTAAAATATGAAACATCAGGTTTCTTACTAGAAAAAGCCTCCTCTGGTGTACTCATGCCAAGTATTTTATGAGGACTATGGTTTTGCACAAATACCTTTGTGTTCTATGCCTTTACCCACATATTCAACGATAGGCCTTTATCATGTAACATCGTCCATGCCACACCCACAATTGTTTTGTTATTTCTTTCTACAACCCCATTGTCTTTTGGGTTATGAGGTGCAATCAACTCTCTCTGAATTCCTTGATTGTTACAGAAGTTCTTGAATTCATTGGAGATGTACTCACCACAATTTTCACTCCTTAGAGCCTTCACATGCTTCCCTATATCTTTCTCAACTAGTGCTTTGAACTCATAAAATTTTGAGAACGTCTGATCTTTCTTCTCCATGAAGTAGATCCAACACTTTCTAGAAAATCCATAAAAAAAAATAACATAATACCTGTGATTTTTTGTAGAAGCTGTAGAGAATAGTCCACACACATCAGAGTGAACTCTCTCAAGGATTTCCACTGCTCGTTTCTCCTTCTCATGAAAAGTGGATTTTGCATACTTCCCCATGGTACATCTCTTGCATGTGTCTATCCATGCAAGAGTACCCTTTGTAAGCCCCGTAGAAATCTATTGCATGACCTTCAAAGCACTATGGTGTACTTGACCCAATATCCTGTGCCATAACTCACCCTCATCCTGGCTCACCACTCTGTCTGCTTTAACCATCAATGTTCCGTAGCCATATACATCAAGTTTGTAGAGATTACTCACATGAATACCAATATTCTTAACTTTTCATGTGGCTTTGTGACGAAGGAATGCTTTCCCTTCACTGAAAACCACATCATATCTTCTATCCTCCAACATAGCAAATAAAACTAAATTATTTTTCAAGCCTGGTACATGCATGACATATTGTAATAAGAATGACTTACCTAACTATATCTGGAAGGTAACTATACAGATCCCGGTAGTGCTATACCTCCCATCATCACCCATTTCGATATGCATCTAAAGATCCTTCTCCTCCAAGCTACTAAAGGGTTCTTTGTCTCCTATCATGTGGAAATATGCACCGCTATCCAAGTACCACAATGATCCCATCGCACTAGACACCATGCATGCAATGAGTGATAAGTCCAACTCGATCTGTGAAGCCAAAGCTTCACCCATTACAGGTCCTGAGGCCTTTTTGTTGTTATTATTCCTCTATGGACAATTAGTGGCATAATGTCCATGTTCGTGACAGTGAAAACATTTCACTCTCGACATGTCACACTTCTTGCCTTCTTTACCGATCTCAGATTTGGAACATGAATTCTTTCCCTTCCCCTTATTTTCCTTACTAGCCAAGGAGCCATTTTACTTATCATCTACCTTGGATGAAGATCCATCCCTGGTATTCTGCCTAAATTCGACCAAAGTCTCTCCCAATATGGTATCTTCTCCCTCCCATCGACAGAGTCCTGATAACTATGCTAACTCTTGGGAATGCCTAGAAGTGCTAGGCTTTCCAAGTCATCATCTGCTACAATAATACAAACACTCACAAGCTCATCTCGACATTGGATGAACTTGGTCAAATATTTCATAATAGTGTCACCTTTCTTCATTTTGATTTTCCCGAGCTAATCCTTCAGTGCCAATTTTCTATGGTCACTGCTACTCTGAAACTTATTTTTCAAAGCCTTTCACATTGCATATGGAGTCACTTTTCCATGGAGACTTGAGACAATGTGGTCTCAAACTCCATCTAATAAGATCCTCCTTGCCTTTGCAACCTTCTTTTTCCAAGCATCAAGAAGAGTGATGTCTACTATTGCGGGCTTGGGAATGTCATTATCAATGAATTATTTCAACCTGTTGTCCTCCAGAACTGCCTCCATTCTGTCTTTCCATGAAATATAATTATAAATTCCCTCGAGTGCATATTCCAATCTTAGGCCATTGGAAGCCATCTTGATCTTCCTGTTGCACCAAAGAATATTTTTGCAAATTCGAATGCTATTCAGCACAAACTCAATTTTTTCTCCACTATAGTGATTTCCAGCACTCTGATACCATGTAGAAATTATAAAAAAAATATGTATACCAATGGATTCAATCTGATCCTGCGATATGCTAAAGAAAGATACTGAATCCTTATACAAATTAATTACGGAAAATAAACACCATCGCACAATCACACAAGTAAAAGAAAGAAGCAAATCAATTGCACAACACATATATTTTTTATGGGGAAATCTTGCAGCTCAAAACCCTTCTATATTCTATTATATATTCAACCAAGTAATCATGAAACAATTACAATGCACTCTTCTCACAAGAGTCTGTTGCACTCTCACAACTGTCTCACACTGATCTAGACAAAATCGACCAACACTTAGCCAATTTCCTGCCTCTTCTCAGTGTGCCTTGCTTGCATAATTGTTGTAGAATTAAATCCCTATTCTTTAGGAATTTCAACCTTCCAAAACTACGCAATGCTAATGCGAAATCTTATGGGTGTATTACTACATGCGAGCAATTTTCTAATAATACAGCTAATAGTTAACATAACTTTAACCTCTGTCTCAACTGGGTCTTCATCAAAACTGATATGCATGCAACTATTAATAGTAAATCATCAGTTACTTGACATATCACTACATGTGAATTAAATATGATTTAATTCACTTGACCTCTCACTAGTGCAATAGTCAGTTACAACTAGTTAAACTGATTTTAACTCAATTAATTGAGTTAACTAATTTCTCATGCATTAAACTAATTCACTAACTACAACTTGGACTCTAAAAAAATATAATCACTCTACATGCCTCAACAACCACCCTCAACTTGAATTCCATGAGCTAACTAAGTTTAGCACACTCAGTTAACTATTACAAGTGATTATGAGATGAGATTACAATTTATTGTTCAATTTAATTAAGGGAAAATTAAATTAGGCACACATTTCTTGTTGAATTTTCAACATATTGTTATTATCATGCCCCATAGAATCCCACTATTGTTAAAGTTGTGCCCTTACATTATTATTGTTATGTGGGCTCTGATTATAAAGTGACCCCTTAGACTCCTATATATAGAATGGAGGGTTTTTGATTTGAATCATCCAAGAATTATTAATTTATGTAATGTAAATGAGGTTTCCCCCTCGAAGAGGATAATTTTTAAGTCGTTAATCTATCTTTTCTTCTATATTGTGAGATATTTGCATAACATAACTCTTTTTCCATTTGGTGTGAAATAACCTTTTATACATTGCAATTGATATTGAAAAAATTTCACACACTTTCTATCGCCAAAGCTATGTGTATATTATATTATGTTAATTACATTCAAGGCATATATTTGAGACTACTAATTTGGAAACCGACCAAATTCTAGTTGGGGCTCCTATTCCAAATGGTGTGGGGTCTAATTAGGACTTCACATCAGGGAGACCCCATTCCCTATTGTTGGCATCCAACACTATCAAACAATTCTTTGGCTTCTACATTTTATTCGTTTAAATTTTTATTTTTTTTAATGTTATTCATTCTATTTATCTTCTGCATTGGGTGTTGGTTCCTTAGGGGATGGATTTGATTCACTGCTAGGAAAACATGATTCTAAGAGAAAATCCACTATTGGTTCCTCTTTATTTTTAGTTTCTATGTTTTATAGATTTTCCTTGTGTTTTAAGTTTCCGATAAAATTTGATTTATTAATGCTTGATGAATTGCGTATATCAAAGATGATTATGGATCATATGGCCTTTTACACTAGAAATCCATTCTCATATTTAAAATAGTCTTAAACTTAGGACCATTCCTTGACTGCTGCGGGGTGGGGGGTACACTTCTTGAGTTTTTGGATAGTTTCTGACAGAATTTCCATATGCATGGTAGGATATGCATTTAAATGGTATTTTATCATAATATAATTCTTTTTAATAACATTTCCTACCAATATTTGTTTGTAATTATTTAGGAAGCCCCTTCTCCAAATCAACCTCCACAAATATTCTCATACAAGATTACAAAGTTCCTTTTAGTTCCACATTATTAAGGAATCAACCCAATTTATTCCTAATATCTTTTAGTGAATAATCATCTGATTATATTGATGCAATATGGGGAATATTAATTGAATATTGGTAGAGGCGATTTCCTATTTTGGATTCAAATATAGAGTCCCTGGATACATATACATCCCTCTAAAACTCATGATGTAAGGCGACCATATTAAAATTAAATCTTTCCCTTCCTTACTTGAAATTATAAAAATGAGAACCCTCATATTGAGGAAAATGCAAATACCTAGCTATTGATTTTTTATACCTAATTTTCTACTACTCATGTGTCCATAACTTTTGTATTGGGCCACAACCATGTAAACTTTTGACTTAGAGCCCTCTTAGAAAAAATAAGGGATTATCCTCTTGCCTCTAAGGAGAATTGCTTCATATGGGAAATACATCCAACTTTCTAACAAAGTGGGCATGTGAAGGATGAGAATGACTACTTGGGATTTAGGGCTCAAACAAGCACTTTAAATTCCATAATATCCTTGTTTTTGAAATTTGGCCTATGTGATCCATAAGTTGTATAGAGCGACTTTCGGTGATAATCGCATATGAAAATATTTTGTGGACGCATTATCTTCCAAGAATGATTTCCATAAATGATATTTAGTTCCAAAATATGATGACCAAAAACACTAGGTCAATGATCAACTCCAACAAGCGGATATTTAAGGAATAATCTAGAATCTAATGGTAATAGGTCAATAAAGTCACTTAGAGTTATCATGCATGCTCAATTTAGTAGGTAGGTGCAAAGGTGGTAGCTAGGGTAAACCATAGCCATTGAGAAAGGTGTATGATCTCCATTTTCCCCTCTTTCTTTGTGTTTTTAATATCTTTTTAAAAGGGGTGGAAAGCACGGGGTGGGGGGTTATATTTTGCACTAGAGTATACATAGAAATTTCATATTCATGGGGTCTGGGATTGGTTTCCAATAATGAAGTAGAACCCTATGTGTTGTTTCAAGGATTTACAGTAGAAAATGCCCACAATTTATCTTATCTAATAATTGTTGGAGCCTTCAATCTTCTCATACACCATTTGGTTACTAGTTCCGTCCCTCATGATAACAGGTTGAAGAATATTCTGAAAAAGATAAAAATTATATTACGCCTATTCAAATCCATCAAATTATATCATTTTCTCCATATTAATAATTAAGTTGTTGATGACATGGCCAACTAGGTAAGTTAAATTTAAATGGGAAATTCTCTCTATCACCAATTCCATGATGTTAATCACATGCATTCATATAAGAACACGCAAGTTTAAAAGAAATGAATAAAAGAAATGGGGATATCCCATATGCGGTTGAGGCAAGTTTTATATTAGTATAACGAAATTTAGGCCAAAAATGGAAATCCTTTTATTTATTGATATAGTACTAAGTGTGAGTTCATGTTCTTTTTTTATTCTTGGAAAAGCAGTAAAATCTATGAGGTTTCTTGCTTTTGTATTCCCTCGCATCAATGCCCCTCGTGTTGAGTTCTATTTTGGATCTCTTTGCAATATGATTAATGTATTTTTGTCTGGTAGTTTAGGTTGCTTTCTGCCTTGTTATTTCATAAGAAATCCTCTTACTAGATATGTAGTAGAAGATTTATTTTCTTGGAATAGGGGTTGAGTTAATTCTGAACCTAATTCACAGTGGATTTTAGTGATTTGAAAGAGTTTTCCTTACAATAAATTTCAAATCATTTGTATTTTACCAAATTTTTTGGAGATATGCAACATTAATTGCTTAATTAGATACAAAATAGACAAAAGGAAATCCACACCCTCTAGTTAAATCATAATTCACAACTTTGTTGGAGATTCTTATTCATCATGGAAATTTAGTTCAGAGAACAAAATATGAGCTCTCCAGCCTGCACTAATAATTGGAAGAACTATAGATTCCTATTGGTCAAAGACACTCCACTCCATCTTCAATCAAATCCCTTAGATATATAGATTTTGTTGTCCCACGTCTCATTGAATTAGTCCCTGTCATGGAAATGGGTATACCCATGGTGATTTTGCTCCTTCTCAGTTGCCCTAGTAGTGTAGCATGGTTGTTAAAGTATATAAATTTTGGGGTAGATTGTGATGCATTTATTTTTTTATATCCTAGTTTTGATGTGGTGTTAGGCTGCGATTTTGGGGATATAAATAGTTTGGAAGATCTTTTTCTCTTAAGATTTACATGAATACTTTACTATATCTTGATGTCATAGCTTGCCAACAAGACTTTATATTGAGCATGGAAGTAATTTCATATCTCTCGCATAGTAAGTTATAAAAAAAAATATAATCCAATGAGGTAGTACAACTTAATTTAATATCAATATAATTACAATTTCAAAATATCAAAATATATACTTTGTTGTAATATTTGTTGGAACACCTAATCCTCCATGGGTAGGTGTGGAATGCGAAAAGTCACAATGGAGTCCAAGTGACCTTGGAATGTGAAACCAAGAGTCACACCATTGTACTATAAATGTACATCTTTGTATAATGGAAAATAAGAAAGCCTCATGCTTATCCTTCATTGTGTTGAGTCTCTTGTGTGTGTGTGTTCTCCCTCTCATACACCATGTGTGTGTTCAACATGGTGTTTAACATGGTATCAGAGCAGGCGATTGCTGGCCCTGCTCAAAATTGAGTGAGCCATTTGTGTTTATGGCCTGTGCATATCTGCAAATTTTTTGATAATTTTTGCAGCACTCAGAGATTTCTGCAGCAGTGATTTTGCTGCATTCAAAAGAAGTAGCATTCAGAATTTGTTTTGAAGAAGAGCAGCATTGGTTTTGAGAAGGAGCGCACTCAAAATCCTTGGCAGCATTCAGAAATTGGTTCGGAGAAACGCAACTTTGTGCATCTGAAGGTTTTCTCACTGCTCATTTTTTTTGCAATCTCTGTATTTTAAATTCTGCGCCATTTTGGAGCTGCTGGAAAAGTGTTTAAAATAAGTCTCTGAAAAATTCTGAGTTTTTCTGCTGAAAATTTCACCATTTTCTGCTGCTGGAAAAAGTACATTTTCTGCTACTGAAAGAAAATTTCTAACTCTGCAAATTCTCCATTTTTCCTCTGCTGTATATTACTCCTCTGCTATTTTTACATTAAAAAAAAATTAAAAAAAATTAAAAAATAAAAAAAATCAATTTTTGGCCTTTCGGCCCCCCTGCAACCTGCAATTTTTTAACACTCGAATAAAATCTCCCTCACACTGCCCCTTATCACTCCAGCCCTAAACACACAACCCTCCCCCTCACATGCGTCCGCTCAATGATTAAACCCCTACACTACACGGCACCACCGCATCCCCATACTTCGACCACCCCTCACATCGAACTCTCTCCGCCCCTTAACCCCTAGCCCCCTCACACTTGGACACTCCCCCCCTCCTTACTACTCCCCTCCCTACACTACCCAACAGCTACTACCTATCTCCCTACCCGTGGCATACGCCCTCCCTTACAATACGCTCTCCCCAACCTCACCTCCACTTACGCCCCTGCCCTATCTCCCAAATTCCTCACAACACCAACCCTCCCAACGTTTCATTTTTTTTTAAATTTCCTTTTTATTATTTAATACCCTCCCTCTCCTCTCATATAATACCTCCATCCCCTTCCAATTTTTTTTTTTAAATTTCCTCTTCCCTTTTCTAATAATCCCTTTTTTAATTAACATTTCCCTTATAATATTTCTCACAATTGTTTTAAAATTCGACTTTTCATTTTTTAATTCCCTCCCATTTCATATAATAACTCTCCCTTTAAATAAACTACCCACCCATTTTAAATTAATTTATTTTTTTTAATTTATTAAAATCCCTTTCCATTATTACAATCCCTCCCCTTTTAAATTCCCTCCCTTTTAATTAATCCCCTTCCTCCATTTTTACTACAATCAATCTTTCCCATTTTTTAATTAATCCCAATTAATTTATTTTTTAATTAATTAAAAAAAAAAAAAACAGAAAGAGAGAAAAGAGAGAAATGAACAGCAGAATTGAAGAAATGGCATAATGAGAAAATGATAAATTGCTTACATAGAGGAGAAAAGAGAAGATTTGACATTTTATGATTTGTGGCATATATAAGAGGGTGATTTTTTGAAGAATTTTACATGAGAAGACAAGTTTGCCATCATTGCAAAACAGCTATTTGAAGAAAAAATTCAGTTGCATAGTGTTTTCAGCTGCACATATTTTTGCAGAGATATTGACATTGTATTGCCTCTTCATAGTTGCAATCAAGATTTGAAGTGTATTTGAGTTGTTGATGTAAGTCATTGTTGATTTCCCTCCATCATTTGAGGAGCAGATTTTGTGCTTTGAAAATTCTTTAGAGTCATTTGTATTTGTTGTTGAATCACATTGTAAATGGGTGCATTTTCGGTTGAAGCCGGCACCCTTTCATTTTTTGAGCCTAAGTTGTTGAAATGGCCAAAATCAATGAGGCATTAGTGTTGTTGAATAACCTCATTCATTCCAATGTTGATGATATGATAAAAATGATCAAGGATGCTCTTTGTAACATTCAAAGTTGTTTACAAGATGCACAAGAAAAGATTGAGTTTTTGCAGTTGGAATCTCAGCTTCAGCAAGAGGAACTTCAGCAAAAGAGTCACCATTCTGAACCTGTTTCTGTTCAGAACATTGTGAAAGACTCCCATCAGTAGAAAGTCAATAAAGTTGAAGTCGATTCACATTCAGTTCCTTGCACTAGAGCATATTTTCATGTAGATGCAACAACTTAGCCTAAACTTCCTAAGCCCATCATCAGACCTTGGGAAGAGCTTGTCCACAACAAGCACCGAACTGGTCTTGGATATGACAAGGATGTGTCCTTTCATATTCTAGACTACACCAAGCCCATCATATTTCAGAGTGTCGGATTCCTGTATGACAGTTCACCTTCAGCTATTCCAGATCCTGTTTTTCTTCCACAACAACAGATTGTAAAATGCCAACACTGTGATCGAGTTGGCCATATGAAAGATCACTGTTTTGATCTTCATCCATGCAAGCACTGTGGTTGCCACACTCATTCTTCAGACAGATGCCTCAGACACAAGCCTCCTGCAAGAACCAAGATTCATCTTGGATGGATCGCTTCTTGGCAATGGGCATCAGCAACCAAGAAGATGTTTATGACACATGTCAGAACTTGTTCACTCATATTGAGCAAACTTGCAGTTGAGTTTTCGCCATCATCTCACCTTGTCCCTGACAGGGGGGAAAATGGTGGTCATGTACAAGCTTTGACGACAGATCAAGTGAGCCTGAGCCACAATCTCTCATTCCATGTTCAGAGTTGTAGCCAGCAGTTCAAGCGAGCCTGAGCCACAAATCGTCATTCCAGATTCATAGATGTAGCTAGAGACACGGATGCCCATGAGCATGCCTTCGGTTGGTGGACTACCTTAAACCATTATCTTTGGTTGGTGGATAACCTAAAACCATCACAGGTAGTAGACCTCCATTCTTTTAGGTCTAAGGTCTCCCTTTCATATATGAGGAACACTTCCTCTAGCAGAACCCTTCAGTTTAGCAGCCTTCAGCTTCTTACTGTTAGAGTCGGTCTTTACATCCCTCCGTCAGTGATCATTTCTCTTATTGCATTTCATTATTTAGGTGTCTCATTCCACTCATTCATCTTCATTCCGTTAGGGGCATGTCATTGTCTGACGGAAGGGTTTTGTTCTTTCATTTTCCCTCATGCTTGTACTTGCTGGGTTAGTCAAAATTTCCCAAAATTCATCAAACTTCATTTCATATCAGTTACAGTCATAGATGTTGTTTTGGTCAAAAAGAGTCATTTTAATTTCTAGGTCTAGGTTTTGGTCTTTCAAAATATTGAATAATGCTCGCAGGCCATAAGAATGTTTTCAACAAGTTTTCAGTTCAAAATTTTCATCATCAATATACTCGAGGATGTTTCTTCTTCAAAACTCTATTTTGAAGAAGAAATTGTCAAATTTGTTTTTGTAATAATCATGTATTTTTACGCCATGAAGACTTCAAAGCAGACTCTGGTTTTCCTTTGCCAAGGTTCAATGCCACCATCCCTGCAAAAATCAACCAATTTCATCAATTCAAGCTCAGAAAGTCAGTGAGGAAACAAATATACGAAGTTGGATTAAATGAAAAAGTGCTAAAGGTAAAAAAAAGCATTACAACATGGGTTTTGAAGAAGTAAAAATCAAAACCATCTCTATATGAGATATTTCCCAAGATTATTCATTCATTTGCAACAAGTGTTATTGAGAAAATCTCAGAGAGAAGTCGAGTTTGAAAGTTGAAGAGAAAAACTGTCATTTGAGAAGAGGCCGACTGTGTGTTAAGTTGCGCGCGGCGCATAGGCGCGACACAGTGCATAAAGACGGAAGACAAAGTGCAAATTCCTAAGGGTGCGGCGCACCCATTGAGCGCGGCGCATTGGGCTTGCGCGCGGCGCACAGAGCCCCCAAGGCTAAAATCATCTTCACTCCATAAAAACTCGATTTGTTTCAGCTCAAATTTCACCAAGTAAGTTTGATAAAGCCTGCTTAATGATTTTTAGTTATGGTGCTGTGGTTTAGGAGTGAAGACATCAAAGAATTGAAATGGTGAAATGCAACCCTATATCCCCATCAAAAGTTTCTCTTAGGGTTTGAAAGGAGGTGGTTAAAACTTGAAACGTTGGTGCTTAAACTCTCATTCTATTGTCATTTGTGCTCTTGTCATTGTTATCATTGTTGTCACTGCTATCACTGTCACACTATTATATCACGATACCTTCTCCTATACCCACTGTCCCATATCCCTTCTACCCTTTGTCCCAATGTTTTGGAATCCCCAAACCCTATCACTTGTCACCATTTCCCTTCATTGATAAAATCGTAATTTCCACAAGATTCAAGGGCTGCCTTTATGTCTTTGACTGCACTTATATGTTGCCATTTCATTAACTCTTGTTCCTAAACTACCCCCCCATCACTATCACCTATTCCACATCACTTATAAATCCCCAAATCCCTAAATTCCCAAAACAGTGACTGTAATCACACTTATATCTCATTTTACGGTCCTTTTCCCACTGTGATATTTCTTCATTGCACCTTATTATATATGTGGCACATTTGGCATTAAAGCATACACCAAAACTCTTGTTTTCACCATACATATATCAGCATATACTTGTTTTTAGCATCATGTCAGAGACAAATTCATCATATGAGCAGGGATATGAGTAGGACAGTGATTCAACCATAGAGCTAAATGTACCGAGGAGGTATCATAAGAGTGGCAGGCACGTTAGGGAGGAGCCCACTTCTTTGGCTCAATTGCAGGCCTGCCCGCTTGCAATGACATGCTTTCAGCAACATTCATGTTTTCGGTATTGCGAGATGATATCTCAGATTCAGCACCATCCATAGTTAGTTCGCTTATTTGTCCTACATTTGCGTGATGGTCATGTAAATATTGCGGGAGTGAACTTCACTTTGACACCAGGGACCATTTCTGATGCGACCGGGATATCGAACATTGGTGAGGAGTGGAATAAGAGACAACAGCTGGATAGAGCATATTATGAGCCTTACATCAGGCCTGGATATTTGAGGCAGTTGAGCAGGGTATTCCCGTTTCTGAAGGAGTCCTATGTGCCGTTAATAAAGCTCATCATTAGATACTTTAGCTGTGAGGGTAGATTCTCACGCCTTTATGCATACCATATTAGACTTTTGATGCATTTCACGAGAGTGCGAATGATGAATATTCCATACTTCATGTGCCGAAACATAGAGTGAATGACTACCCTTGTGCAGAAGAAGACTCTGTAGTAGCAACATAATAGCATTTATCATTATGCGCTCATCAAAATCATTGTGGTACATCAGCTTGGTTTACAGGGCATCACATGGGATGAGTTCATTTCTCGTGACTTCTTTGCAGCCCCCCAGCCTCCTCCCGAGATTGTTCATGATGAGGCAGAGCCTTCACATCAGTTTGAGGTTCCTGAGACTGAGCCTATTAGTGCTCCAGTGTGTGTGACATATCAGAGAGGCCACAGAGCCTTATTTGCAGCAGCACGACGAGTACTATCCCCACCAGGGGTGGAAGGGGTCTCGTTACTTTCATCAGCAGCGCGAGTACTATATCCACATGGCGTGGAAGGGGTCTCACCTTATACATCAGCATAGGTACAGGACAGAGGCAAGAAGCCTATGCATGATGAGGGCCCCTCGCGAGGCCAAGATACTGATTTTATTCTTATCGATGTTGATGCGAGCTCTCCTAGCTCAAAGCTGAAAGAGATAATCCAGGAACAAAAGGCTAAGATTGATAATTTGACTGTGAAGTTGCAGAGAGCTCAGTGGGTTATATATTACTTGGAGCAACTTAATAAACAACTGGAGGATCAACATACACTCATAGAGTTGTTGCAAATCCGTGAAGACCGTGAATTGGCCCGGAAGAGACCAGGTGACATGACACCATTTGAGCGAGAGACTTGCCTTACGCACATAAAAATTCATCTGGAGAAGCTATTGGAAAAGGAAAATAGGGACAAATACATGCTCAAACACATGAATAATCACTATTGGGCCCGCACACACGTTTGCAGAGCAAAAATGAAGATCCTGAAGGCAAGGCTGAGAAAAGCACTAAAACATCGGAAAAGGCCGGATCCACTCCGAATCTTGGCCAAAGCTTCCTTGGCTGAGCATGAGACATGATGGGAGACCTTCACTCCAAATTTCAGAAAATTTGGAGAAGATTTTGTCATTTTTGAAAATTTTGGTTGCAAAACAGGTTTTTCCGCCCGACGCGTCGCGCCACCCGACGCGGGCTTATGATTGGGACATATTCTGGAGGAAAAATTTTCATTTTTGGGTTTTTCATGATATATTATGTATGTTCAGGAATGGCCGAAGCATTTCATCAAATTCTGGGCTGCCTAAAGGGCCAAAAACACTCCAAAAATGGCCTTTCTGCCACTTTTTGCACCAGCAGGGACCAGTCTTGGGAGATTGCATTTTTGGAGGGGTAATTGAAATCCAAATTAAAAAATTCCACTTGGGTTGGATAGCATACATCCAGGGATTTCCAACGAGCTATCATGAGCTCAATTTGGACTTTGGAAAGTGCCTCAAAATCACCTCCAAAGTTGCGCGACGCATTGAGTTTTTTAGCGCAGCGCATAGAGAAATTTTGCCTCATTTTCACTCTTCAGCTCAGAAATTCGCCCAGTTTTGACTAGTTTTACTTTTTCATGTGATGATTGACCTACCATGATGTAATTTTTTGACTATGATGTAAATTTGGCATGTTTTTACTTGTTCTAGAGGATAGAGGCAAGTTGTTTGGCTGCCTAGATTTTAGCTCCATGTTTAGAATTGGTTGAAACAGCTCCTAGAATGATGAGCTCGACCCCTAGAGGCATGGGATGGGGTTAGGATGGTCTATATATTGTATTTTCTGAGACATTTTCAGGGTTGGATACTTGGGAAAAGTTTGGCTCCTCATTGTACATCCATTTTCAATTTTTGGCAAAGGAAAGACCAGAGTTTTGCAGCACTTGTTGGGATCCTTGTGGCTTCTGAGTTTTGATGATGTTCTTATCATGTTATTTTAAGTTTCATTAATTTTATATGTATGCCATTTCCCTTCTCTATGCTTCTGAATTAAACAAATGAGTAACTAAGGTAGAATTCATTAGTTTGCTGGTGCTCTGCCTTAAGCTTTTGTTTAGTTTTATATGTTTTCGTCAGTTTGAAGAGGATCCTTGCACTCTCTTGCCCTCTTCAGTTCCTCAGCAGTATTTTCTATCCATCCATTGAATCTAAGACATCAAAGTCATTGCCTACCCTGCCCCAACTTGAACTCTGCAAGAATTTAGCCTCATCCCCAAGCCCAAAATTGTTTTTCCCTTTTTCCAACAAAATCCCCTAAAAATCAAAATCAAACCCTCCTATTTGTTTATCTAGCCTAAGATTAGTTGTTTTTATCGTCATCTCAAGCCCCTTTGAATATTTTCATTGAGATTGACCCAGAGAGAGCCCTCTCCTGTCCTCGTAGGGCTAGCTACGAGGCTGAGCATGGTTTGGTGTTGTCCTTTTTCTGCCTTATTTTAGCCTGAGGTGGATTTGGGAACTAACACTTTCCAGCATTGGTTGAGTTCCAGGAAATGCTTCAAAGCATTCCAGAGTTGTTGGTAATCCTTAAACCATCACAGGTAGTAGACCTCCCTTTTTTTAGGTTGAAGGTCTCCCTTTTTTATGAGGGAAAATTCCTCTAGCAGAAGCTTTCAGCTTCTTGCCAGTTTTGGAAGAGTTCCGGGAACTGCAACAAGTTTTGCGTTCGAGTTTTGGTGGTCATCCTTAAACCACCTCTTTTTTCCAACATTTCAGAGAGTTGATTCAGCCCAAGGGCTGCCATGTATACTTTGCAGATTTGTATTACAACTCTTTTCTTGGACTCACACATACCCCTTCGGATTAAGGGGGGATGTTGGAACACCTAATCCTACATGGGTAGGTGTGGAATGCGAAAAGTCACAATGGAGTCCAAGTGACCTTGGAATGTGAAACCAAGAGTCACACCATTGTACTATAAATGTACATCTTTGTATAATGGAAAATAAGAAAGCCTCACGCTTATCATTCATTGTGTTGAGTCTCTTGTGTGTGTGTGTTCTCCTTCTCATACACCAAGTGTGTGTTTTAACATGGTGTTTAACAGTATTAAACAATTAAATCTAACTATAAAATTATTTTTACACGTATAAAAAATATCTATTTAGAATAAAAATTAAATCAAGATTTAAATTAAAACCTAAAGTGATAGCATGGATAATTCAAAAGAAAATGATTCATTAAAACTTACTTAAAATAAATAAATTAAAAAAGAAAGAGAAAATGTTTGAAAAGGAAAAAAAATAGATATCAATATACAAAATTGGAATGAATATCATTATATGAAATTGACTTTGAATAAAATTTTATGAGAAATAATAAAATTAATGTTTTTTTTCATCATATAAATAATTAAAAAAGAAAAAGAAAAATTGACTCTCTCAAACTTAATTTGAAAAAGGAAAAAAAAAAGATATTAATATATAAAATTGGATTTAATAGAAATTTAGGAGAAATAATGTAACATACACCATTAACTTCACATGGAAATGTAAGGAGATAAATTTTTTTTTATACCAGTTACTCATGGGTAACTAACCGTTCACCATTAAATATTCTTTACTCATCATTACATAGAATGTTTTACGAGTTCCTAGTGTAACTTCTAGAATAAGAATAGTAAGTTCCTTAACCATTAACAACCTCCATTATAGTACATTAACATAATACTGTATGATGTAACCTTCCATCCATTTCATCGCTCTTATAGTCATCACATACTTGCCATTATGAACATCATAACAAGAAAGGAATCAACATCATCAACTTGACACAATAATCAATCACATCATTGAACACCAATATACCCTAGAAACCCCGTAGGGTGAAAACCAACAAACATTTAATTTTATTATTAAACGCTCGTGAGGGTGTTCAGCCCATCACTCAATGGCTTATAAGGGAGACCATCCCTTAACCATGTTTTATATAATATTACAAGGAAATATACAAATATCTAGCTTAAAGCCATTACAATAAATATGATACCATTTACCCTCTGGTCTTCATATCTTTAGATCTACACATCTTGGTGGCATGGATGTACCTATAATGGACCATCGTACAATGGACCTTCTGGAAACTCGCACTCATCTGCATGAACATTAATCATTTACCTGCCACCAGGACAAGCATAATTTTCCTTTGTACATGAAAAGAATAATATTCCTTTGTACATGTCACCATCATTCCCTGCTATGATGCCTTCAACATAAAATGATGTCAAGATTCATAAAGTATTAATCAATCATTTCACATATCTGTACTATAGTAGCTTCTCTATCTACTCATGTATATTCATGACATGCAAGTAAAGTACCTTGACATTCTCCCTTTAACAACACATACCTCATATGTGCTAGTTATAAGTCATCACAATAATTAATGCTTCCGTCGCATAAGCACACATTCCTGCAAGGAAATGGCTACATCTCCCAAGATTTTCCTTAAAATAAACTGATACATCAGTTAAGATATTTATGCATGTGATTTACATATATTTAATCAAAATAGCTAACCCTTACGCTATTACTTTTAGTGCATGGAGTGCGAGCTAACATAACAAATGTTGCTCCCATGCATGCAATGCATATCGATTCCGAAAGAGTCTCCCTAAGGAGTGCTTACACAATGAAGCACATAACCTCCTTCACGAATCTTCCCAAAGAAAATCTCAATGCTAGTGAGCATGTAAACATATGTTTTATTTTTGTAAAAATATGCAATTAAGCTTATAAATACATGCCCTCTTTTCCAAATATTGTACTAAACAATCATATTCAATGTAGTTTAATACTACAAGCTATCTTTCTACATACAAATAAGTATATTCTTTTTCAATAAAAGTTAATACATATGTTGCATGCTTATGCATGATCTTCCACCAAAAAGAATTAACATCATAATCATGATAATATAGAATAATCACTTAGTTTTTTCATCTAAGGAATAAAAGTGATTAGTTCCTTTAACCATGAATTTATTAAATAACTTAACTTTACCAACACCATGGTAAACAATCCATGGATTTATTAAATAACTAATATTTGCAAACACCATGGTAATCTACCCATGGTTTTATGAAATAATTAATCTTTATCAACACCATGGAAAAAAAACCCATGGCTTTATGAAACTACCCATGGATTTATTTATTAATCTGAGAAAACTTCTCTTTTCTTCTTCATCGCACATGAAGATATTTCAAGAGTCACTCAATACTTTGGACTTGTTATCACTTCATAAATTAAATGAGTACAAAATCTCCTTTAAAATAAGAGCATTCATCTTCTATTTTATTGCTTATACAATATTATGTAAATATTTTTATTAAAGAGTTACCCTCTTTAATCTAATCAAGAAAATATCTTTTAAAAACAAAGTACCATAACTAACCCTTATTTGGGCATAAGAGCTAGATAGACCTTTTAAAATAATAACAAAGTTAAAATGTAACCTTTGCTAACCCTTGCAAGAAATTAACACAATGGACTTATCTTCTACTCTCAAGATAAATACATTCTTTTAAAAATAGTTAATAGTGAATTTGTTTCGATCAAATCCCAATAAACTAATGAAATACCATTTTCTTGGTATATGTAACTTATCTCAAGAAATATGAGAAAGATCATTAGTATTATTTTTGTTTCTATTTTCTAGTAGTCTTTTTCAGAAAAAACAATATGATATATATAATCTTTACCAATGTAATATCATTAGTTGATAAATCTTATTCGTATCTCACATATTTTAAATATATGCATATGTTTTCCCTATCTATATGCATTAAATACAATGTATAGAGAATATGAAAACATGCATATTTATCCAAACATGCATGAAATAAATACACCCAATAGACGCATGCCTATTTTATATATGCATGCATTTCAGACGTCTCAATATAAGGTTACCAAAGCCTTAATCTCAATATGTCCACCGAAACATATTTTCACCTTAAGAAGGAAAATATCAACTTATTTTCCTTGAATTATTTTCTCAATGAGAATAAATTGTAAACTAAGTGAACTATACATTTCAACTCACAAGTGAACTATATATATATTTCAACGCACAAAGAAATATAATAAATAAATTTAGCCAAATTTTTTATCTTGGCAGTCGACTCTTACCCAGTCGACTATTGTCAAAGAAAAAAAATAGCAAAGATTACTTTAATCACTTTACCATTCACAGTTTTGAATATAAATATTTAACTGAAATGCAAACTGACCAAGATTGCGGTGAATGCCTGCATGCCTCTTGGGCCTAGTATAGTCGGTGACTTGTAGGAAAACTTGTTAAGGTTGAACGACTTCAATGAAATGAAGTCACCATACTCCCTTCTCGTTATAGCGCATTCATTCATACCAATGGATAGGCCGATCATCGAACTTTCTCAAACCAAGAAATGGGAATCCTGCAACTCAACAAATTCCTCTTGCAGATGGTGGAGGCGGGTATGTGTGTTACAGTAGCATTACATGAATTTATTTGGGTCAGCCAGTGTAAATATGCACACGCACCACCAATAACAAGATGGTAAGCACCACGAAAAATATGACGGTATGGACACAATAGACTTGCCGCTGGTCCGAAAGTTAGCAAACTCCACAGTCCGACCGTTTCCAGGCATCTGAAACAGCATCCCCAGCGACAGCATTATGAAGAGAATGAAACTCACTACAACCGGTGCCCAATCCGCCGTTTGAGCTTCTGGTAAACTTCAGCTCACAGAGAGCGAAAATGTGCCCAAAAAATGAAACAAAAGATCGCACAAGAACTATAAAACTGAACCTCGAAACAGATTCCAGTAGTCAGATCAATTGATGAGCATAGAAGAGCTTAGATTTTAGAAAAATCCTAAGAATGCATGTGCCGATTTGATGCTCTGAGCCCACCCTTTGTGCTGATCCCCTTCATCCTTTTTCACTGTAAAGAAAACTGTTAACCTCAACCGATGCATAATGATTTGGATAGTTATCAAGAATTGGTTTTACATTAACTGAATCTTGATTTTCTTGGGTTTGAACAGTTATGTAAAAATTATTTACCAGGAGTACGTGTGTTACATACTCCCCCCCTTAAGGAGAACACCGTCCTCGGTGTGCTTCTCTCACTGAAATTGAAACTTATTAAATGTCATTATTTAAAACAATAATGTTTTATCCATAGTCATAAGCAAGGAATATTTCATTTCCATTTCTAACTGCTTATCCCTTATTTAATTCATAAAAATATAGAAAAATCTCTATACAAACTTACCAATTACTATTGGAAGAAATGATGGCTTCTATGCAACCTCTCATAGAATGGTTGAACACCCATCAACACTTCCTGGAAAGAGCCTGTAATGTATGACTAACCATTCAATCACATTATTCACATAGTTTTAAGTTTTAATCAAATGAAAATGCTTGCCACTATCAAACATTCTTGCAATATCAAGAGATGTTTTAATCAAATTATTTCCACAAGTACTCAGAGAGCACCAACTCTCTAATCAATGCATCACGTGCACACTATCTTGGCTCCTACTAAAGACATCCAGACAATCAATATTTCCATATTAATTCAAAATAGCACAACACACTAAAAAGTCTTTATACTTATCTGGAAATTTAGTCTTTCAAGCTGTGGTCCTCCCAACCATCAAGTGAGGCTATTACATCCTCCACTTTCCCCCTAGCTCCAGAATCTGGACAGTGCCACGGGTTAACAGTGGATATTTCTGCTATGACCTCTGGATGGCCAATCCAGTCATACTCAGAAAAGTCTGGAAGAGAAATTCAGGACAGTCCGGTCCAATTCTCCAATTCCAGTCACACTCAGATTTTTTTGGCTTTACAAGGGTTGCTGGAAGATATTTTCAACTGGTCCCAACTAGCTCTAGAAAATACTCCCCCTTTAACAATTTCACAGAACGCCTACTCCTCCTCGGGGATCCAGCTTTATCCTTAGAGGAGTAGGTAATTGTCTTTCCAACTGTCCCCAACCACTTCCTATTCTTGGAAACATTTTTACCATCAGCTTAGAAAGATTTTCTTTCATTAATTAATTCCAGCAAATTAGATAATTTTCTTTATCAACAGTGATGATTTAAGTTTTTCTTGCCAGATAAAAGAAAATTAAACAAATTGTCTTTAGCTAGTTAATACTAGTTAGCTTTAATGAAGTTGTCACAACTTCCCCCCTCGAAGTAACATACATGTGTTGTACATTAAAGCATGATACTTTAACGTTTACTGTTGCAATTCACATTGCAATGTTTGCGATGTTTTATTTTCATAGATTTTTTTGTTTCTATTAAGCTACCCCTGCTTACTATAAGAAACAATGCTAATCTTAAATATGTATTTCTCAAGCACATATTATATTATGCAAAAATTTCCAATTCTCATAATGTTCTGTTCCAACAGACTGACATACGAAGTAATTATCATAATCCCTTGTTCACAACTTTCAAATAGCTTTAGTCAAAATCGATTCGTGCATATAACCTTCATTAGTTATTAATTCATAACTAGTTAATAGTTTTAATACATCCATGATGACTCATGCAAACACTAGTTAGTCAACTAGTCATTTAGTTAAGTTTCATAACTTGATCCATTAAGAGACTTCATTCAATTTAATTTTAACACTATCATTTTATAGTAGGACTTTCTTCATCTTTTGCATTCATGCATTAGTTTCACACACCATCACTATACATGTTCATCTTTTTAAAGTAGTGCATGGTAACTTAGAAATTTTATTGCATGCAAAAACAATTGCTTCTTTTCAAGCTCAAATGAAAAGTAACTATTTTTCTTTCATGCTTTTATACTTTCTTTCCTAAAGAAATAAATCATAATACACATATTAATCTCATATGCATATTCTTATGCAGAAAAAGTATGTTATAATAGCATGTACTTTTTTTTAAATATTTCTCTTAGATGGAAGATAATCTCATGCAATGCCATGTATGTAACAATTCATTTTTAAAGGAATCAACATGCATATGCATAGAATTCTTAAAATAAAATAACATAAAATACTTATCTTTATTTCATTTGAAGGACTTCTCTCCCTACTGCAATACTCATCCTCATCAGGATTCACATTGCTCCTCCACAACAATGTTTTCTTTTAGCAACATCGACAAGATTTTA
Organism: Pinus albicaulis; assembly: GCA_034641835.2. Lineage (NCBI taxonomy): Eukaryota > Viridiplantae > Streptophyta > Pinopsida > Pinales > Pinaceae > Pinus > Pinus albicaulis. The sequence goes on along the minus strand of CM076582.1, from coordinate 264,223,273 downwards.
TAGCATGATTAGATAAAGCCTTAATCAATAAATAATCAATCTTTGAGTGATCTTTTAACACCTATTCATGTGCATATATGAGATGTGAATACAATGTCACAGCATGCTTTCTTCTAACATCTCTACATTAGTGTGAGTAAGTAATTATCAATTCATGTTACTCCCACATTATTATGAAATTTTTTTTACACATGCATACATTCGTTCAAGACAAATCACTATATCTGTTTAGAAATTCCTTTAATGGAAAATGACACAATGTGCATTCACTTTACTTAAACTTTTACAAAAGAACCACCACTTCAGATTTTGCCTTTGGAGCATGCAAATATAATAAAGCTAACGCATTGACAGTTGTTCCTATGCATACAATGCGTAAATATTAATTTCCCAATAGAGTGCTTAACATAATCGAGGAGGCAAACTCATGATTCCTCTTCGAGGGCATATAACATAATAGGCATGCAAAACATGGTTTTCTTTTCCATAAAACTAATGGAATAAAACATAAGAATACATACTTTATTCTTGAAATATTATACCCACATTAGCCATGTATATATTTCAAGGAAAACAAAACATTACTTTAGTTTTTGTACATGTAATTCATCTTCTTTGCCAAAGAATCTTTTCTAAAGTACGATAACAAAACATGTTATCATTTCCACATATAGACTTATGTTCTTTCCGACGAAATCTAATACAACTATTGCATGCAAAGAACCTTGTTCCTCTATGATTATACATGCAAGTTGCTCATGCTTTGCTTCCAGGAATTTACCATAGATAGCCTCTTTTATGCATAAAAACTACACAACACTAACAAGGTTAACTTAACCTTTAATATACCTAAATCAAGAAGTTGACATAATCCATCTAGCAATGTAGTATATTCAAGAGGTTATTCTCTTTAACCTATATTTATTTTCAAGAAAGAACTTGGATTCCTTATTATTTAACACACCTGTACGAAATCCCTTTTAAAAGAAATCAATATTCCTATCTTTTCTTAGACAAGATATATATAAAGGCAAGCAAGTTTACTTATTTATGTTTTACTACTGCTCACACCTTTCAAGATACGTACTAGTAATCTTTTCAAGAACTCACATGGGTTCTTCTCAGCAAAACTAGCATAGTAGTTTGGTCTTTTACCATGGTATATATTTCTAAAAGAACTAGCAGAATCTTGCATATTAAGTAAAACCACATTTTACTCTATATTTGTCTCTTTCAGTTGCAAGATTTATTTTCAAAATATACATATTTCTCTCAAGAAGAATCAAATGTATATTAGTTAAATTTTCAAGCACACATATGTTTCTTCTTTAGGGAAACCAAATTCCCAACTCCTTTCAAGGAAACTTCAACACAACAATAGAAGTTTTACGTACATGGAAAATACATATCCTTTTTAAAGAAACTCTAACTCAACAGTTATTTACTTTGTAAGCAGTGTATTTTCCATAAATGCTATAACTAGTGTTTCAAGAAAAGAAAGATAATAATACTTATCTCTTGAAACTCTTTATTCAACTTGGATTAGAGATGCGATGCCATCCTTCACATAAGCGCATTTCATCTCAAATCCCTCAATTTATTTTCGCTAACTCCCAAAGGTGCCAGTGTTGCAACCTTTAGCTTTGATACCACTTGTAACATACACCATTAACTTCACATGGAAATGTAAGGAGATAATTTTTTTTTTTATACCAGTTACTCATGGGTAACTAACCATTCACCATTAAATATTCTTTACTCATCATTACATAGAATGTTTTACCAGTTCCTAGTGTAACTTCTAGAATAAGAATAGTAAGCTCCTTAACCATTAACAACCTCCATTATAGTACATTAACATAATACTATATGATGTAACCTTCCATTCATTTCATTTCTCTTATAGTCATCACATACTCGCCATTATGAACATCATAACAAGAAAGGAATCAACATCATCAACTTGACACAATAATCAATCACATCATTGAACACCAATATACCCTGGAAACCCCGTAGGGTGAAAACCAGCAAACGTTTAATTTTATTATTAAAAGCTCGTGAGGGTGTTCAGCCCATCACTAAATGGCTTATAAGGGAGACCATCCCTTAACCATCGTTTATATAATCTTACAAGGAAATATACAAATATCTAGCTTAAATCCATTAAAATAAATATGATACCATTTACCCTCTGGTCTTCATATCTTCATATCTACACATCTTGGTGGCATGGATGTACCTACAATGGACCATCGTACATTGGACCTTCCGGCAACTCGCACTCATCTGCATGAACATTAATCATTTACCTGCCACCAGGACAAGCATAATTTTCCTTTGTACATGAAAAGAATAATATTCCTTTGTACATGTCACCATCATTCCCTGCTATGATGCCTTCAACATAAAATGATGTCAAGATTCATAAAGTATTAATCAATCATTTCACATATCTGTACTATAGTAGCTTCTCCATCTACTCATGTATATTCATGACATGCAAGTAAAGTACCTTGACATTCTCCCTTTAACAACACATACCTCATATGTGATGGTCATAAGTCATCACAATAATTAATGCTTCCGTCGCATAAGCACACATTCCTGCAAGGCAATGGCTACATCTCCCAAGCTTTTCTTTAAAATAAACTGATACATCAGTTAAGATATTTATGCATGTGATTTACATATATTTAATCAAAATAGCTAACCCTTACGCTATTACTTTTAGTGCATGGAGTGCGAGCCCATGCATGCAATGCATATCGATTCCAAAAAAGTCTCCCTAAGGAGTGCTTACACAACGAAGCACATAACCTCCTTCACGAATCTTCCCAAAGAAAATCTCAATGCTAGTGAGCATGTAAACATATGTTTTCTTTTTGTAAAAATATGCAATTAATATGATAAATACATGTCCTCTTTTCCAAATATTGTACTAAACAATCATATTCAATGTAGTTTAATACTACAAGCTATCTTTCTACATACAAATAAGTATATTCTTTTTCAATAAAAGTTAATACATATGTTGCATGCTTATGCATGATCTTCCTCCAAAAGGAATTAACATCATAATCATGATAATATAGAATAATCACTTAGTTTGTTCATCTAAGGAATAAAAGTTATTAGTTCCTTTAACCATGAATTTATTAAATAACTGAACTTTACCAACACCATGGTAAACAATCCATGGATTTATTAAATAACTAATATTTGCAAACACCATGGTAATCTACCCATGGTTTTATGAAACTACCCATGGATTTATTTATTAATCTGAGAAAACTTCTCTTTTCTTCTTCATCGCACATGAAGATATTTCAAGAGTCACTCAATACTTTGGAGTTGTTATCACTTCATAAATTAAATGAGTACAAAATCTCTTTTAAAATAAGAGCATTCATCTTCTATTTTCTTGCTTATACAATATTATGTAAATATTTTTATTAAAGAGTTACCCTCTTTAATCTAATCATGAAAATATCTTTTAAAAATAAAGTACCATAACTAACCCTTATTTGGGCATAAGAGCTAGATAGACCTTTTAAAATAATAACAAAGTTAAAATGTAACCTTTGCTAACCCTTGCAAGAAATTAACACAATGGACTTATCTTCTACTCTCAAGATAAATACATTCTTTCAAAAATAGTTAACAGTGAATTTGTTTCGATCAAATCCCAATAAACTAATGAAATACCATTTTCTTGGTATATGTAACTTATCTCAAGAAATATGAGAAAGATCATTAGTATTATTTTTTTTTCTATTTTCTAGTAGTATTTTTCAGAAAAAACTATATGATATATATAATATTTACCAAAGTAATATCATTAGTTGATAAATCTTATTCGTATCTCACATATTTTAAATATATGCATATGTTTTCCCTATCTATATGCATTAAATACAATGTATAGAGAATATGAAAACATGCATATTTATCCAAACATGCATGAAATAAATACACCCAATAGACGCATGCCCATTTTAGATATGCATGCATTTCAGATGTCTTAATATAAGGTTACCAAAGCCTTAATCTCAATATGTCCACCGAAACATATTTTCACTTTAAGAAGGAAAATCTCAACTTATTTTCCTTGAATTATTTTCTCAATGAGAATAAATTGTAAATTAAGTGAACTATATATTTCAACTCACAAGTGAACTATATATATATTTCAACTCACAAAGAAATATAATAAATAAATTTAACTAAATTTTTTATCTTGGCAGTCGACTCTTACCCAGTCGACTATTATCAAAGAAGAACAATAGCAAAGATTACTTTAATCACTTTACCATTCACAGATTAGAATATAAATATTTAACTGAAATGAAAACTGACCAAGATTGTGGTGAATGCCTGCACGCCTCTTGGGCCTAGTATAGTCGGTGACTTGCAGGCAAACTTGTTAAGGTTGAACGACTTCAATGAAATGAAGTCACCATACTCCCTTCTCGTTCTAGCGCATTCATTCATACCAATGGACAGGCCGATCATCGAACTTTCTCAAACCAAGAAATGGGAATCCTGCAACTCAACAAATTCCTCTTGCAGATGGTGGAGGCGGGTACTTGTGTTACAATAGCATTACATGAATTTATTTGGGTCAGCGAGTTTAAATATGCACATGCACCGCCAGCAACAAGATTGTAAGCACCACGAAAAATATGGTGGTATGGACACAATAGACTTGCCGCTAGTCCGAAAGTTAGCAAACTCCATAGTCCGACCGTTTCCAGGCATCTGAAAAAGCAGCCCCAGCGACAACATTATGAAGAGAATGAAACTCACTACAACCGACGCCCAATCCGCCATTTGAGCTTCTGGTAAACTTCAGCTCACAGAGAGTGAAAATGTGCCCAAAAATTGAAACAAAAGATCGCACAAGAACTATAAAACTGAACCCCGAAATAGATTCCAGTAGTCAGATCAATTGATGAGCATAGAAGAGCTTAGATTTTAGAAAAATCCTAAGAATGCATGTGCCGATTTGATGCTCTGAGCTCGCCCTTTGTGCTGATACCCTTCATCCTTTTTCACTGTAAAGAAATCTGTTAACCTTAACGGATGCATAACGATTTGGATAGTTATCAAAAATTGGTTTTACATTAACCGAATCTTGATTTTCTTGGGTTTGAACAGTTATGTAAAAATTATTTACCAGGAGTATGTGTTACAAATAATAAAATTAATATTTGATTTGAATAGAAATTTATGAGAAATAATAAAATTAATATTTTTCTTCAATTATTGAAGCTAGGAAAAACCCATAGTACAATACATTTCATATGTATTAATGTAAATAGGATTTGAGATTTTAAATATAAAAGTGATATAATATTGAAGGTGGATAGGTTTCATGTTTTATAGCTATTTTTTTAATAATATAATAATAAGATTTTATTATTATATAAAATTAAATTAAAATAATAATAATTCATATACACATGAAAAAAAAAAGGAAAAAGAAAATGTAATCTTTATATTCATTCTAAATTCAAAATGTTAAATTGTAAGTTTTTTAAATACAAAATATTATTGATCATATATATGTTAATTATTTTATAATAAATTAAATATAACAAAATATTTTTATTTTATTTTTATTTTTAGTAAATAATTTACATATAAAATTTATAATAATCAATTTTTATTTTTAATCAATAAAAATATAAATTACTTTATTTAAAATAAATTTTATAAAATAATTTATTCCAAAAAAAAATATTCTTAATAAATGAGTAGAGTAACAACAAAACTTGAAAAAATCCTAAGTCACGTCCCTAGAATGGCATATCACATGCCCGTGTTACGCTTCTAATTTGAATGAAGCTAAAGTAAGCCAAAGTTCAATAACAAAATTTGAGCAGATGAAAATAATTTTCTCAACAAAAAATTTACATTACTTTGGGAAATTAAATCTCGATTGCTAAATAATGTCTTTAAGCAACCGGAATAAATATTTGTTTCAACGAAGCAAAGGAATTTGTATCAAACCTAGTTATAAACTACAAATTTGTATGTAACACAAAAGCTGACCAAAAAAATAGTTTGACTTTTGTCAATAAATTCAATGAAGAAAACGTGTGTAAGTTATGTGCACTTTAATTCTCAGGTTTCATTTGCTAGCCATAACATTGACGGCTTGATGATAAAACTCAAAGACTACCTCATAAATAAAAAAAATCTAAATTATTGTTTTGAAGTTAATAGAAAAATCTAAATTATTGTTTTTAAGTTAATGTCCACATTTCCCAACCACAAACGAGGCCAACAAAAGAAGCCAAGAATCACAATCTCAATGTCTCCAACCAATAATTTATCACAAGTTCCAAGAAATTCTAGTAACCAAAGCCAAATGCAATCTTCCGACCATTGCTACACAATCCACTTAGAACCACGATGTAACTTAACAAATCTTCATGCATCTTTTTATTTAACAAACTTATTCCATTACTATTTCAAGTATAAAACACCACTTGGATCGAACTTAGATAAATTTAGAAGTCTTCTCCAACGAGTTTTTTTAAGATGTTTTTCTATTTGAAAAAGAGTATCAATGATTGTTGTTTTTAATAACAAAATGGTGTTTTTTAAAGATGTTTTTCTATTTGAAAAAGAGTATCAATGATGGTTGTTTTTAATAACAAAATGGTGTTGTTTATTGATGTCACAAATTTGTTTGGACAACAATTTTTTGGTCAAAATTTGGTAATCTTTTTTCTTTCTAAAGATTAGAATGTTGGAATCAATTTTTTTTATGGTGGAAATGGATTCAGAAACATCAAAAGCCCCTGGGGTACCCAAAATCCTAAAGTTTCACAACTGTAACCATATTTATTGTCAAATTTTGTCATAATCTTGCCAAAATTTCCACTATTTTTAAAACTAATTTGTGAACCCTTTAGACTAAGCTATAACAATTTGGTTAATTTATAATATAATGCATTTGAATATTAATATTGAAAATATTAATAAACATAAATGTGAGTTAATAAACCTAAAGTATCAATATTGAAAAGAAACACCAAACTTAGATAAATTTAGAAATTTTGTCCATGATTACTTCAATAACGTTTTTCTTACTTTAGAGTTGATGATTTATCATTGAAAAAGGGTATCCTTGATTTGTGTGCTTGAATAACAATTTGTTTAAGTTGTAGTACAATGCATTTTAGTATCAATATTGAAAATATTAATAAACATAACATAAATTTGAGTAGTGATTTAAGAAAAATAACATTAATGCTTGTCCAATAGGTTATGGAGCATTATGTAGACACAATGGTTTGAAAGTGGATATGAAGAATTTCAACAAGGCACTTTGTTTTAGAAAACTTTCATTGTAATGCTAGATGAATACATTATAGTTTTAGGAATGAATCTTAGTACACTATCTTAAATCATCAATGAGTTATGTAACCAAAAGAAATGTTAATATAATTCCTCAAAGCTTCATAATATAATGGTTTAGTAATAACAATATATGTTGCATGGATCATAATGTGATGACCAAATAGGGAGAGAATTATTTAATATTCCGAATGGTTGCAAACAACCAATGACACATGTTCACACTTTTATCATCCTAACTTGACCCAACACTAATTAATTTCAGTTTAGTTTCCTTAAATTTAATATAACTCTCTATTTTTGGCAGTTTTTTTGGGTTCTAAACTGTTGAGGCTGTTTTGAGGGCCTAAAATACATTTTCAAGGAAAATGGAGAGACTGGAAAAGTGTAAGGAAAAATTACCAATGTTTTTAGCCTTTTCCTGGGGTCTTCGAAACAAGGTATTACAATAGTCAAACAGAGTTCGTATGCCAAAGTTGCGACCCCGTGAAGTTAGAGGTTCCAATTACTCATTTATACGAACATTTTGTGTGCATAGTACCTATAGGTTATAAATACATATCTATTTACTAATTCAATAAGATCACTAAAGAATCATCAAGAAGAATCTAATGCCCTCTCATAATCACTGCCATAAGATTTATTAGATCATGCATTCAATGACCAATCATTTGCCTATCAAAACATGATAAGAACCATAATTAGAATCTATCATGAAACCATGCTTATAACCAACATATTACAAGAATAATAACAATGATAGAAAAACCTTCAAAACAACATAATAACAAGTACATTTACTCAAAATACAAGAGGAAATAGCTCTTATTAACATATTCAAAATCCAACCAATTCAGGGACTTCCACATACCACCTCACAATAGATTAGGTTGAACCAAATCTCTCTTTCATCCAATCAACCCAACAACATATTCTAAGCATGAATGTGGGATCTAATGGAATAAACCAAGCAAAACGAAATCAGGGCTTCCAGAGGCTAAACCACCTCAACCCTCAACTAGTGATTTGACCTCACGGCCGAACATCACTAACATCAACATATCAAAATCTAACTGAGTTGTCCAGGGCTCCAGAACTTTTGTTCCAGCCTGACTCCAGGAATAGTAACTCAACCCACAATTGTTGTAGGGCTCCAGATCATTTTTCCAACCAAGGATTCCAGGGCTAGTAACTCAACCCCACCAAGGGTTGTAGAGAATTTCTCCAACCAATGCTTCTAGGACTAGTAACTCAACCCAAGTTGTTCCAGGGCTTCCAAAGAATTTCTCCAACTAAGGCTCTTGCAACTAATAACTCAACCCACAAACATAAGTAACATGAGCACCAATTATAAAAACAAAAGGGAAAACCCATGAAAACATGGTTATCTAGGAAATGACAAGGCTGGTAAAAATTATTGTCAATCTAGGAAACCCTCCATGGTAATGAATGATAATAACCAATAAACACATGAATACACCAAGCATGCCAAAACTAGCAAGTAAATCATTCATGCAACTTGGTACCTGCAAAGCAATCTAGATTTAGTTGTTGATCCCACTGTCCCCTTGCACTATATTACTTTCATTTTCCTTCTTTCTCGAAATCCATTGTGCTCCAAGAATGCTCTGAGATTTCTCTAAGTGTGTAAGAGTGAGAGAGAGAGAGAGAGAGAATAGAAGAGAGCTCCAAGCCAGAACTGACAAAAGGTTATGAATTTTTCCTCAGAAGCCTTTTTATTATTGATGCCTCTATTTTCTTCAATTTTGATTAATTTTCCCTTCAGTTTTCCTCACATGAAATTATGTGACCTTTCATCTTCCTTTTCTCCTATTATTCATTATTTATATAAACAAATTCCAATAAATGTCATTTTTCCTTTCCAAGCCTTTTGCAATTCCTTTTCCAATTTCCATAGCCACTAGTTAATCACCAGTGATACCCATCACCATGTTTTTTCCCAACATTCAGCTTGGAATATGTGTCCCATGACCTTTGTCTTATTTTTCCTTTATTAACTTTATTACATGGATTTTTAACCAGGGGTGTTACAGAACACTTCACCTTGGGGGAACACAATCCTTGGTGTTTAATAACACTTATAAAATAGAAAATCACATGCTTCCCATGGAGATTTATAGCACCTCTCGATGCAAAATTTACATCATATCATATTTCTGAAAACAAACCGAACCTATCATGAACACCGTACCGCTTATTGGATCTTATATCACAACTTGATGTGGTATTTACATCATACATATACATATATATACATAACAAAAAAAAAAGGATCAAAACATATACCAAAAGACATCCTCCCTACCAGCGAATATAGAAGGATACATAGCCTGCATCTGATCAACCATCTCCCATGTAGCTTCATCAGACCCAACATTATTTCACTACACTTTAACTTGCTTCATTGCTCGATTTCGGTTCATGAGCATTTTTCACTGCAAAATGCGCTAAGGTTCAAACTGGAATTATCCTTCAGGTTCCACCTGTAATACAAACCAGTCAATGACATGATCAACACATTTCACATACTTATTAAGAAATGACACATGGAAAACATCATGGAATTTCACTATCGGAGGCAGTGCAAGTCTATTGGCCACTTGATCCTCTCAGGGATCTATAAAGGCTCGCAATAGTAAGGTTCCAACTTCGCACATGACACAATACTCAAGCAGATTTTCATGGGCTTGATGCGCAAGTACACATGATCCCCAACCTGAAACTCCTTAAATGCCTTGTGTTGATCTTCATAACTCTTCTTTCTATGTTCTATTGTCTCTAAATTCTTCTTGATAACCTGCATTTCTTGTTCCATCTCTGCCAAGATGTTCAATCCAATCGACACCCTATTCAATGGATCACTCTAATTGATAGGTATATTATAATTTTTCCCATAAAGTGCCTTAAGTGAACTCATCCTCAAATATTCATGCTACTCGTTGTTGTAAGAAAACTCAACCAGTGGAAGGTACTCTTCCCACTTCTTGTGCTGATGCATACATACATTCTCAACATGTCGTCTAAAATTTCGTTGAACCTCTCTGTCTCTCCATTTTTCTGCAGATGATAAGTTGTATCGAAGGCCAACTTTGTACCCAAATTAGCAAATAACCCTTTCCAAAACTTGGAATTGAACTTGACATATTTGTCTAACACAATATTCTTTAGAACACCGTGAAACCTCACTATATCTCTGATGAATACTTGTGATACCTCACTAGATGAATGAGTAGACTTCACTGGAATGAAGTGAGATACCTTAGCCAGCCTGTAAACCACAACCATGATAGAATCATGTTGTCTAGATGTCCTCAAACAAACTGTAATGAAGTCCATAAAAATGACTTACCATTTCCACTTTGGAATCAGAAATGGATGTAGTAAACCACTTGGATGTTTACACTCTACCTTTACCTGTTGAAAATCCAAACATATAGCCACAAAATTTTCCACCACTTTCTTCAGATTCACCCAATAGTATAAATTCGTCACCACTGTCAATGGATTTTGATATCCTGGATTGCCTGAATACGAGTTAACATGAAATTTCCACAATACAAGATTATTAAGCTCACTATTGTCCCACACATATATCGTGTCCCTAAATCTGACCAAAACATCTAATATGAGATGATAGTCCACATCCTATTCACCTATACCCTATTACTGTAACCTATGCCTAAGCTCCATGTACCTATCATCCTGTTGTCTTAACTGCATGATCTAATCTTATAAATTTGTCCCATATGAACTCATAGTTGCAATGTGATTTACCTATACCCTTCTGCTAAGAGCATTTACAACCCCGTTCTCCCTTCACTTATTGTACTTAATTTCAAATTCAAACAAGTCACTGATCATAGGAAACCACCTAGATTTTCTCGTATTCAAATTAGGTTGGTCAAACAAGTATCTCAATCCACTATGATCACTCATTAAGATGAATGAATTTCCAATAATATAGTGTCTCCACATCTTTAGTGCATGGATTATCATTGTAAATTCAAGATCATGTGTCACATAGTTATGCTTTTGCTCATTTAGTTTCCTTGATTTGTAGCACACCACCTGTCCCTCCTCCATCAGGACTCCACCAAGTCCTATTTTTCAAGAATCTGTACTCACCACAAACTCTTTATCTGGATCTACAATATTTAGAACTGAAGCATTGTAAGAAACTATTTAAACTGCTCAAAATTGGTTTCACATTCCTTTGTCCATTCAAATTTCTTTCCTTTCCCCTGTAATGATGTAATAGGATAGGAAATTTGTGAGAAGTTCCTGATGAACCATATGTAGTGACATGTTAGTCCCATGAATGATCTAACCTCATCCAAATTCCTAGAAGCTTCCCATTCCATGGTAACTCTTATATTTTTTAGATCCACTTCTATACCTTCTTTGGAAACCACATGCCCCAAATAATAGGCCTATGTTTGAAAGAAGTTGTGTTTACTAAGCTTGACATACAGCTAATTCTCTTTGATCAGCCTTGAGACTATTTCTAAGTGTTCGATGTGTTCTTCCTCATTATTATAATATATCAATATATCATCAATGAATACAATAAAAAATAATTTCGGATAAGGAAGAAACACACTATTCATCAAACAAATGAAAGTATTTGGAGCATTAGTCAAAGAAAAATGAACCACAACAAACTCATAATTCCCATACCTAGTCCGGAAAGTAGTTTTTTAGATGTCCTCTTCTTTGATGCGTACGTGATGGTATCCTAATCTCAAATCAATATTTGAGAACATTTCTTCCCCCTTCAGTTGGTCAAATAAATCATATATCCTTGAAAAAATATACATGTATGAGGGGTTTCTGCAGTGCATTATGTTATATATCATTTCTGGGATTCAAATGCGTTAATTAAGTCATTCATCTATGACCATTTCCATGAGGGGTAGTCGTAAATGACTTATTTCCACTTCTTCACCCATGTGAGAATCACCCGATGCAATTAGTGCTAAGTGGACTATTCAAAAATCATCACTTGACTTACTTAACAAAATTGAATTCAAAAAATGATATCTGAAACATATACATGTTCTTAATCGTCACCTTGTTTAGCTACATGTAATAAATACATAACATGAGAGTACCATCCTTCTTCTTCAAAACCACTACTGGTCCACCCCAAGGCGACACACCTGGCTTAATGTATCCCTTATCAATAATTTACTTCAACGGGAACTTCAATTCCAATAACTATGGAGGGATCATCTTGTATGGTGCCTTTGATGTTGGTGTTTCTCCTGGTACCATCTCAATAGAAAATTCCACTTCCTTGTGAGGCACAAATTCTAAAATCTCTGCTGGGAAAACATATTGAAACTTTTGTAAAACTGGGTACCTGTTGAATACCTCAGCATCCTCAGCATCCTTTCCTTTGTCAATGGAAATATGTACTGCAAACAAGACACACCCTTTCCTACAACTGTGCTTTTCCTCCATAGTTGTAACCATTCTAACTTATGTAGCTTTCTTCTTACCCTGCAAGACTCTTTGTTTACCATTTTCATCCAAGAACTCAATTAACTTATCATGGAATTCTACCTTAGTCTTGTAAATGTATAATTAATCCATACGCAATAGCATATTGTATGATTGCAACAGAAGCACATTTAGATGAACTGACATAGACAACCATTAAGCTAAAATGCACAAGATCTTACCCAATGATGAACTCTTTTCTTAGTACATTTATCCAACTACACTAACCAATATTTTGCATGCACTTCTTTATTCAAACCACACTTATCGACCAGGTCAATATTAACATAATTATAATTAGATCTAGGGTCATTCAAAATATAAACAACTTGATCACAAAGCTTACCATCCTTACCGATGGTGGATGTCTTATTATCTTCCTACCTATTATCCAATATTGCATATATCTGAGGAATGCTCTACCCAACATCCCAAACTGTATGTGCCTACTGAGCAATGTATATATGCAGCTTGCCACCATGATGTTGTGGGCAATCTATCCTATGATGATCCTTGCCACAAGTCCAACACTATAAAGGCTTTATGTCATCACCCTTGTTCTACTCCTCAGACTGAAATATATAACCCCTGTTAGTTGTATTGAACTTTTTATGCGGAACTACATTCTCTTTACTACATGTGTCTTGTAGTCTGCCTCACTTATTGTCCCGTTATCCTTTAGTATTTTCATTACTTTTCCAATCACATTTAGATTTAGAATTGTGATTTAATTTCTCATAATAATGCTTCAAATTTATGATGCCTTCCTCTAACGATCTATGCTCATCGAACTCAATTATGTCCTTGAATGCTACTGGCAACTCTCTGATCAATCTCTAAATCTTTTCTTTATTCTCCTTCAAATAAGGCACATACCTCAAGAAATCCAAGAACCTTCTAGTATACTCCTCATCAGTCATAGATCCCATCTGAAAATCATAAAATTCCTTTGCCATATCATCATAGTATCTATTTTATAGATAATTCTTCCTGAAAAGTATCTCGAACTCACTCCAAGTAAACGCCTCTTCTTGAATACCTCTAACATTCTTTACATCTTCCCACCAAATTTATGCTTTAAATTTAAGACTGAAGGTAGTTATGTTGGCTTTCATATTCATTGATTACTCATGAAATATGAAAAAAAAAATTTATCCCCAGTAATCAAGCTTTTGCATCCTATGACTTCTTCATTTCTCCATCAAAGGTATAGGTGGCCTTTCTTTCTTGAACTCTTCTAGAAAAAAATGTTTTCACTCCTCCTATATGGATGGTAATAGTGATGACGATGTTATTTCTATGATCCAGAACTATAATAGAACCCACAGTCATTAGCCTTCCTATCAGGTGTATCCATGAACCTACCGACTTTGATTGTATCATCCCTGTCAAACTTGTATCTTGATTGAGACCCGTTGCCATATGCGTCATTAGTTCTTTCCTCCTATCCATGATTGATCCTAAGTGGTCGATGTCTCTGCAAGTATGAAAAACTTTGAAGGATAACTACATTAGTCTCTATTTGTTTCTTGTGTTCCCTACCAAGTCTCTCTTGTGAGTGAATGATCCTATCATTAATAGTTTGGAGGTTTTAGCGATGTATATTTTGAGATAGAGAGCTTGGAATGTCCATAGTCTTCATTTTCCGTCTTAGATAATGATCCTGCCATTATCTGCTTTGCAAATTCGTATTTTTTCCTTCAAAATTTTCAATGCATTTGCTATGTGAGGGAAGTGCTCATCACCATGGTGCTCATTTCATCTATAGGGAGAATCACATGAGTTGTAGTCTACCATATTTCTTATCATATTTGATCCTATACTTCCTGAAAACATACCATGTCAGATAACCAAATATAAACAAAGTCACATGTACCATAGTGAAGTTTAGGGGAGGTTATCTCGTCTACACCAATGACTCCAAATTAGCATAAAATATGTACATATATATATAATGAAATCAACATACCAAATATACCAACACCATCAACCTATACGTGATGATTCAACTGCAACATACATGACAAGAACATATACAAAAAACAAGCATGCATGACAAACACATTCTGCCCATCGAGTCCAAGTGTTGAACCTGGGAGCTCTGATACCAAACTATAATGCCTCCTTCCACATTTATCCAAATTCACAAGCTTGCCAGGGTAAACATGATATGAGTGTTACTGTGTGAGACTCGATTCCCAAGATGCACTTATCAAAAATTGGGTTCACATGTCCATAAATGACTACAAACAATCGACGACACATGCCACACAATATTATCATGCTAACTTGACACACCACTAATTCTTTTCAGTTTCATTTCCTTAAATTTAATACAACTTTCTATTTTTGGCAACTTTTCAGTTTCTAAACTTCTGAGGTTGTTTTGAGGGCCTAAATGACATTTTCAAGAAAAAAGGAGGGTCCAAAAAAAGTGTGAGACCATTTTACTAAATTGTTTTCCTAGATCTCCGAACTCTAAAATTCTACTATTATTTTTTTAGCCTTCTTGTGGAGATCTTCAAAACGAGGTATTATGATAGTAAAATGGAGATCGTATGCCAAAGTTACAACCCCATGAAGTTAGAGGTACCAATTAGTCATTTATACAAACACTTTGTGTGCATAGTCCCTGTAGGTTATAAATACATATTTTTTTACTAATTCAATAAGATCACTAGAGAATCATCAATAAGGCTCTAATACCCTCTCATAATATCTGCCATAGCATTTATTAGACCATGCATTCAATTACGAATAATTTAATAATCAAAACATGATCAGAGCCATAACTAGAATATGTCATGAAACGATGCTTATAACCAACATATAACCATAATTATAACAATGATAGAACGATCATCAAAGCCTCATAATAACAAGTACATTTACTCATAGAATAAAAGAGGAAATATCTCTTATTAATAGATATGAAAAATCCAACCAAGTCAAGGACTTCCACGTACCACCCAACCATATATTGGGGTGATCTAAATCTATCTTTTAGCTAATCACTCCCACGCCATATTACAAGCATGAATGTGGGATATCATGGAATAAACCAAGCAAAACCAAACCAAGGATTCCAGAGGGCAAACCACTACAACCCTCAACCAGTGATTCTACCTCACAGTTGGAGATCACTAACATCAACATATTGGTATCTACGTAAGTTTTCCA
This sequence comes from Pinus albicaulis, assembly GCA_034641835.2. NCBI lineage: Eukaryota > Viridiplantae > Streptophyta > Pinopsida > Pinales > Pinaceae > Pinus > Pinus albicaulis. The sequence continues at coordinate 264,207,199 of CM076582.1, read as the reverse complement.
GGGATCTAGAGCATTTTTTCCAACCCGGCTCTAGGACTAGTAACTCAAACCACAACTGTCACAGGTCTACAAAGTGTTTGTCCAACCAAGGCTTGCAAGACTAGTAACTCAACTCACTAAGGGCTCTAGAGGATTTGTCCATCCAAGGCTTCAAGGACTAGTAACTCAACCCAAGTTGTTCCAGGGATTCCAAAATGTTTTTCCATCCAAGTCTCCAAGAACTAATAACTCAACCCATATCCATAAGGAACATGAGCACCAATCAGAAAAATAAAAGGGAAAACCCACGACACCATGGTTATCCAGGAAAATGACAAGGCTAGGAAAAACCACTGTCAATCCAACCAATCCTCCATGATAATGATAGATCATAACCAAATAACCATATGCATACACCATACATGCCAAAACTAGCAAGTATATCATACATGTAACTCGGTACCAGCAAACCAATCCAACTATATTTGTTGATCTCGTTGTCCCCTTGCGCTTTCCTGCTTTCCTTTCCATTCTTTCTCTAAATCCAATGTGCTCCAAGAATGCTCCAAGATTTCTCTAAGTGTGCAATATTATGTGTGTGAGAGAGAGAATAGAAGAGATATCCAAGCTAAAACTCAAAAAATGTTGTGAACTGATGCTCATAAGTCTTTTTACTATTGAGGCCTCTATTTTCTCAAATTTTCCTCACATGCAATTATGTAACATTTCATCTTCCTTTTCTCCTATTCTCCATTATTTTTATAAACAAATGCTAATAACAACGATTTTTCTTTTCCAAGCCTTTGCCAATGCCTTTGCCAATTTCCATAGCCAATAATTAATCACTAGTGATCCCCATCACTATGTTTTTGCCCAACATTCATCTTATAATACATGCCCCATGACCTTGTTCTTATTTTTCCTTTATTTCCTTTATTACATAGATTTTTAACAAGGGGTGTTACATTCATAGTAGACAAGTTGATTATGTAGGAAGTGGAATATCACACTTTGCTTCATGGAGTTGGTGCAACCCTTTCCAAAGAACATAAATTTCCATGGCCTCCAATGCCTTTTTATGTAAGATCCTACAACTTTAAAAGATAATAAGAAAGCATAAGAAAAAACATATATTATTATGTATTTGCATTATGGGGAAGAGATATTACACATACATGATCCCATGGGAATCATCAATCAACATTATCAAGTCTGAAAATATAGATGACCCTCTTATCACACAATATTGCACTTAAGTGCAAAATCCTCACAAGGTACGAAGTTGAGTATAACATGAAAGTGTTTCCATTTTCACCTAGACAATTACTTCCCTTTGTTTAGTGAAGAACAAATCTAACACAAGGGAGGCTTCCCTTATAGCACCTAGGGTTCCTAAGGGAAGACAAGTCAAGTCTAAGGTCACCTATGTTTGTACTTAAATCACCACCAACTTATTATGTTATGTGAAGTCTGAATTAGGTGGTTATTCAAGGAAAATTCTAGATTTAGGTTATCATAATTTTAAGGTTGTTTCAGAGTATTAGGTAATTATCTATCAATATTTAATCCAAAATTAGTCCAAAGCTAAAATTTACTAAAGAATTCATATTTCCATAAAGTATCCTAAGTAAAAAGGTTAAGATAAGACCCTTACAAAAAAATTGTTGACAATATTCTTAAAATACAAAATTTGACCTAGCATAAGGAAATTAGGTATATATATTTATATTTTATTAATTTTATCATTGATAAGGGTTGAAATTCTTTGAAATAGAGTTGTAATTCCATTTGGATGAAAACCAATTCAAAATGAAAGTCAAATTTGGAAAGTCATGTGGAAAATTTGTAGCTATTATAGTTGTGTTATTCTCAATGATATAAGTGAAGGTTAACATCAAAATTTAATAAATTCAAGGTTTAAAGTTACAAAAATTAATTATGTGTAAAATTTCGATGTGGAGAAGCTGCATAGAATTTGAGAAACGAATGGTGGGCATAATAGAGTTGAGGCAGAGAAAATATGGTGCTTGAGCACTTAATTCCCCTCTGGCCTACTTACACATATTCAAGGTATTAAAAAAATGGAATCAAAGATCTACAAGAAAGAAAGAAGTCAAAGAACAACATCATTTAATAAAAATTAAGAATCCCACTAAGAAGATGAGGAATAAAAGAGAACCCCTAACATCAATAATGGTTCAGAGGAAGCAGCATGCCATATAAATTCATAATTCCTTCCTTCAAGCATACACTTTCAAGATGTATAGTGACGGGTTTGAATGATATTTTTTCTTTAACGAAGAAATTTAAAACTAAAAAGAGCCACACGTTTTAGATGTCATGATTTTCGAAACACAAATTTCATGATAGTGAGTATAAGATAATATTTTAAATACAAAGATATATATATATATATATATATATATATATATATATAAACGTTATATTTAAATATCTGCAGCCAAAATCAAAATCAGCGTCTTATTGTTCTCATTTTTAAAAAACACATTTGTCATCTGTTATTATTTTCAAGACCCTGATATTGGGATTTGGTGCTTATTTTTAAAAACATAGACTTTATAGGTGATGATTATTAAAACCTTGAATTTATACTTTAGAATTTGATTTTTTTTTTTTTTTTCTAAGTAAGCTTGATTCTATTAACAGAGGAGTAAAAGTACAGTGTGACAGATGCTCCGAAGGGGAGCAGAGATAGCAAGAAAAACATAAGAGGAGACTGCCCTATAACAGGGAAACCAGTCTGACAGTTTGTCAAAACCCACACAAGGGAACATAAAGTCCAAAATGAGCAAAACAAGCCGGAATTCCACTTAACCGAATGAACAGGCACCAGCTCAATAGTATCAGCCACAGAGACAGTGAAAATCACCACAAAATGCAGACTAATCATCAAGAGTTTCTTCCACGATGCGGCACCAACCTGAAGCACGCAGGTTCGTGGCTAATGCTTCTTCTGAGACTGAAGGGCCAAGGTCTGCCTGCGCCATCTCCACTTCCGGGATGCTTCATGCTTGAGCCTCCAAAGGCTGCCGAGCTGCCCTGCCAACCCCTTCATGAATGAGCGAAGTCTGGGCATAATCCTCACCTGTTTCCGTCGTATGTATTGTGGTATCCTCCATCTGGGTGTCCTCCTGAAAAACCACTGTGAAGATGGCCGTGATTCTCGGGCGATTCAGAGTACTGTTGAAGATGAACCGAACCGAACCAGTGGTGGGAGGTGGCACTGAAGCAGGAGGACCGGGAGTGTGGGAGCCCCAATGACGAGATTCCAAAGAACTCCATATCCCACTACGCGTACGAGGATAGTGGCCGGCTACACGACCTCTCGAGTAAGCAGGCGAGTCAGAGGATGGGCGGGAAGGCCGGTTGGAAGGGCTCCCCTAGATGCCTCCTCTGCGGCTCCTCATCCTATGTCTCAGTCGAGGCATTAGGGGACCAGGAAGAGGAGGATCAATCACGAAGGCAGGATTGTCCAAATGCGGCAGGGGGCCCAAGGCGCTAGCGTGCTATTTCGAATCCTCCCTCAACGCTTTTGCAATCGAACCTAAGCTGGACCTCGAACGCCCTGTTCTCTCCTTGGCACCAGCAACAATCTGCAAAGTGGAGCAAACTCCCACCAGCTGGTAATCGATATGGAGACCAGAAACGGAAGTTTGAAGGGGTTGTTGTGATCGCCTATTCGTCATGGAGAACTGGACGCCAAACTGCTCTTTATTCCTCCTGCTCCTGCTACGAGGAGCCTCCATCCTAACAGGAGCATTAAAGAGAGGTGAGAGCTCCATCATGTGGAGGCATGCGTGGTCAGAATCTTGCACGATAGCCATAATGCGGAAGTACGAACCCCTATACATCAATATTTTGAACTGTGCGAGATGTAAATGCTGAGATCCGTTGAGCAATGGCACATTTACCTTCCCGTCTAGTGTGGGCATGTGTCGATCCGCCTCGCCACACCCCTATCCCATCCTTTTAAACGCTTGTATGATCACCCGCATGCGGGGGAGTTGCATCCTCTTGGATGAGAATTTTGCATTCCTGTTTTCGTTCATGGTTCTGAATTGTATCAAGATCCCCACTGAGAAGAGAGTGTCCATTGTCCACCCATAAGTTGGCAAGAAGATTCGTGACTTTGTTGCCTTCCCTCTTGACATGTTGGAATAAGATGGCTCAATTGGAGTGGAGCCATTTTTCAATAGCAGTTAGTCTGGCTTCTAATCTCCAGCTGTTAGCTATTTTGTGCACTTGAGCCCCATTGAGTAATTGATTGGCCATGTTGATGAGGAGGAGGGAGTCACCTTTGATCTCCAGTGGAAGAAAGCCATTACTCTGGGCCAAGCGAAGTCCTTGCCATAGCCCCTCCATCGCAGCTGAGTTGTTTGTGTCCCAACCGATGTTTCCGAAGAAGATTAGGAGCGGAAGGCCTTCATGATTTCTGAAAATTCCTCCAAATCCTGCTCTGCCGGGATTACCTTTGGAAGCTCCATCAAAATTAAGTTTAAAGGTGGGAGTTGGAGGAGGAGTCCAAGAAATATTTCTACTGGTCTGACTTGAAGCAGGTCTCTGATGGTGCATATCCTGTAAGATTTGTAGATTCCAGTTCGCCCAGATGGCTTTCTCATTAGCCAGAGTAGGGAAGTCTTTTGGATGCCAGGTCTGAAGAGCCAAGGTCTCCTTGAGGTTAATGCAGAGGTTTCCCCAGATGATGTCTAAATGAGTACTCTGATCTTCGAATATGCGCTTGTTTCTTTCTTTCCATATTGACCAGAGGAGGAGATCTGGAATCAATCTCCATAAGCAGTTGAGAAGGTCGCTTTTGAAAGGGGTCTGCTGCCAACTTCGAATGGAGTTGATTATATCTTCAGTCACCCTGCAATTCTTTTGACACCGGAAGCTGACTTTTTCCCACAGAATATTGGCGAGATGGCAGGAGCCTAAGAGGTGTTGGAGGGTTTCCTCTTGAGATTTGCAATTGGGGCATATAGAGGGCCCATGAAAGTTTCGTTTCCGCAGATTATCCCAAGTGAGGATTTTCCTGTGCCCCACAAGCCATAGGAAGAGAGAAACTTTGGGCCAGATACCTGGTGACTAGATTTTGCACCAAATTGGGTCCAAGGGCGAGGGATCGTTGCAGATAATCCTGTAGGCCTATTTAGTGGTGAAGGTTCCTTTTGGGGTATATCCCCATCTAAGGATATCCCTGCCTTCTGAAGATCAAATACGTCGTTTCTGGAGTTCATTCTCCATGTCCTCCTATGCCTGGATGTTTGCTGTCCTGATCAACTGGTCAATCGACTTCCATTGTCTATAACCCTGATCTGTCTCCGTAGTCCATTGTTGGTTAACCGTTTCCTGTTTTGGAAGTTGGTGCCAGGCATTCGTCCAGAACCGAGCATTGCTGTCATCCCTAATTTCCCAAAAGCTGTGGTGTTGGATGAGTGAGTAGTGTTGTTTGGCCGCGTTCCATATTAGAGATCCCTTCTCAGTAGGAGTGAATATAATCAGCTCCTCCATTGGTTTGTGATTGGCATACTTAGCTGTCCATATGGTTGCCCATAGCTTGTTGGGAGAAGAGAGCCAATGCCACCATATTTTTGCACCCATTGTTGCATTTCTGTGCTGAGGGTCTCAAAAACCTATGCCCCCTTTTTCCTTTGGCTGACAAGCAGTGGACCATTTTACCAGAGCCCACTTGCGATTAGTGCCTGTTGCACTCCATAGAAAGTTGCGTTGGAGAGTTTTTATTTTTCTCAAGACCCATTTGGGCGCTGCCAAGATTGAGAAAAGATAAAGTGGCATCGCTTGTAGCACCGATTTAATGAGCACTAATCTACTCGCTATGTTCAGAGTTCTCTGCGTCCAAAGGTTGAGACATGATTCAATTTTCTCTAAGAGCATATGCCAGGAGGTATGCTTTATGGCAGAATCTATTAAAGGAGCACCAAGATAATTGGAAGGGAGAGAAGCAATAAAGAAGCCTAGAATGCGGGCGATGGCATTTTGGGTGACAGGGGGAGTGTGAAAAAAGAAGATCTGTGATTTGGTGAAGTTTATACTCATCCCAGAGGCTTTGGAGAAATCAGACAGGAGGGACTTGAAAGTAGAAGCTTCTTGAATGGAGGGGTACCCAAATAGCATGTTGTCATCGACAAATTTTTGATGAGTAATGGCTGGAGAGCTGTGCAGTGAAAGACCTTTAAGCTGCTGGGAATGGAGGGCATGTTTGAAAAGTCAACCCAGTCCTTCCGCCATTAGAACAAAGAGGAAAGGGGAGAGGGGATCGCCTTGTCGAATGCCTCTGGAGGGGCTGAATGGTCGGGAGGGGATGCCATTTAAGAGGATAGAGAAAAAAGAAGAGGTGATTAAGCTCAAAATCCAGCGAACCCACATCGGGTCGAAACCAAAGGCTGTTAGCATTCTTTGAATATAAATCCAACTAAGCTTATCAAAGGCTTTGGAGAGGTCAATTTTGAGGAGCATACCTGCTTGTTTGGAGTGCTTGAGAGAGTGAATGATTTCATGTGTGAGAATGATGCCGTCCAGAATCTGTCGTCCCTCAACGTATCCAGATTGTTCCGGTGATATAATCAGGGGCAATAGCGGCTTCAACCGATTTGCTATGACTTTTGAGATCACTTTATAAATAACATTGCAAAGAGCAATGGGCCAGAATTTGTTCGGGGTTTTGGTGTTTTCTTCCTTGGGAATTAGAGCTATGAATGTAGAGTTTAAGGAGGGCAAGATCCAGTGGAGAGTACGAGATTCCTCCACAACTTACCACACCTCTTCTTTGATGAGATCCCAAAAATAATGGAAGAAGGTGGTGGTGAAGCCGTTCGGTCCCGGTGCTTTGCCCTCCTTGAGTTGGTGCATAGCCAGATCCACCTCCTGAGGTAGAACAGGTCGCAGAAGAAGTCGATTGTGGTCTTCTGTGATGAGCTTCGGCACATTCTGAGTGATCTTTTCAATTGCAGGTTGTCTATCAATTAGGGGTTCCTGATGAACCTCTTTGAAGTGATTGATAAACTCCTTTTCCATCTCAGCATGGTTTTCCACTCACTCCCCTTCCTACGTTTGTATAAATGAGATAGTGTTGTGCATTCTTCTCTGTATTGTGGTTCTGTGAAAGAATTTAGTATTTCTCTCGCCCTCTTTCAGCCATCTGACGCGAGATTTTTGCTTCCACATAATCTCTTCCTGCTTTCTTCTTTCCTCCAGTTGATTGTGAATTTGTTTTTCCTTCTCCAGAGTCTCTTCCTTGTAGCCTTCTGCGATTATCTGTTGCTGAAGTTCCCTCATCTCTTTGTTTAAATCTTGCTGGGCCTGGAAGATGTTTCCAAAGGTCTCTTGATTCCAGCGCTTAGTGTGTAATTTTAGATATTTGAGTTTCTGTTGAAACTGGTACATCTTGAAGCCCTCCGGCTTGGGGAAGGTGGTCCATGTAGGTCTAATGAGGTCTTTGAAGGTGGGGTGGGAGAGCCAAAAAGCTTCGAAGTGGAAAGGGCGCCTGATGGTGTTACCTGGCCTTTGCCATTGGAGTGAGATTGGCCAGTGGTCGGAGCCTGAAAGAGGAAGTATAGCCGTTGAAATGTCACCCCCAAGATGTACTGCATTGTTCGAGATAAGGAATCTATCCAGTTTGGAAGCTATCAGTTGCCGGCTTGCTCTTTGATTGCTCCAGGTGTGCATTCCATTGCAATATTGCAGATCAATTAAAATATTGTTTTGGATGAAGTCTTTGAAGTGGTTGTTCTCTGGATCCAGTTTGGCTCGGCCTCCCTTTTTCTCTTCCAGCTTGGTAATCATATTGAAGTCTCCTCCAATAATCCAGAGCGGATGAAGTCTGTTGAGGTTGAGCGCTTATATTGTGTCAAGAAGAGCGATTTTGTTACCTGCTTCCTGAGGGAAGTAAACATTGGTGAGATGCCCATGTATGTTAGTGCCAATGATATGAAAGGTTGCCTAAATGATGTGATGAGACGCATGGAAGTCTGAGAGCGTGATGGCTTGCGTATTCCAAGCGATAGCCAGTCCCCCGGAGGCACCAGACGCATCTACTGCAACCGAATGACACCCTGGCCATGCTCTAGAGAGAATTTGACCAAGAGTGTCGCTAGTGAATTTCGTTTCCTGCATAAAGAAAATCTGTGGCTGCTCCTGCTTTACCATGTTTTTTAACATTCTAAGTTTTCTGGGGCTATTTAGCCCTCTTACATTCCATGAAGTGAGCTTCATGATGGGTTTATAGTATTTTGTTAGCTTGGCATATCTACCTGAGTCCACCAGGATTTTCCCTATTGTAATTGTTCGCTGAAGGTCAATCTTTCTTCCTCTCTTCTTGGAGTCCTTGGGGGAGTAGCTGCCATCCCAATGACTTCCCGGTTGTATGCCCAATTGTTGTTGCTGGTAAGCCCGAGAGAGGATGACTTCCAAGGTGTTGAGTTGATGCTCTGGTATCTTGTCGTAGTCTTTCCATTTGCGGGCTTGTTCCAGCTATAAGATGTACAGACCTCCCAAGTCAAATCTTTCCGGTTCTTCTTCCATATGCTGCGTCTGACTGCTTTCTGCTGTGGTGAATGAGGATTGCAATAGCTGACTTGGAATGCAATCAACATCCATGCCATTAGGCGTCCAATCCGGATCCTTCAGATTCTCCTCGAGAGTTCTAGATCTATCATTCAGGGAGGAGGATTTGGGAGGAGAGCTTGACCGAGGGGGGGAAGAAGTGGTCATGGTCGATGGAGGGAGTGGCGTGGAGTTCTGAGGAAGGTCTTCTGAAGTTTTTGCAAGAATTTCAAAGCTATTTCTTGTGGAAGGCATGGAGGTGCTTTCCTGAAGGGGTTTCTTCCCCGTAGAAGATTTTTTGTGCGCTCTTTTTCCACTAGCTACTTTGGTGAATCCATCTTGGGTCGGTTTATCAGAGGGGTCAAGGGTTTGGGTTTTAACATTGAGAGGGCAGTCCCGAAAAAGATGACCTAGGGCATGAAATTTGCGACAGCGAAAGGGAACATGCTCGAAATCTAGGGGTTGAATCCATTCATAGTCATCATGATAAATACTCACCGAATCTGGAAGGGGCTTATCCAGGCGCATGAAAACGCAGATGCGGGCATAGGAAGTGTATCTGCGCAACTTCGTTTCTTCAGTTATTTTTATGAATTCTCCCAGACCTTTGCCAATGTCTCTCAATGAATCTTCATCCCAGTATTCCAGCGGGAGCGAGTACATCCGGATCTAGACTGGAGTCCAACTGAAATCCTCCTTATCAGGGTTAAATCTCTCCACCCATTCCCTTAAGTAAAGGCCCCCTGAGTTAAAGAAGTAAGGGCCTTCATCCATAAATCTGTTCTGATCTTCAAGGTAGATGAATATCGCCGTAAAGAACCCCTTTGGCCCTAGCTACAGGGTAACATGCCCTTTAGGTTTCCATTTGGCCGAGATCCATCCTTGCAGAGCTTTTTCCATTGGCCAGAATCCAATGAACTTTCCAATGAGAGCATGATCTCTCATGTACTGGATCCGTCCATTGATTCTGTGGCTAGGTAGTTCAATCTTGGGTCGTTCAGCTGCTATGGGTTTTCATGTCGCTGACGTAACCTTGGGCGTCTCCTTTTGCCCATTATCGCCTTCTTGTCCATCGCTGCCTATTCCTGACTAATCGACGGGTACATTGGACTTATCTTGCATAGATGCTTCAGTTGCGTCCTTGATCCCTTGGTCAGGACCAGAGGGGTCTGTCTTGTTGTGCGCCTGATGCGTCTTTTTGACAGAGGGGGAAGGCTGAGCGGGGCCCCCCTGAGGGTCATCCATTGTAAGGCTTTCAGGATCTGATATCTAAGGTTGTGTGTCTTAATCCGAGCTGAGGAGCGCTGCAGATAGGTTACAGAATGCACTGTTGTAGTGAACGCCCACGTGTCCTAGGTTGCAGAGCGCTCATCATTTTTTCAACCATTTGAAAGTGTTATCATTATACCATGTCCATTTGATTTTTATTTTTAAAAACACGTTCATTATCTTTTATTATTTTCATGGCATTGAATTTGTGATTTGATATTTAATTTTAAAAACATACTTTTATAGGTGATAATTCTTAAAACTTTGAATTTAGAATTTGATGTTTATTTTCATTTTTAAAAATAAGTTTAATAATAATGGTTATATATATATATATATATATATATGGTGAATAGATAATTTATTAAAGTAATTTGGGCAAGGTTTGAGATTATTAAGAACTTATGATTTCGCAAAAACAGATACTTCATGAGGATTGAGGAGTCAATTCCTTGAACTTTATGACAAATGGAAAAATATATTTCTCTCATAGTTTTAAAAAATTGGTTGGTCCAAACCGGAAACTGGTCAAACCGACTGGTTCACTTGCAAAACTATCGAGACCAACCAAAAACCCTGGTTAGCCACCATTTTGCCAATTTTCTAGAAAAACTTGACCTAACCAACCAGTTTATGAAAGAACCTACTGATTGATTGGCATGATGACTACGGACCCACCAAGCAGGTTTTTGGAAGCACGCGAGGTGGTTTGGAGGGAAACTAAGGGTTGTTTCCCTCCAATTACACCCTCTCCAAGCCAATAAAAGGTGGTCTCCCCCCTTATTTTCCCCATACATTTCGTTTGGAGTTTTTGTAAGTTTAATTCGAGCTTGGAGAGTGTGGAGAGTTTGGTGGAGTAGTCATCATGGAGCCTTGGAGTTGGACTTGGAGCTATTTTGGAGATAGTTTGGAGCTATCAAGCAAAGACAAAAAACCAATGGAAGACACTAGTTGTGTAACTCAAGTAGCTCGTGCTTCCATTAGGTCCATTTCTATTGTCATTGGTGACAATGTTACTACTGAGGTTGCAGATGAGGTTGAGACATCCTCATACTCTGATCTAGATGATGTTTCTGTAGCTCTTGTTTATTATCATGTTCTTGCTAGTGGCAATGAATTTGATAATGATGAGGAATGATCACGTTGATCACTAATATGTACTAGTAAATTTATAGGCTTGTAGTAGGCCACTGCCCCCATAGCTCGTAGCATTGTTTTTGGACTTTATAAGTAATTTAGAGCCTCATTGCTTATGTATTTTGTCGATGATATGTATTGCAATGGGTGCCATTTTGATATATTCACCTTTGCATGGTATATATATGATCAAACTTTACACATTTTGTCTCTTTGGAATCATGGTTTTAAATCTTAAAAATAGTTTTAATTAATTAAAAATTAATTATTTCATGTATTTAAAAAAAACGGTTCAATGAGATCTAACAAATTGGACTAGTTTCATTTAAAACTCAGATTTAAAACCCAGTTTATTAGATAGACCAACCCTGACACCGGTTCCGCTTTTTAAAACTATGATCTTCCCATGAAATTTGAAAAATAATATACCACTACCTTTGAAAAAATATTAACACAAAATATATATATAAAAAGCAATGCTATATTATTTTCATTTTATAAGTTATAACAAACTTGAAACAAATTAGCATGGAACATGACTACTCCATGCCCACTGGATGTCCAAATTTGTAGTTGTTATAAGCTCCAATAATGTTGGTTATTGGACATCTGGTCAGTTCTGGATATATATTTCATACCTTCGCTCTTCATCAGCCAACCTTTTTCTCTATTTCTTCGTGACTTTCTCTATTCAACAAAATTTGCAGACCTAATCACTTTACCTCACTAATTCTGTTAGATGCACAAAATCTGCATTATAAGCATTCCCCATATCCTTAATCTTTACATCCATTCATGCGACCGTCAATCTTCCCTCAAATCTACAAATAATATCCATGATCATCCATTGTGAGTGAAATTTGGGTGAAGTCACTAACACTAATTGTGTGCTTCTTTTGGCCAATTCTCCATTTTTGTCCGTTTGTCGTTGGCGCACGCAATTGTCGTTGTCGCTTCAAGCAAATGAATTCCACCCCAATGGATGATGGATATTATTTTGGAGATTTGAGGGATGATTGAGAGTGACACGAGCGTATTTAAGGATGAAGGATTGACAGAGTGCGTAGGGAAGATGACATTATTGGATTCGGCGAAAGAGATGGCCATATTAAGGATGGACGATTGGCTGAATGCAGCACTCATTTAGAATTAGAGGGAAGTGTTTAATTTTCTATTTGGAGATATAATTTTCTTTAATATTGTTATTATTAGTGTTTTTTTTATGGTAGCAGTGATTATAGTAATGGGCTGGTAGTTTCTAAATATTCTTGCACTAAAATTAAGAAATTTGAAATATGAAATTTAAGGTTTTAATAAACTGTTTTAATTATGTTTTTTTCACCTTTTATTAAGTATTGACATTGTTTTATGTTAGCCAATAGATATATATTTTAGAGATCTTATTTTTTTTTTGTTACTTTGATAATTATTATTTTTATTATTAAAATACACTTGGATGTATAAATATATACTAAGTATAAATGATAAGTTTTAGTAGTGCGCAAAACCGGAAAATTACAAAATATTAAAAAAAATAAAAATATTTAATTTATAAAAATTTAAAAACAAAAATATATTATTTTAATAAAATTTTATCAAATTTAAAAAAAAATAAAAAAAACAAAAATCTGGATATAAACTATTTTATCTAGATAAACAGACATACAAAATTTACTATATTATTTCATTAATCTTAGCAAGAGCACACATTTCATCAAACCCTAACCACCTTACTCTTTTGACACCCTTTTGTATGAATACAAATGCACTCTACAAGAGCACAGATTTCATCAGCGTTGTCTGGATGGAGTTGCATTCGGCAAGGAACTTGTGATAACCTTAGTTAAAATAAAGTGCTGAATGGCACAACGTTGTCTTTATCTTTACTCTGCAGTTGGAAATTATTGTAAAAAAGAAAAAGGAAAATTTAATTTCATTTATTTTGAATATAAAAATTTACAACTTTTGGCCTCAACCTGCCCATAAGAAACCAGGTCTGCTGTGTTAAAGAGTTATAGTCCATCCAAAACTTAAACAACTACTGTCTTTAAGGGACTATTATCTATCTTTTCTTCTATATACATATGTAAAAATTAAATATCGTCGGTTATCATATCAAAAAAATATATAGGAAAATCAATCATCAAAAGACTCTATAGGAGCCGAGTCTTTTACACTTGATCCTGGCATGTCAACTTGGTGCATGGTTTGTAACTATCTATCAATTAATCCAAATCAGACACTTTGGCGATCCTGCTGCAAGTTTATCTCCTAGATGTCTCTGCGAATGTTCGCCAGAGTTGAGGCTGCTTGCGGGTCTCTCCCTATCTCTTGGATAGAGACAATTTCCTTCACCAAGAGACATTTCGGGATCCAGTAAGTGCGGATCGAGTGACGAAACAAAGACAATCTGCTATGAGTATTACCCGGGTCAGTTACAATAGGGTCCAATTCTTCTTCAACCAATTCAACTTTCACTTCCTCCTTAGCCCTTGCATCATGTTCCCACCCCGTGAATCAAGGAATTGATATAATAGGTTGTACCGTTCGAATAGGTTTGGAATTAGTTCTCCATTACCTCTTTACTAGACTTTTGACCTCGTTTAGCGGAGGAAACTTTTGGAGCTTTGGCTTTCTCCTTAGCCTTTCCTTCCTTCTTAGTCGATTGGGATTTCACCATTGTCTTCAGACCCTAGTCTTCCAGAAAATTTCTATGCAAGTGAGAATTGTTAGGAAGACCTGCAATAGTACAAAGCATGGCGGTATTAAAGCTACTTGAGATAGAAAGATGATCATGGTGCTGTCTGGGAGGCATCGGGGACTAGTTGTCTTTATCGGCTTACACTGGACCCAACCTTGATAGACAGGGAGGAATATGAAGGGGAGGTATGGCAATAGCTCATTGGTTATGAAAATATCCCTTTTAGATGTTGATGATGCCATGAATATGGCCATATTTTTAAATCATTCCCTTTCAATAACCCAAAACAACAGGAAGGAAAACAACCAGAGGGAGGAGGAACCCCCTCGGAGAAGGACAATGGGTTCAAGATGGTTACGAATAAAAACGAACTAGTAAACAACATGAAAACTAGCAAAACAATCAACATACGCAGAAAAGCAATCAAAACAAATTTGAAATTTTATAAGAATCATGAGAGAGTTTCAGGGAATCTGAACAGTCGACTAAAGAAGGACCTGAAAATACTAATTCAAAATCTTTGAAGGCCAAATGAAAAGCCCCAATAGAGTTGAATGACAATGAGGATAAAACTCAGCCTCTGGACCAAGCAGATACAGAGGTAGACATCACCAAGGATGAACTAAGTAAGGAAGAAATGGTTATGAAAGTATTGCTGCAAGAATAGAGAAATATTGATGATAGATTTATCCTGGAGAATCACAAGACTCTATATAAAGAAACTTTTGAGAAATATCTAATTTTACAAGCACGAAGAGATGTTTAAATGGAAAATACGCCCAATACCCCACAAGGAAGCAGTTAGGAAATCAATGCCAAGACCAAATCAGGGAAAAAGAAAGACAGGAAAACTTTGCAAGAATCTATTCAAACAGTTGGGGAACTGTTAGTTAACTCGGGCCATGTAATACTGCTTACAACGGTATTTCAAAAACTGCATAAAGTTCCCCAATGATAGTGATCTCCTGGAATGTGAGGGGCCTTAACAGTAAAGGAAAGCAGTGACCCATGCAGGAAACATTGAAGATAGAGATACCACAACTAGTTCTCCTTCATGAAATCAAAATTTTGGGTCTAAGATTAGAAGAAATTATGCAACATTTTAACCCTAGATGTGAAGTAATGACCATTTATTTGCGAGGAAGTGCATGAGGTATAGCAATACTTTGGAATCCAGCAGAGGTTATGGTAGAAGGATGGACTATTCTACCATGTATCCGAACAGGTTGTTTTAGACTAATTGGGATGAAAGAGTGGATCCTAATTTCCTCAGTATATGGCCTGCACACTCTAGGAGATAAAATAGCATTTATAGATAGTATAAGAACTCTGAAAACTATTCATAATGATAAATATTGGCTATTGGGGGGGGACTTCAATATGATCACATGAATAGAGGAGAGAAAGGAGGAATTTACATAAACGAGATGGAAATGGAGCTATTTCGAGATATGATAACAAATCTCTGATTGGTGGATATACCTACTTTAAATGGTCAATTCACATGGAATAATAGGCAAGGAGGGGCTCATCAAGTAGCCTCTCGTTTGGACAGATTCTTAGTATCTAAAGATCTCATCGGTATGGATGTCTTTTACGAAGCTTCTATTCTTCCTTGCATGGGATTAGATCACTGGCCCATATGCCTGGAGGTGGACATGAATAAGAGAAATAAGAAGAGGCCTTTCAAATTTGAAGTATTTTGGCTGAGAGATGTGACCTTCATTAATAAAGTAAAGAGATGGTGGGAAGAAAGTAGGGTTAAAGTGAGAAATAGGATGCATGCATTTCAAATCCGACTCAAAGACATTAAAAAGAAAATCAAGAAATGGAATAAGATTGAATTTGGGAACATCAGGACAAGGAAAAAATGCAGGGTCATATCAAGAAAATTCAACAAAAGATGATCCTACAGGGGAGATCACAGGCCCTCTTCAGGGAGGAAGGCATCCTAATCAGAAAATTAGAAGAACGACGAAAACAGAAAGAAATTTTGTAAAAACAAAAATCTAGAATTCAATGGCTAAGAGAAGGGGACATGAATTCTAGTTTTTTTCCATAAAGAAATGATTCAAAGATAGCAGCACAATCGCATATTCTCTCTTAAAGACTCTATAGGAAATAGAATCGTCTAACATTAGGATTTGGAAGAGCTATTGGTGAATCATTTCCATGAGAATTTTAATGGAACTAGATAGAAAATAAATGGAATAAATCACACGAATAAATCATTTCAATCCTAATGTAGTCAATAGAGAGAAAAACCTGGCCTTGCTTAGGGAAATCACTTTTGAGAAAGTGGAGGAAGTAGTTAAGGGCTTAGTAAAAAACAAGGCATCGGGACCATATGGTTTTACTATTGAATTCTTTCAGACTACTTGGTCCTTCATTGGAAAAGATATTATTGACCTGGTTGAGGAGTCACAAAGGACAAGACATATAGCTTTAATTACGAAACATGAGAATTGTGATGATTTGTCGGGGTTTAGAGCTATCTCCCTCTGTAATGTTATCTATAAGATCCTGTCTACTATCATGGTGAATCGACTAAAACCTATCCTCCCTTCTCTTATATCTCCTGAATAGATTGGATTTGTAAAAGGTAGAAAAATCTTGGATGGGATTATTACTACCTAGGAAGCCATTCATTCCCTTCGCACTCTTAAAGCCAAAGGCATGTTGATAAAAATGGACCTTACTAAAGCCTATGATCGCCTAAGTTGGACCTACCTTCAAAATATCTTGCAGGGTTTTCGTTTTGATCAAAGATGGGTTCAATGGATCCTATCTTTTATTTCCACCCCTAATTTCTCTATTTTGATCAATGGTAGTCCCTCTTACCCTTTCAATGCCTCGTGGGCGCTGAGACAGGGAGATCCTTTATCCCCGTTCCTGTTCATAATTGCCATAGAAGGTTTGGGAAGATATATCAAACAAAAGGTTGTCGTTGGATCCTTTAAAGGCTTAAATCTATGGGGGGCTGACCTTACTCTATCCCATCAACAATTTGTAGATGATATCATGCTTTTCTACCAGGCTAGAATTAACGAATCTAAAGTCATCCTAGTTATTCTTAAAGAGTTTCTGGCTGCTTTTGGAACCATTATCAATAATGATAAATCCAATCTCTTCTTCTTTAAGACTGCACCTCAGTCTCAACAGTTCATAGCTCACACCCTTGGGTTCAACATTGGGTCCATGCCTACGAAGTACCTGGGGATGCCCCTCTCTATCAACTCCCTCCATGTATCCTGATGGAAGAACCTTATTACTCGTATTTCAAATCGCCTCCAAAACTGGTCTTTTCAAGCTATAAATGCCCCTGGCTGCGTCATCCTTCTTAAATATGTTCTTCAATGTATTCCTATTTATAAATTGTCAAGGATGGCTGCTCCTAAGTCCATAACATCTTCAAAAAATTTCTATCGAAAGGATCTCAAAAAAATCGCAAGTGGGCTCTTCTATCATGGGACAACTTGATTCGATCTAAAAGGGAGGGAGGTTTGGGTCTTTAGGATCCCTACATTCTTAACCAGCTAATGGGAGCTAATTTGTGGTGGAGATGGATGCAGGGGGGCACAGATATCTGGAAAACAGTATGGGAGCATAAATATGAAATGCCATGTACCGCTCTGGAGAGGCTACAAGACGAAATCATATCTAAAGGATCGGGGACATGGAACTTAGCCTCTTCGAACAGGAATATCATTGGAGACCAGAGTTTCTGGGAGACTAAGGGTGGTAACATAGCCTAATTTTGGGAGGACTCTTGGAAATAGAGAGAAAAATTATACAGTAGGCTTTATTTAAAGGAAATTTTCCTATTTACAAAACATGCAAATACCAAATCGGTAGATCACTATTGGGAGGAATAGAATGATCAGTATTGGAGGAGATGGAAGCAGAAGCATCATTAGCAACACGCCTCAGACACAGAACGATGGGGAAACCTGGAGAAAGAACTGTAATCTAGGAAATTACCTATACTAATAAGGAGTGACATCCTACGATGGGGTTACTACACTAAGGGAATGTTTACAATGCAAGAAGCCTATAAGATAGAATCTAAAAATGTACAACCTCTAAATAACAGATTATGGAAAATTTTTTGGCCAAGTAAACATTGGCACAGAATTGAATATTTTTTATGGGTTGTTGGGCATGGTAGAGTACTTACCTGGGACCAATTGCAGAGACAAGGGATGCTTGGGCCCTTCGTTTGTGTGATGTGTCGAGAGAACACGGAAAATTTGGAACACCTTCTCAATAGCTACCCTGTTTCTAACCTTATGTGGCATGACCTATCTACTTTATTCCAGAAAACTTATAGAAATAAGGAAAGCATCCAACACACAATTGAAAATTAGAGAAGCAGAAGATACTGGAGCTCGGTTGTAAATAGAACCTGGTCATTGTCAGTTGGGCTCGTGGTCTGGGTAGTTTGGAAGGAGAGGAACAGGTAAACATCCTGGGATGAGAAAAGGTGAGCCACTGAAATATGACAAACTATTGCACCAAACATAAGGGAGAGTATCCTAGATGAAAAATGGGCACAAGAGGATTGGACAACACAAGGTCGAGAGGCATGGATCCTCAAATAGTTAAATCTTAAGGCCCAGATGTTGGCGCCAACTTCATGGAAACCCAAACCAATGGCCTATAAAGTTAGGGATAAGTTTAAACCTCCTCAGCAAGGTTTTATTAAGCTAAGTTATGATGGGGCTTCGAATGGTAACCTAGGTCAAGCAGGGGTGGTGGGGATTTTCCGAGACTGTGAGGGTCGTGTTTTACGGACTTACACCATGGATCTGGGTCATGCTAGTAATAATGAGGCTGAACTGAATGCGGCAAAGAAGGGGCTGATAATTGTAAGCAGAGAACAATAACATCGACTCGAGGTGGAAGGAGATTCGACTATGGTCACTGGTGTTCTCTAGAAGCTGCAGAAAGGAGCGCATTGGGATCATATTAGTAGCAGTTGGAAAACAACCAGACTGATCTATAATATTAAGGATATTATGGCGAAGATAAGTTACATGACCCCATCCCATGTTAGATGATTAGGCAACGAGGCAATAGATCTTCTTGCAAAATGGGGTTGCAATAACCAGGATAGGGTTATAGATAATTCATGGGAGAAAACCTTATAGGGGCTAGGTCTTGTAGATCTGTAGGAGATAGTCAACCAGGATTGGGATAATAATGCACATCAAAATCCCCGATTGGGGTGCCAACTAGCATCGCAAGGAGCCTTACTTGTGGAAGTAGAGGGCATACTTGGAGGGCGCACATGACAACTGTCAAACCCAAACCGATGATGATGCGAGCTGAAAATGGTGGGTGGCTCTACCCACAAAACCCAATGACGACATTAATGATGAATGCAAAACATCAAGGCGCAACAGGCGGGCTATTAGGAATGTTTCGGGGAAAGAGCCAACGTGCCAGATCGAAACGACATATGTACATTCTCCTTACCGTTTTCTGGTGGATAGTAATTGGTCGAGCGCAGAGCACCAACAAGCAGTTAAGTGGTTGGGGGAGAGATCTTCCACCTTCAATGTGTTTTCTGCGAGGGTATGTATCAAATTCCCTTCTTACCTTTTCCATGAAACGTGTTTCTGGTTCTCAGTATGTGGAAAAGAAGGTCCTGGTATTTTTGGATTACCTGTTTCTTTTGCAATGTATAGCTCTGGATTACCTAGTTTTTGATAATGTCATCATGGATAACCTGGTTTTGGAAGAAGATAGAGGTTTCTTTGTTCTGCATTTTAGTGATGGGGTTTTGGTGGGAATCTTGGCCACTTACCTTCCTACAAAGGGAGTAATTCAAAGTTGTCTTCCTCATTTAGTGGTCGTCTCTGTTTCTTTTGTCTGTTTTGATTTATTTTCTGGATTTGCATGACTGTATCATTGGCTCGTCAGTTTTGTAGCTTGGAGTTGTATTGGTTCTGCATGGCATCATTATGATCCTTTCTATCTGTCTCCTGCTTTGGAGGGCCTCTATTCTGACCGATTTTGGTATCCCTCTTTATCCTCGTCTCTGCATATCACTAATTCGTACTGTAGTCACCAACTTTGGGAAATTGACCGTATGGCCTCCAATGATCTTCCTGTGGGTGGTGAGTCTGTAAATTTTAGCAACAATGGCTCGGGTGGTCAGTGGGTCAGCTTAGTCTGTTGGTTGGTTAATCTTATTAAATTTTCCATTGTTGAGGTTATATGGTCTATTGTTAGTTGTTATAATTGGATTATCTGGTTAAAAAGGGGATTTTTCTTTGCAATCGGGGCTACCTCTGTGGTTCATAGGAGTCTGGTCCATTGCTTTAGGTGTATGGCCAATAACTTGAAGATATTTGTTGTGTCCTACTGGTTTGTAAAGGTGTCGTCAATTGTTGTAAAGTGGTGTCCTTCCTGTCTATCAACTTTTTTGAAATAATTACTCATAATATTGGTTCCAATACTTTCCAGATATAGATTATTTGTGTATTTAAAAAATCTTTATATAATTTTTAAATTAATCATCTTTTATGCTTATTAAAAATAAATTATTAATATTTTTAACCTAAAATCAAATCTTAAACCTTTATTTATTTTAATAATACTAAAAATAAAAATTATAATATAATAATATATCTCCATAGATGTGCCTTATTGATTTTGAGATGTA
Organism: Pinus albicaulis; assembly: GCA_034641835.2. NCBI lineage: Eukaryota > Viridiplantae > Streptophyta > Pinopsida > Pinales > Pinaceae > Pinus > Pinus albicaulis. The sequence continues at coordinate 264,186,860 of CM076582.1, read as the reverse complement.
TTAATTAATCAATTACTCTGCACAACTTCATGTATCATTTCTCACTCTACATATGCATTATCTTTTTCTCAAAACTAGATCATAAAAATTATGCAATATCTAAGCTAATCAATCTTGTATTAATAATTATGTAATATTAAACTAATATAATTCAAAATTTGATTATGTTAAGTCCATGTGTAAAGTAGTTTGGAATAGAAAATTAATCAATCTTGTATTAATAATGATATAATATTTAAATTAAATATCCGAGATGTGTAAAGTATTTTGGAATAAAATAGTGAGCTGTTAAGTAGTTTCTCACTTTCTTGCACAACTTTTCAACAAGATTTCCTGACGACATGAATAGTTTGTGAATAGACCAACATGAGAGCTCAACTTATCATCGTTTTACATAGGAAAGTTGTGGATAGTTACTACAAGAGTGTCACACGTTCAAGGTGACCTAAGTGGTCCCTTGTTTTTACAACTAGTTTGAATAGGTCACTAAACCTTAAACCTAACTTCAGTCACACATGTTCAAGGTGAGCTAATCGGTCCTTAAATGTGGTCTCGTATATATTTATAATTAGTTTGAATGGGTCACCAAACCAAAATCCTAAATCAGTTATTAGGCGCTTTTTTTTAAAGGGGAATTTAATATAGTTATTAGGCTCTTTTTTTAATGAGGCATTTAATTTAGATATTATTATGAAGTAATTATATTCTCATATGTTGTAATATATCTTTTAAATATATATATTTTTAAAAAATAATTTAAAATATGTGTAAGATCATAATGATTTATGAAAATTTATATGATTTATTTAAGGCTAATAAAGTAAAAGATTAACTTTTAGGATGACACAACATAACATAGGTGACAACACTTTTCATTCTATGGTTTTTTGAAAATTGACTAATTCCTCTTATTTTCTCAATATTCATTTTCTTCTCAACACTAGTCAACACATAAAGATAATTGTGGCTCCTTTTTATGTGTGGTTCACAAACACCTTCACCAAAGATGATATTGTCTATAGAAAATATATAATTGTGGCACCTTTTTATCTTTGGTTCACAAACACCTTCACCAAATATGAGATTGTCTATAGAAACTATATTATCTGAGCAAATCCACTCGAAGGGATCACATCCTGCTGACTCAATGACCGCCCATTGATAATGTTCTTTAACAATAGGAACCCAACCAATTGAGCTAAGTCTTGGGGCTAAGTTCATCACCTCCTTATCATATCATAGTTTCCTTTTTCCCTCTAGCTCTTTATTTCCTCACAATTTCTGGTTAAATTTGAAAGGGAAAATATTTTAAATATTATTTGGTTTTTGAAAATGATTTCTTCCTTTATTCTCCAACGGTACATCCAATATACATCCATATGCCACCCTATTTTGAACCAAAGGTAAGGCTTTTGGCTAGAGTTAAAAGCAATTTTAGGAAACCACTAGGCATATATAGCTATAATTTTCTCTAAGTAAAAATTTATATTTAAACAACAATTTATATCATATGTTTTAAGGTTTATTTTGGATAATTGGAAAAAATAATGGTAATCCTTTTAATATATACAAAGTGACATACAAAACTCATAGTGCATTGTTATAATAGATTGGATAATTTGTAAGACACACAATTGGAAACAAACTCAACAACATATTAATGAAAGTCTCAACATTGGTGTACAATAATGTATAGATAAATATACCAAGAAACTGTTGAATCAGTTCTCAGGTTTTTTGAACTTTAATAACCAACTAACCTATCACAAACTGATCTGAGGATTAGTTGTCTAAGATCCCCCGTTAATCCGAAGGGATATACTAAAGTCCAAGAATGAGAGCTTAGAATGAAAAATTGCATCTCATCCAAGAGTTGAATGTCTCTCAGAAATGGTTTTTAAGGGTGACCACAAACTGAAAAATAAGAGAACTCAAAGTCTTAACTAACACCAAGTCTGGAATCTACATAGCAATTCACAAAACAACAAAAGAAGTGGATTGAAGATGACCACAAACTCTGGAACTATCATAATAGTGCCTCGAACAATTCCGAATACGGGAGTGCTCGCTCACAAACAACTGAATCAACTGAAGTCTCACAACTTTGGCTCTCACTGGTATAAGTTGTGGCTTAAGACGCGAATCTTTGACTTAGGCTTGCTTGACATTTCAAACTCGAACTTGTAGCAGACCACCAAAAAATGCCCCCTTGTCGGATACAGGGTGAGAAACATTCATAATCACTACATGATTTGTCAACACTCTCGAACAAATCCTTTGATGTGATCTGTAGATCTTCTTGGTTGGTTTCGATCATTCCCAAGAAGCAATCCATCCAAAATTTAGCTTATCTCTTATATTACTCTTCTTTTTGGAACACCTTTTTGACTCGTTATTTCTCTTTCAACAATGATCACATGGGTGAAGATCAAAACATTGATCTTTCACATGTCCAACTCTATTACACGGTTAGTATCTATCAACTTTTTCTAGAACTGTACACCATCAATAAATCCCGCACTTCGAAATTTTATAGGTTTAGCGAAATCTGGAATGTGAAAATATATATCATTTCTATAACAAAGACGAATTTTGTGTTTATTCTGTGTAATCTCTTCCCATGATCTTATAACAGGTTTCACATCAGAACTTCTAACTACATCCAAATTTTCACCTGAACTCACCTCATTGCTCTAATCATTCTTTGACTAATTATCAGGCTCAAACAAACTGTTGTTCTGAACAAACAGCAATTCAAAATCACAAGTTTTCTTTTGAAGTTCGTCTCACTGTAACTGTGAATCTAACTCCAAGAATTTAATTTTTCTTTTAGAATTTTGCAAACATGATTAGATTTCAAAGAGCATGTCTTTGTTGACTTGGTGTTAGGTAAATTGACTCGTGATTAGAGTCAAGTTTGACTGAGTTAAACAATGATGGTTTTGGGGCACATGGTATTGTGCACCCATGGTTTTAAGCTCATGGTATTGCATGTAATGGAGCCTAAAAAAGGCTCAGAGGACTTCATTGTAATGTAAGGCCTAGATGTGAGCGGTGAAGGCTCACTTGGGTAGATTGGCCAGGGTTTTTGCCAAGGCTAATGAAATTTCATTACGATGGGTTTTCCCCAGAGTTTGGCGTTTTTCCAGGTTAAACATCTGTGTTTATGTTTATGATTTGTTTCTAGTTATGTTAATTATTCCTCTCAGTAATTAGTTAATATTCTCCGGTAAATGTTTCTTCATTTGGTATTAGAGCCATATTTGGCTTTAGAGGGATGCTTTTGTAGCCAAGGGTTTTATTGGCCTGTGAATGGAGAAATCAATGCAACCTTTTTCAGATCTGGCCATACGGAGCATGGTGTTGCTAGGAAATAGGAAATATCCGATTGATTGATTCCATGGAGAGTTTCTCAATGGAGAAAGAGGACAATGGTGTTGCGACAACCCAGATCTAGAACTAGCAGTAACAAGAATTTGGTATGAGAAATTTAGAGGTGAGAGGATGGTTATATTAAGAGAGCAACAAGGGTAAAAAAAAAAAATTAATTATTATAATGGAGTTAATTTTTGCATGTAAATGGGCATACTGCTATAAGACCTAGTATGGCATGCATACGCCTGGGTAATAACTGGTAAAGTTTGGGTTAGAACTAGGTGATTGGGGGGATGACAAGTTAACAATTACCCTGGGTAAAAATTTGAGCAGGGAAGGGCCACAATGAGCGGGGTTGTCTCACTTAGCAGTTTTGGCTGGATTTAGTCAATAATCCCCAAGTCAAGTTTATGCGGGGAATGTTAGGTAAATTGACTCATGATTAGAGTCAAGTTTGACTGAGTTAAACAATGATGGTTTTGGGGCACATGGTATTGTGCACCCATGGTTTTAAGCTCATGGTATTGCATGTAATGGAGCCTATAAAAGTCTTGGAGGACTTCATTGTAATGTAAGGCCTGGATGTGAGTAGTGAAGGCTCACTTCGCTATATTGGCTAGGGTTTTGGCCAAGGCTAATGAAATTTCATTAGGATGGGTTGGGGTTTTTCCTAGTTAAACATCTGTGTTTATGTTTATGATTTGTTGTTGGTTATGCTTAATTATTCCTCTCAGTAATTAGTTAATATTCTCCGGTAAATGTTTCTTCACTTGGACACCGTTATAGATAGTAGATAGCATTAAATTTCTTGATAACTATTCTAAATCATTTCGTTTGGCCATTTTCTCTAGTGCAGTTTCAAAGTAAACTTGCAATCAACTCAGAAAAAAGAGGTGTCAACTACCACCGAAAATGCACCCAATACAAAAAAATTTCAATGATTTAACTAGGTGTCGAGTTCAACTGATCATTTACCCATCAACAATACAAATCATGACATGTAACAGACAACTTCAAAACTTCAAACCTTCATACAGATTCAACCACAATAGAGCTAAACTCAGAAACTCACTTTCAGAGTTGTTTGGCTTTGTTTTCTCTAGGGGCAACGATGGCAACACAATGATCATTTCAGCAAAATTCATAGTCGACTTTCATTGATCCTCGATTCATTAATATTTCACCAAAATTCATAGTTGACTTTCACTGATTCTCGATTCATTCACCGACCCAATCTAGCCATGTCGCCTCGGAGTCCACATCCTTTCATGCTCAGAAGGCCAAGGCCATGGCTCAACGCTTGGAGACCATGAAACTTGTGGCTCAACTTAATCAACAATGCAAATTAACTACCTATCACACCCTTAATCAACATAGCATATCACTTGCTGTGATACCACTGTAAGACACACAATTGGAAACAAACTCAACAATATATTAATGAATGTCTCAGCAATGTTGTACAATAATATACATATAAATACATCAAGAAACTGTAGAATCAATTTCGTTTCCTGAACTTTATAACCAACTAATTTATCACAAATTGACTCAAAGATTAGTTATCTAACATAATTAAAATGATATATATATATATATATATATATATATATATATATATATATATATATATAACCCAAATTCCCGAGGCAAATGGCATTCATGGATTCGGCCAAAGAGTTGAAATTAACGACCTACCATGTCATTGTGTTATCAGTAGCGAGCAGCAGAAATATCCGACATCAAATCCTCGGACGAAAATTCTCATGTGATCGAAGAGAGAATAGTTGAACAGAGTCTATACATTGCTGGCAGCTTTATCCGCTGTGTATACGGATGATGGAACGTGCCTCTAAAAGCAATGTCACAAAAAAATTCTATTGACGTGACTACCTATGTCAAATCACTTTACATTGTGAAGAATATAATTTTCCTAAGTTGTTTTTGTCGTGAAAATTTTGATTTTGAATAGTAACTTGTAAACTACAAATCTGCACTTTCAAGAAAAAGTAAGTAGGGTTGTTTCAATAAGAACTATGATATCAGTCATTGAGCATAAGTCACGAGAATATAAAAGAACATTGGTAAATGAAAGGTGTAGTTTAAATTTTTCTGTTTGGAAATATAATTTATTCATTTCAATGTATGATATATACAAAGCTATAAATAAACTAAAAATATTTAATTTATAAAAATATTTACTTAAAAAAATAATAATAATGAAAAATATATTATTTCAATAAAATTAATAATGAAAATACACTATTTCAATAAAATTTCAACCAATTATGTTATATATATGTATAATAGAAATTTAAGCTACTTTCATTATTTATATAAATAAGTAAACACACAAAATTTAGTATATTATTTTATTAATCTCGTTGCAAAACCTGATCACCCCATTTTTCTAGTTTATCTTGTATGAATACAAACACACTACAAAAGCACTCATTTTCATCATCATGGTAGGGACGGAGTTGCAGTTCCTGGGAGGGAACTTGTGATAACTTTCCAGAGTTAAAATAAACTGTTGAATAGCACAATGTTGTTTTTGTACTCTGTATAACATATACATATATATATGTATAAAGAGTTAATTTCATTTATTTTGGAAAGTTTTTGAAATAGTTACTCATGGCAATAACAATTGTTTATTGGTGTATTTAAAAATTATTTGTACATTTTTATGTTTATTATTTTGTTATGTGTATTATTTTTTTTTATAGTGAATATAATTTGAAAATAAAATATTAAGCCATTTTGTTTACTTAATAATAATGAATATAGAAATTATAATATAATGTTAAATCCCTTCCATATATTTATATTTATATTTCAATGTAGTAAATTGTATTCAAATTCAAATGTTAGTGACAATTGATGCAATAGATACAATTTCACATGTAAAACATAATCTAAGCCTTATTGAAATAACTAGTAAAAAGTTTTAGTATTGGAACATAATAAATATAAATGCATTTTAATTATTATTCATTACAAAAAACTAGATAATATATATAAACACAAAGAAAATACTAGTAAATATTTTTTCAATTACTATTTTATGTATAACGTTCGAGGACTTGGGTCCACACAACATCCCATTTCCAACACTATCTCACAATTGTTTACATAATTAACAAACATAGAAAAAATAGTAATCAAAATTCAAATAAGTTGTTATCACAAAGTCATGGTCTAAGAAATGGGCTCTATTATATAAAACACATATGAAAATGTCAATAATTCAATTGCAAAGGTCTCCCGATGATAGTTGCGATTGAAATCTCCAAAAGTAATCCGTAAAATTCTTTGACGACAAAAAGAATTTCAGATTCTAATACATTTATAAAATTCTTTTTAGAATCTAAAATTTGAGTAAAATTGTAAGGAGATAAGTTGAAAATACGAGTCTAAAAACTACATTAAGGAATTTGAATCTAAAATTCCTTTTTCCTTTTTTCATCAAATAGTAAAATTATTTGACAACAAAAACAAATGTTCCAATGCATTAAAACACTTACAATATGTAATAACATAGTTTGATATTCTTTAGATCTCGTTTATCTCTCGCAATCGGGCTTCCTACAGTGAATTGTTTCACTTTGAATTCGATGAATTCTTTCATCAAAGCCATGATAATGTCCTACTTAACACATTCATCAAATATATCCTTCTTTGTTTATTTGCATTCTTGTTGTAATTGCAAAACCAAGACGTAGTACTCTTTATTAAAAACAACAAAAGTAATTAGCCAGTTGATAGTTTACTTTGTACTAAAATCACTTATATCATCAAAATATTTTGCCTATGATTGTTTCAACATCTCCAAATCAACCATCAACTTCTCCTTTGCAATTAATCCAAATTCACATGCTATAGACAAACTGTTTAAATTCTGAGTAATCGATACCACCTTGACATACACATTTGCTCTTCAATTTTTTATACTTCCACACTCAAAAATAATTTCTTCCAATGTTCTTATTTTCTCAAGCCATGCAACCTTTATCTACCTCTTTTTACTATTTTTTGTCAAAGAATTTTACTATTTTCTTCAAATAGTAAAATTCTTTGACGACAAAAAAAAATGTTCCAATGCTTTAAAACACTTACAATCTGTAATAACATAGTTTGATATTCTTTAGATCTCAGTTATCTCTCGCAATTGGGCTTCCTACAGTGAATTGTTTCACTTTGAATTCGATGAATTCTTTCATCAAAGCCATGATAATGTCCTACTTAACACATTCATTGAATATATCCTTCTTTGTTTATTTGTGTTCTTGTTGTAATTGCAAAACCAAGACGTAGTACTCTTTGTTAAAAACAACAAAAGTAATTAGCCATTTGATAATTTCCTTTGTACTAAAATAAATTATATCATCAAAATATTTTTCCTACGATTGTTTCAACTTCTCCAAATCAACCATCAACTTCTCCTTTGAAATTAATCCAAATTCACATGCTATAGACAAACTGTTTAAATTCTGCGTAATGGATACCACCTTGACATACACATTTGCTCTTCAATTTTTTATGCTTCCACGCTCAAAAATAATTTCTTCCAATGTTCTTATTTTCTCAAGCCATGCAAACTTGATCTACCTCATCCGATTAACATTAGACAATCCCTGTTTATCTCTTTTTATTTTAGACAATGAATCAATATTATGACCAAAACATAATAGGCCATTGTTCATGAATTCCTTGTCTCCCTCAAGCTCACTTTTGACCAATTTGATAAAAGACATTGTTCTCTAATTTAAATGTTGAAGATCAAAAGCAACTTGCCATGAAAATTTAATGGTATGCAATATTTCAGATATATTATTAATGATATATGATTTCTAATACAGAAGTTTCCTCAGACACGTAATTTTATTGATAATGGAAAAGAAACTACAGAAAAATTGAAAGAGTTTAAAAACGTAAACTTCCACTCATTTGCAATTAGGAAACTAACTTATTTATAAGTTATATGTCCTAACTTAATTTAGTTATGGACCACTTGAAAAAACAAAAAGTGTCCATTTACAATAAATGATCTTCTATCCAATCTACTAACTTTATTCCTATTTTAGAGCCTAAGATACAACTCTATTCTAGAGTCCTATATTTTCTAACAATATTCTATTTCTAAGTGTCTGTAATTTTTATTAAATATTCTAATTTAATAAATATTTTTATCTTAACTTTACATTATTATATTTGAATCATCTAACAATTTCACTGTGCTTAGAAGGTTGAAAATTTTCTCAGACCTATTAGATATGCCAAGTATTGTTAATGGAGTCTTCAACAAAGGACCCACGCTCAGATCATTTCTACCTCTTTTATTTTTTCCTTAGGATTTTGATTTTCTACTTATCGTCAGCCAAAAAAATATGCAAGGGTTTCACCTCCATCTTGATGAAATTTCATCAACTTAGGAATTGCAACCAAAGACAAATAAACATTCAGTTTTGTCCAATTAATAACCTTTCTATCATAAAGCTGTATTTTTTCAATCTTCAATCTCTTACCACCCCTCTCATAATTTGCATCCTGTAATGTGATAAAGAACTGATCAAAATTGATGTTCTGTTCAACATTTTCCTCCATTATTCTATGATTTTCTTGCAAAGAAGTATTAACCCAATCGAGTAGTACAACACTATCAACTTCCATGTCTATCATTTCTTCAGTACTCTCTACTTTAGGTACACTCTTGGATCTAAATGATTCAACACTCACTAGAGAAATTTTGAGGTCTAAAATGAGCCTAAAAGAAAATGTACAACCAAATAAAATTTATAAGAACCAATAGGATTCAAGATAACGATGTCAACCATGGGGGATGACTCACCATTTGGAGTAAAAAAGAAAAAATATCAGAAAATAAACAAATAAAAAAACTACTTTTTAACTCGTATTTTCAACTTATCTCCTTAAAATTTTACTCAAATTTGAAGTGGGAGCACTCTTTGGATGTGGAATTTAAATTATCATCCAAGTAAGACCCTTGTTGCATACTTTATATAAACCCCACTACATGAAAAATGATAAATACATAAAAAAATGTGATTGCAATCACATTTTTCATGTATTTCTCATTTTTTGTACAACAAGGTCCATTGAAAGTAAGCAACATGGGTACTCATTGGAAGAGACATTAAATTATACATCGAATGAGTGATCCCACTCGAAATTGGAGTAAAATTGTAGGGAGATAAGTTGAAAATATGAGTTGAAAGTCCTAGCTTAATTGCCCTCTTTCTCAAATCAAATTTATCTTCTTGGAGATAAAAAATTTCTATGAAATAAAAAAACTTCAAAACACACCCAACATTTTCCAATCCGATGCTCCAAATCTTGTCATTTGTTTCTTCTTCTGTTGAGAGATTCACATATCACTCATAAGTCCTTGACTAATCAAAGCTATCAACGATCTCAACAAGTGAGTTACCCATATCACTACAAACAACCTCTTTCCCTTGTCTGCTTCCCATTATTCCTTTGCAGCGGAGGAAAAAAAAACTTTGTCAATGAATAACGTATTCAAATCTCGTTTCACTATACAAATCCTCATTTTCTCCACAAAGACTGACTGTTACTATTAATTGTCTGCAAAACAGTTATAGGCAACGCTTTGAGTAAATAATAATTAAATATAGAAAAATAAGTTTTACGGACAATAATAAGAAAACTTTTCGAAATTACAAAATAATCCTATGCATTTAATATGAACTTTACTCTTGCTTCAATATCAATGAGATACACACCCTAAGTAACAAAAAATTTCGATAACTGGTAAGTTCACCTACACGACCAAAAATCACCATTTGACTTGATCATTTTTCATAATAAAGAAAATGGATTCATCACCATTAGAAACCCCATCGTCAAATTTGTCAAGAGCACAAAAAATCATTGCAAACCAGTTTTTTTAATGTTTTTTTTCACAGTGTTTTTTGGTTAACATATCCGATTGACACCAAGATGATGAAAATTTACAACTATAACCTCGAATTAAAAAAATTCATCGCCATACTTTTTCAACAATTTGACCAAACTTCCTTTGTTTTTTTGGGTCAATTTTGAAGACTCCAAAAGATACACATAACATCGCACTCTAACCGAGATTTTTTTTAACGATTCTAGTAACAACTGTCAAGATTAACAATTAAAAAAAATAAATCAAACATTTTCAACATTTGATTTCTTTAAAATTTTCCCACTGAATCCCTTTGATAATTTTTTTATTCACGTCGAATACTATCCTCCGTAGAGAACACCATTAATAATAACTACAAATAGTAAAGTGGGAAAGACATATCGAGTAGTCTAAAGAAACCACAAATTCACCTGGAAAATAATGGAAATTCCACCATGATCATTGCTAAAATCCTATAGAAATTTAGGGAAATCTAGGTTATAATTATTAGGATTGAATATTTTGGGTGTTGAGGGAGTTTGTGATGGTGCTAAATCAAATCACTGAATTTTGGAAAAAATTAACTTTGTGGGTGAATTTGTAACCTATATTTAGCTACTCTCTATGAAAAAACGACTTGACAATTGGTCCCACTACTTTGTAAAATCAAACCAAATATGATTTATGAATAATATGACACATCTATTTCTCACAAAATTTGACACACATTTACGATGCAGTGAAAACCTTATTCAACACAGACACATTTAATTTTAAATGCTTTGTTCTTTAAAATTACAAAAATAATACGATTGAAGGTTAAAACTCGCAAAATAATGAATAATACCATAAAATAGAAAAATTACCTTATATGACGAATCAACTTCACAAGTAATCCCTAGTAATTTATAAAACTGAACCAAATTTGATTTACGAATAATTTGACACATACATTTCTCGTAGTATCATAAAGCAAACCAAAGTTTACAGAATATTGCAAAGTATTATAGAGAAAAAATTAAAGGACCAAAAACTGACACTATTGCCAAAAGCGAACAGGAAAATCGGTATAAACGCTTACAGTATTATACAGCCTCTGTATCCCTGCATTGTTTCTATCGTCAAATCTTAGATTCACAAATAATAGTTTATATAAGGAAATATAATCTCAAACAACATTTCGAGCTCTTAAATGCAATTTGCAAAGAGAAAACACTACACAACCTACTATTTTATCTATCTCTATAAATAGTGTTTTTCCCCGTATTGTAATAGATATTTCAAATATTTTCAGTCTCATTTCCTTAGAAATCACCACTTGTCACTATTTTTCATCTAAAGTACGGTACAAAGATAAAACCACCATCCATATTTTTCACCGTCTCGATGTCTCTCCTTTGATTAATAGAAAATAGAGTTGCAAATAAATATAAGTCACCTAAAAATTCAATTCACCGAGTACACATCTGCTCACACATTCAGAAAACCACATAAGCCCAAAAGCATCAAATCTAGAAACATGATTTTCATACACTTTGAACACAACACAAATGCATTATGCAAAAGTGCAAAGCAAGTGCATTTACACACGACCACATCTGGACTCAACAATGCCCATTCTGTAAATCATTGACATTTGAAACTGATATTAATATACGTGGGTCCTAGGGGTCATGGATGTTCTCTGCACACACTACCTCTGAAAAACACAGTCCATTGTGTGCAAAAGACTTTCAAGCTTTCAACCGAGCACTCAATTTCACACAACCACCTTCACACAACTACTTCTCTAGTTTCAAAAAAAATGTTCCTAAATAATAATAATAGAAAAAGGCAAAGCCTTAACTTGCAACCACAAGAATTCTCGCATTATTGAACAAAACATTAACATAAAATTGTACCGTAACTACATCAATAACTCGCTTCACACAACCACGTTCGTACAACTACCTCCATAATAGAGAAAATGTTCCTAAATAATAACTAAAAAGATAAAGCCTTGCACACATTCATTTTACCACACAACACTTTTTTTTCACATGGATTCAAAACACAGTTTATTTAGCACCCCTATTTATGCAAATGACCCTGGTTCCCCTGCACAATAAACATTCTACATAATGAAACCAGACCATTACCACATCGTTCATTAGTATCACAATATTCACTATGCGAGCACATCCAAATTTCCCACACATATTCTGTCCTCCGCACAAGGAAACTGACATTAATTAATGATTATACATTGTGAAATACGTCCCTAATTAAGAACTAAAAAATATATTTGTATATTTATTATCCTAGAAAACTTTGCACAAAACTTTCACATAACATACACAAACACACACACACACACAAAACCACATACGTACAACTTCGTTCACACATGATACTTTTGAGTAGCTACCTTTTGCACAACAACCTTCATACAACTACTTCCATACTTGCAAAAAACATTCTTAAATAATAATTAAAAAAGACAAATCCTTCTACAAATTCGTTTTACCGCACAAAATTTATTTAGCACCCTTGTCTATGCAACCACCTTTGAAATGATACTTCCACACTTGATAACACCCTTTTATTAGTCATCTACATTAGAAATCCCGCACACACTACCTACACATACCCACCTTGCTACTTCCGTACTTGCAAAAAATGTTCCTAAATAATAATTAAAAAAGAAAAATCATAGTTTATTTAACACCCCTATCTATGTCACCACCTTTGAAAACATTTTTCCACACAGTGACTTCCGCGCAAATGTTAACCATAAATTTCTAAGTATTATAGAGAAAAGCTTGGTGAACCAAAACTTACAGTATTTCTAAATGTAAACACAAAAATGACAAAGGTAAATCGGTTTAGAAGTTTGGAGTATTGTACAACTTTTGTATCTCTTCACTACCACTATCGTTCAAGCACAACTTCGCAGATAAAAATTTATGTAAGGAAACAAATTTAATTTGTAAAGAGAAAATGCTACACGCCCCACTAATTTATCTATCATTTCAAACAACATTTCTTCTATCACTATACTAGTTATTTCAAATATATGTAGTCTCGTTTCCCTAGAAATCACCACCTACAACTATTTTACGTCTGAAACACATTAAAAATATAAAACCACCATCTAGATTTTCATCGTCTTGATCTACGCCCTCTAATAAACAAAAAACATACTTGCACATAAATAAAATTCATATCATCATTTAATTCACTGACACCCTTCTATAGGTCATTCTCATTTGAAATGGATATTAATAAATGTGGGATCTAGATATCATGGGAAGGAACCACTTGTTTAGTGCACATGCTACCTCCAAACAACACATTCCATTATTTACAAAAATATTTCAAGCTTTCCTTATATGAACTTCCGCATTTCGCAAAATATATTAATAAAACTAAGATCAAAACACATAACAATTAGAAGATCCCTCTACACTTCCCTCACTCCGCACAGATTTTGCACATGCATTTGTTGTCCATCTAACCTCTACACATGCACAACCATATTCACACAAATTCGTTCGCACAAATACTTCCACAATCAATAATTCCCTTAGTCAATAATTATACATTGTGAAATATGTCCCTAAATAAGAATTAAAAAAGAGATTTATATATTTATTATCTTAATAAACTTCGCACAAAACTTTCACATAATGTTCACATATGGACAACAACCTCTGCACAACTACTTCTGCACTCAATAAAACCCTTAATTTATATTTTAAACTCCTCAATGAAAGTTCCTCCGAAATATATTCGAAGTTGATATTAATTAATGATTATATGTTGTAAAATATGTTTTTAAATAACAATTAAAACATGGATTTGCATATTCAATATCTTAGTAAACTTTGAATAAAAATTTAGCATAACATCCACACACACACACAACAAACTCCGCAGAAATTCGCCTGCACAACTACTTCCGCACCCAATAATTCCCTTAATGGACATTCAAAACTCGACACACGACACCTTTGAACAACTAACTTCACACAATCACCTTCATACAACTACTTCCGTACTTTCGAAAAATGTTGCTAAGTAATAATTAAAAAAACCAAATCCTTTCACACATTTATTTTACCACAAAACACTTTTTCTTCACAATAATTTAAATTACAACTTTATAGCATCCCCATCTATGCAAAAGACCTCCAATATCCCGCACACACTCCTTCCTCTGAACAGTAATTATTACGCACAATGACCCCAATACTCACTATGCAAAGGACCTCAAATCTCTTGCACATACCTTGTACTATGCACAAGCAAACATAATAATATTATTTCGACATTTTTTTAGCCCTATCCCCACTCCCCTAAGGTGTATGCAAACAAACTAGAACCACATGAATTCACGCATCATTGAATAGAGCATTAACATAATAATTTCCTGCAACCACATCAACAAATAACTTCACACAACCACCTTTGTACAACGATTTATGTACTTGGAAAAAACGTATTACCACACTTGAATTGAAATTATAGTTTTTAGCACCCTTTTCTACCAAAAACACCTTGAATCTCCAGTGCACACTCCGTTCTCTACATAGTAAACATTTTTCACAACGACCCAAGTAATCACTATGCAAAGGACCTCACTTTTCACATACATACATAATTTGAACTACACATAAGAAAACATAATAATATTAATTCGACATTTTTTCAGCCCTACCCTAACCCCCCAAAGCCTATGAAAACAACTTGAAACCACATTGATTCTCACATCATTGAACAAAGCATTAACATAATAGTTCCCTCCAACTGCATCAATAACTAAATTCACACAACCACCTTTGTACAACTATTTCCGTACTTGAAAAAAATGTTCCTAAATAACAATTTAAAAATAAAAAGCCTTCCCCACATTTTTTACATAGTTTATTTAACACCCATGTCTATTCAAAATACCTTAGTTCTCACACATATACTCTTCAACACAACGAAACTATACCAATTACCGCATCATTCATTAGTATCAAAACACTCGCTATGAAAAGAACCCCAAATCTTCGACACATAATAATATTAATTCGACATTTGTTCAACACCCCAATGCAAATAAGCTATAACCACATCGACTTCGCATAATTGAACAAAGCATTAAAAAAACACACATCAATTCTCGCATCATTGAGAATAGTGTTCACATAACAATGACAGTGTGAGAGCACTCACCAACGAAATGGCCATTCACAAAATTAATTCAATTTTAATTTTAAAATGAATTGTTAAGCATTGTAGAAAAAAAAAAAAATGCTCTTCGCCAGAGGAATTATGTCCCATCAAAGCTTCCTCAGCCAATTGAAAATTATAAAAAATAATAATTGAAAATTCAATAATTATTTTTGAATTTATGAAAAAATAAAAATATTATTTTTTTTTCCGAAAACTTTGGTTAAAATTTCAAAAACACAACCAAATAATACATAATCAATTCAACTTGACCACGAAACGAATACTATAGTCCGCAGAGACTAATAATATTAAATATCCTCCATGTACTTGATTGTTAGCAATCTCCATGCATGTGTTTTGATGTATATTAATCAATTAATCAATATATCATACAGCGTAAACTTGATGCATCGTTTCTTATTCCATATATTGATCATGTATTTTTCAAAGCTAGATCTTAATAATAATAATTATTCAGTACCTAAGCTAATATAATATTATATTAATAATTATACAATATCTAAACTCTTGAATTTCATTATAGCAAGTCCAAAACATGTAATTCCAAACCAATTTACATATTTAAGTTTGGACTAGAAAGATGAGTAGTAAAGTAATTTGTCAACAAAGTGTTTTTGATTACAATGTTTTTTAGAACAACCACTGTGTGACACAAATTTTTAACTATATTTTATGAATGCAAGGATAGCTTTTTGAAGGCGTTGTCTAAGGAGATTACAATTTCTTTAGATAACAAATTTTACATCTTAATGTGGCGAATTATTTTTCAAAAAATTTGATTATGGAAAGTTTAAAATTTCTTTTTATAGCGAAAATGAATTCAACACCATGAAAAACCGTTAAGAAACTCAAAATCCTGAAACTTGACAACTGTAACCTAGATAATTTTCAAAAATTCCTACTATATTTTCTCAAAATCATACGGATTTTTTTATTAATTTCCGGTCAAAATTGTGACCAGTTTAAACTACGCGGTTTATGAATAGACAAACAAGAAATCTCAACCTATCATCGTTTTACATGGAACGTGGTGTGGATAGTTGCTACAAGAGTCTCACATGGCCGAGCTAAGCTAACTGGTCCCCGTGTATTTTATAGCTCCAAAAACATAACTTTTGGAATCATTGGTAGCATTTGTTAAGTGTTTCTTTATGGGGGAATTTTTTGGAGACACTTGTTAACTTATAATTTACATATTATCATTAGGTAATTATACTCTCACATGTTGAATTGTATCTTTGTGATATAATATTTCAATTATATATATATATATATATATATATATATATATATATATATATATATATATTTTGTATGTATGTTTTTAATTTTTTAAATAAGGAAATACAATATATAATGATGTTGATGATTCATTTTTATTAAAATTTATATGGTTTATTGAACTTTAGGAAGGTAAGAAGTTAATCAAAATTATCTAACATTTTATATGTGTTCAAAAAAAATGTGAGCAAAGCATTCTCACATCACCATAGTTTTGCAAAGGTAAGTTAAAAGGTCAAGAAGCTTGGTAGTGTTAGAAACATTTTTAAAATTAGATCCAATATGACTATAAGATGGAAAATTTCGGAGAAAGTGTTTTTCATCTTGAACCCTTTGAGAATCACACAAGTGACCTTTTCATTTCATGGAATTTAAGGAATTAGCGAGCACCCAATTTCACTATGAAGGTCATGATAATTAGTTCTTATCTTGACAATGTTCATTTTTTTCTTAACTCTAGTCAAGAAAGACATATAATTTTGGTTTTCCAGATTGGGGTAGTTTCCTTTTGCCCTCTAGTTCTTTATTCCCCAAATATTTCTCTTTAAATTTGGAAGTAATAATATTTTTAATATTATTATAATTATGCAACATTATCTTCTTCTTTATTCCTTAGTGGTGTAGCAAGGATTGGACATCATTATACCACTCTAACTTGAGTTAAAGGAGGGTTTTTTTTGGCTAGAGTTAGAAACAATTTTCGAAAACCTCTTTCCCATGTATAACTATAATTTTCTAATTTATATTGTGTGTTCATTAGGTTTATTGTAGGTGGTTGGAAATAATGATTTTCATTGATTATATTATTATAATGACTTTCTTACATATATACAGGGGGGTGAGGTACTTGTTTGTTAAAAAAAAACATCAAATCAAAATAAATATTGTGATTAAATTGTTATCATGGGTTCTAACTTTGTTGTTAAAGAGCCTTGAAATTTGATTATTACCTTACCTTACATATGGATTGGAGGATGAGGTACTTAATTTTATTTATTTAAAGAGAGAAAAAAATGAGGAAGAGAAAGAAACCATCATATCAGAATCAATCTTCTGATTAAATAAATTTGTTTCTATTTTCATAATTAACACATAAATTGAAAAAATAAATAATCTGAGTACTCTAAAGTTTTCAATTTATTCAAAAAGGCATTTACTTAAATTGTTTCTAGTTTCTAGTTCCTTGGGTCTAGTCTTGATAGCAAAGATGCAGGAAAAGCAGCTGACACCTACACAGAATGTGCATAGGGTTAAGACTGAACTACGAGAAAAAGGTCCAAGCATGAATGTCGTAACACGTAGTGGGATGGCCACCGGGAGGCCTGGGGAGAAAACTACAACCAAGCCTCTGATCCGACCAGCAGTTAGCAAATAGGACGGCTTGGATCTAAAAAAGGAGAAAGAGACATTTGTTGCTGCTCGCGATGACTTTGCTGAGGTAGAGGCATCTACTTCGCAGCAGCTTGAGGACCTCAAGACAGATGAGGAGGTCAAACCATTTTTACAGGCATGCATGAAGCTGCTGCCCAACCCAAAGGTTGTGGAAAATCTTTAAGCATTAATAGATAGTTTTGCAACACGACCTATCCTCCCTCCGGAAGTTAAAGACGTACACAAGCTCTATAGGTATAAGAAATGCACTGGTAGGGAGATGTGGTTGACTGCGCAGATCAGTGATTATGAGATGGATCAAGTTATTTTGGACCTATGGTCAGATGTGAATGTATTATCTAAAAATACTTGGCAACGAATGGGGGAACCTAAGCTGGAATGGTCCACTATCCAGCTGCATATGGCTAATCAATAGAATATCATTCCATTGGGAAGAATATCGAAGATTGTGGTGGATATCGCAGGGATTAAGGTTTGGGCTGAATTTGAAGTAATTCAGATTGTCGACGATGCAGACCCTTACCCTGCACTCCTAGGCTTGGATTGTGTTATCGATATGGGAGGCATCATTAACCTAAAGAAGTGAAGCATGGTATTCGAAAATAACAGTACAAGGGTAATAGTACCATTAGATCCAGTGGAAGGCAAACGGTACACAAAACCAGTGTGTGACGAAGAGGATGTGGATCATATTTATAAGTTGATTGTGCGAGATGAAGATTGGATCAACCCCACGATGGAGGGGGTACTCTACTGGGAAAAGGACAGTGAATTTTGCTCCAAATTTGATAGGGAGATAGAGAATTGGCAAAACCGGTTACATGATGTCTCTGTGTTGTGATATCTTCAGATCACGAAGAAATTTTGATGCATCTCCTCAGAGGTAAGAGATATACCTTATTTAGATGGTTCTGGTAATTTTATGGAATTTTTGATGGAATTTGAAGCTGAGGTTCCCCAAGAATGATGGCTATGGGCTTGTAAGTTGGCCATGCATGGATCACCTACGCAATGGTGGGTAACACATGAGGAGGTATTCCAGGATTGGGAGGAGTGTCAGAATATGATGATTCTACGATTTGAGGTCCCAGCTGACATGTGAATCAAAACATTCCTTGGACTCGAAGATCCACACGAATATATGTTCGCTTGGATAAAACAATGGTGCGATAGAACTGCCCAGGAGTGGGTTTATTTTCTCATTCATGCCCTGTGACCACTTCCCACTGCATGGTACTTAGACGCAGAGCTCCATCAACAAACCTGCCACTGGGAGACTTTTAGGGATGAATTTTTGGGAACATTTGGATTAATAGGTGGGAGAAAGGCGCTTGACATAGCTCTACAGAACATTGACACCGTACCATTGGGTGAATCGCACCTGTGTGTCGCACCTAAAATACCTAATTGGGAGCCGTGGACACCAAGCATGATCAAATATTGTAGCCTAGCCCAAAAAGAAGGTAAGAATGATCCACGAGAGGGACCTGGCTCAGAATTGAACAGGGTGCGCACGGTTACTGGACCACTCAGGCTGCGAACGGATAGCATTGAGACGCACCCCATGGTGGGAAAAATTGGGGATGTGAATATTATACATCCGCCAGCTCCCACAACAAAGGGGAAACTATGCTCACTTCTCATCCACGTAGATTATTACAGAATTTTTTTTCAGAAATATGCAGTGATCATAGCATTGCTGAAATATTTTCTCACGAAGGTGGCCTGATTCTGTTGTGATGATACAAGCCGAGAAAACATACCTTTGAATTTGAAGTACTTAGGGATTAAGCTCATGTTGGGGGAAGATGCGCAGGAGGTGCAGGTGTTTGAACCAAGCATAGCTGAAATACCAAGTGTATAGGAGGTGCGAAAACTAGCCGTTGGCACAGTAACCTCTGGTAAAAAGAAAAATTTACCGTTAAAAGGAGCGGGCTGCTGGCATTTAATGTGGCATATTTTGAGGATTTTTTACCGTTTTCCCGATGGTAAGTTCCAAGTCAAGTTTACCCTACCGTTGGATGCCCACAGGCGCTATAAAAAGGGACGAATAGCTCAAACAAGGGTTCTGTCTCACTTGCATAGATTGCATCCATCCTCGTTATCTTGCGTGAGCCTGAGTTGTAATATTTTTTAGGTCTACATTGTTCCTCTCATGTCAGATCAACCTCCCCCTACTGATAGTAGCCACCCAGAGTTGGGATTCATTTTTCATGCTAGGATGACAGGCACTAACCCAGCTGAGCCCTCGGCACCTACTGCCCTAGAAGTTGAGGAAGTAATGGGATCGGGTCTGAGGATGAAGAAGTGCCCTCAACGCCGGTCACCAGGAAGGGAAAAGAGTAAGCACAGGGCTCAAGGAAGCCCCCCAAAGCTACAAAATGGGCTTCAGGGAATCCTAGGACCTCCCCAAGGCATGCCAAATCCCCACGAGCAATGCCTCAGGCTCAGGCTGCACAAGACAAAGCCTTGCTTGCAAATCTGATCAACTAGTTACCTCCCTTCATCTAGCCACGCAGGCCCTCGACGTGCACACCAAAGAACCTTGATTGCTTGGTTACCTATCTGTAGACGCCGCTAACCCTAGGAGAAGTCCCTATCTTGAGCGACCCCTGTGGGAAGCTCCATGAAGTTAAATTCAACGATCACGACTTGGCGAATTACGAAGCTTTCCCTGAGTTGACCCCCACACTATACTTCAACACAATTTACGTGGATGATGGGGTCACAGTCGTTCCTCAATGCTGGGTAACTAGATTGGCTGGATCCGGTATCTTGAACTTGCTGCATATGCCTCGCTTTGGCCATTACAACGTCACAGATCGACTGGCCTGACAGCTGCTCACCCTAATTCACAATGGCTTCCTGTGGATTCGAGATAGGGTCCCCATAGATGCTGCATTGGTTCATAGAATCATGGGCCTTCCCATGAACGAGCCACAATCTCTAGAGTGTGTGGGCAAGAAATATGAAGGGGACATAGCTAAATATGTGCGTAAGACCTACCATGTGGAAAGGAATATGTAGGGCTTCATCATAAAATTCATCAGCGAGCCGGCTATGCAGATGGGTACCATATTACTCGCTTTCAAGCTAACGCGAAAGTGCCAGGTTGCAACTGTCCCTGCCTATGTCATTTGGCTAGCTGGTCAATGTGTGAAGGGGGTCTGCCTCAATTGGGCCCAATACTTATGCGACGAGTTCTTATCCAACGTCCGTGAATTGCAAGAGCAGGGGAAAGCCTTCAGCTATGCCTGGATACTATATCTTATAGACCTTATTTCCTAGGAAACCCCTGTAGAGTCGGTCCTCCCCGAGCTCCCTCTAGATATGTGCGAAGGGGCCCAGTATGCCCATATGTGGGATTCCAAGGACACACAGCGCATAGAAGATAACCAAGTCTTCTAGGTCTTCTTCTAGAGTAGCGTGGACGTATCCATCAATTATCGACCTCAGTTGTCCCCCACAGTATATGACAAGTACAAGAGTATCACGGTATTCTAGGTTACCACGAACAACATTCAGATCTGCAACCACAAGGATAAAACCTAGATGTCACTTCCTTATATGGTAGCAGACGAGGAAATTGACAGTGTGATTGCGCTATGGCCTCCTGCTTGGAAGATAGGATTCAAAACCAGTGCCAGGGGCACCGCTGGTACTAGCACGACGCAGGTACCCCCACCCGTTATCACCAAGGAGACTAGAAGCATAGGAAAGAATCAGGCACAGCCACGAAAAAGGATACATAGCCTACGCAGACCACCACAAAGAACACCAAGGCTAAGACCCAGGTTGATTCGCAGCTAGGCACAGAGGAAGTTAATGTCGGAGTTATGAAGTGAACAAGAAAGCTTGTCAAGGGACCCCGAAAGAAGCAGTGCGCCTAGTAGAAGGAATGAGATGAGACTGTTACATTGATAGATGGAGATCTCAAACAAATCGTAGATGCTGTCACATTGACCATAAAATAAAAATGGGTCGCTTTAGAGGAGCAGCCGAAGGCTGCGATCAACGCCATCCAGGAAGAGCTTCAAACCTTGCAGCTAAAGACAGAAAAAATACATACCAACGTGGTTTAGGGACGAATTCCCTTGGCATCTAGCAGTACAACGCTAGCCACAGAAGAAAGTCATCTCTGTCGCTTACCTAGCACCACCCTAGTGATTAGTTCGCCGGACCACGATATCCACCCTCAAGCAGGTGCAGGGGTGTAGTTGAATCTTGCCAAGCTACCCCACGTAGCATTATAGGGTCTCCACACCATATTGTTTCAGGAGATTCACCACCGGGACCAGCAAGTACACCACCAACTTGGTATGGATGAACAAACCATCACAAAGTAGAATGCAAAAGTACTCTTTGTTGTTTCGCAGCAAGCAGAGCTTGAAACTCTGATCCACCAGCTTTGCACATAGGTTACATAAGAAATACCGGCCGAAACCATCCCATGGGCTAAAGTGGAAGGATTTTTTGCAGCATTGAAGGCTTTCAGGGTGGAAATGCAAGTCATTAAGACATAGCTGGAGCAGCAAATATTTGACTTATAATCCAAACTGCAGCCCGAAACACACCCGGAAGTAGCCCAACACACTGCGTTAGTGACTAAGGCTACCAACACCATTATAGGACATATTTTTCAGGGCGCCCAATTTCTCGAGTATGCCATGCAGTTTTGGACCAATATTTAACGCGATCTGGTCCTTTAGAAAATCAATCAGGACTTGTGATAAAAGGAGGAAGATTTCAAGCAGATTGAGGCTACACTACCTACCTTGGTCCCTGCACAACATTTGGCATGATTACGGACCAGAAACACCCTCCAAGATGAGATCGAGGGACTCCTACATAGGAAGCATGTTATCGGAGAACGCTTGAAGCCTTGGGCTACTGCAGCCCTCCAACTTTCACAGGATGCTTATGGTGCTATGAAGCGACTAAACCAGACACTGGAGAGTGTCATGGCTATGACAGAGGGAATGACCTCACAAAATCTTGTAGATATTGCAGAGAGTGATACTGCTCAGAGTCAAGAAGTGTTGCCCCCATTGGTTGCAACTCTCAATGCACTGCGCGCACAGGTGGAGACCCCACCACCACAGTGACTCAGGATGAGTCACAAGATTGCATTGGGGGACTATTGGAATAGGGTCTCCTACAAGAGCTGCAAATCTGGTCCATTTTTGTATATTTTTTATTATATTTAGTCTAATGTAGGGGTTCTGGGGTGGGTCAAAGCCTATACATTGTAAGTGGGTCAAGGGTAGACCAAGAGTCCACAAACCACAGTTTGCGGACCATTGGATGCGTAGGCTAAAGTAGTATAAGTAGCTGAACCTTTTTTAGTTGTAAGAAAGAATTGAACTAATATTGGTGCAAATTGCAAATTAGCAGACCTTTTTTGGGTTTTTGGGGAAAGGAATCCTATCGGATGTGTGCGCAGAGATCCTCAGTCCTACTGTGTGCGCAGGTTTGGTTTTGGGTATTGCAAAAGGATCTGAAGGATTAATGAATGCAGAAGGCTGTTGAAATCATTGAATCTATTGGATCTATGATACTTGATTATGTATGCTCTATGTCATTAATTTAAGTTGTGAAAGTACCTGTGTTAGTTTTTTATACTGCAATTTAGATCTGTTATGGTATGCATAATTCCATATTGAGTTCCACAAGTAACTGTGCTAAGTATTTGTGCCGTGTTGGCAATTGATCTGAATCTGTTTATTAGACTTTATGCAAGAATAGCTATGATAGTTTCTTGTTTTCCTATATCTGTTGCATGGTATTGCGCACGTGGATGCAAAGGGATTGATAGATATGGGTTCTGTAATATGCAATCTAATATTTGTGAAGTCGAACGCTGCTCTTCCTAACTTACTTGCACTCTCCTAGGGTGCGGAAACCTGGTTCTAGCACCCTCCCATACTACTTCAGGTGAGACTTTGGCCTGCGCAAGCAGGTCACTGCCGAAAGGTCCAGTAGTATAGGGGTTTGTTGGCAAACCTTAACCTCTGAACCTGGTTCAGATCCCCTCAAGCCAACACCCATTGTGCTTGTTTATTAGATAAAAACAACGAAGATATCGTTCCAAACATTTGTTCACTATGTCATTTTTCCTATTGGTTTGAGGATGATAAGATGAGGTATGAGCTAGTTGTGTACCCAAACAAGAAAATAATTCCGACCAAAAATTTCTAGTGAAAATGGGATCTCTGTCGCTTACAATAATCTTTGGGTTTCCATGTAGCTGTTGAATTATTTCCATAAATACAGTAGCAAATGTACTTGGTATGTCTATCAACTACCACCATGATGACACTATTTCCTTTGGAATTAGGTAAACCTATGATAAAATCCATTGAAACCTCCTACCAATGTTGACTTGGAATGGATAAAGGTTGTAGCAAACCCGAGGTCTTAATTGTCTTAACTTTATTTTGCTGGAAAACCAAACATTCTGCCACAAATTTTTGAATATCAGTTTTAATGCCATCCCCCAAAAAAAAATCTTCACCGTGTGTTAAGTTTTTAAAAATCCCGAGTGTCCTCCTACAGTAGAGATGTGCAATTGCAAAAGAATATTTTGTTTTAGTTGGGAATTTTCATAAAGATATAGGCGATATTTATACCACAAGGAATAATTTTTCCAAATAACTATATCAAAAGTATTGGGACCTTTTTGAAACTTTTGAATGAGTGTCCACACTTCTTCATCATTCTTCTATTCCTGCCTTGCTTCGGTTATCCAATCTGGTTTGACAATATAAATGACACAAAGCAATGCTTCCACCTTCTCATCCTTTCTTGAGAGTTGCATCTCCAACAACATTTAGCTTCCCTTTTTTGTAGATGATTTCAAAGTCATAACCCAACATCTTTGTGGCCCATTTTTCTTCTCTTCTAAAGATATTATTTGTTCCAAAAAGTATTTAATACTATCGTGATCAATTTTTACCTTGAAGTGTCTTCCCATTAGGTAAAGGCACCATTTATTTAGTGCATGTAGTATTTCCAACATTTTTTTCTCATAAATAGCTTTCTATACATATTTTCCTTTGATTGGATGGATTTCAAAGAAATGGGTTTTCCTTCTTGCATCAAAATAACACCAATTCCATTTCCTGAGGCATTGCATTCCAAAATAAAGGTTTTTGTGAAGTCTTGAGTAGCTAAGGCCAGTGCTTGGCACATTTCTTATTTGAGATGTTCAAAGGCCTTAGTTGCTTCAAGAGTCCATGAAAATGCATCTTTATTCAATAGTTTTGTTAGATATGCTCCATAATTCTTAACAAACTTGTGATAATACCATGTTAACCAAATAAATCCTCACAACTGCTTTATGGTTGTGGGTACTTTCCATTCCTCAATGGATTTAATTTTGTTAGGGTCTACCTTAACACCCTCCTGAGATACAATATGACCCAGGTATTCCATCTCTTGTACTCCAAAGGAAATTTTTGAGGCTTTTGCATATAATTGTTTCTCCTCCAATAATTTGAGCACCATGTCAACATGTTGAACATGATCCTTCCAAGACCTGTTGTAGATTAGTATATCATCAAAGAATAATATC
Source organism: Pinus albicaulis (assembly GCA_034641835.2). NCBI lineage: Eukaryota > Viridiplantae > Streptophyta > Pinopsida > Pinales > Pinaceae > Pinus > Pinus albicaulis. The sequence goes on along the minus strand of CM076582.1, from coordinate 264,161,097 downwards.
ACAAATTTTCTAAGCAAGGGTTTGAAAATGGAATTCATCAACCCTTGAAATGTAGAAGGTGCATTGGTAAGGCCAAAAGTCATGATAAAAAATTCATAATGACCCACATGTGTTCGAAATGTTGTTTTCAGAATATCTTCAATATTCATTCGAATTTGATGATATCCTTAACGAAGATCCAACTTGGTAAAATAAATTTCTCCATGTAATTGATCCAATAATTCATTAATCATAGGAATGGGAAATTTATATTTAATAGTGAGCTTATTGAGCTCCCTATAATCCAAACACATGCACCATGATCCATCCTTCTTGTCCACCAATACTACTAGAGCAAAGAAAGAACTTTGATTAGGTTGAATTATACTAGCCTCTAACATTTCTGCAATCATATGTTCAATTTCTCTCTTTTGGACATAAGGATATATGTAAGGCCCGATGTTTGTAGGAATAATTCTTGGAATCAAATGAATAGCATGATCATAATCACAAATAGGTGGGAGTCCCTTTGGGAGTTTCAAACACCTTGGAATGATTGTCCAAGACTTTTTTTAGATCTCGAGAAATAGATGATTTTGATGTTGGAACTTCTAGTGAGTATAATTGTGCAATTATGCCTCGTTGTTCTTTATTCAGAAGATTTGTCATGACATTAGAGCTTATTATATTTCCCAACTTCACTGCGATACCTCGTAATTCAAGTTCCTTTCCTTCCGAAAAAAAATTCCAGAAAAGTTCTTGAAAATTAAAAGCTACTGTCTCCAAAGATTGTAACCATTGTATCAGCACCTCCAATTGTAATGGAAAGAATTGGACTATTCAATAAATATCACCCCATGGTTAGATTGATATTATGGAAATTTCCGGAGAAATTTATACTTCCTCCATTTGCAACCATCACTTGACACTCTAGTGTTGGGTATAGGAATAAATTCAATTCTTTAGCTACCTTACAATGAATAAAATTATGGGTTCTACCCAATTCAATCGATACTATTACATTTTTCTTCTTGATATGTACTTCTATATTTAGAGTTTTAGGAGTGGTAATTCCTGGCAATGCATTACAGGATATGGTCGGACTCATTTCTTCTTTCTCTAGGGTTGGTTCCTGGTGTATATCCTTTTCTTTTGAAGTTTCTTGTTCATTTTCTTCCTCCTCTTCACAATCTGTGTAAAATATTTTATTCTTGGTAGACTTATGACCTTTAGTGTATTTTCTATCACAACTGTAGCAAATCCATTTTTCTCTTTTCTCTTCCAATTGTTGTGGTGTCAACCTTGTAGGTTGTGGAAGTCTTGAAGTAGCAACACTTCCATCTTTATAGATGTGATTGGTTGGCTTCCTTGTTGCCATAATTTTACTTTCAATTTTTCTTGCCAACTTGAATTCCTTCTCTAATGAATCAGGTTCCAAAAGGAGAACCTCATGTTAGATGTTGTCCTATAAATTCCATATGAAGACATCAATCATGTGTTCCTCTGGAATATCACTTACCCTTGTATTCAATTTTTGGAAGTACTCAATGTGCTCCACGATTGAACCTATTTGTTTTAGATTTATCAATTGGCTAAGGAATGTGTTTCTCTTTGTATCCTCATAATGTGCTATCATTTACTTTGTATAAATTGACCAAGTGGAAATTTTTTTATGAGAGAAAAGCCATCAATACCATAAAAATGTATTTTGTTCTAAATATAAAGTTGCAATGCATACCTTTTGTGTGTTTTGCACAATATCGAGGTCAAAAGATTGCTCCATCTATAGTATCCATGTTACATGATCCTTGCCATCAAAATTCCTCATATCGATCTTTGGAATATCGTGGGTCTTCAATCCAACATTAGAGTTTATGAAATCACGATTAACATTTATTTTCTTCTCATCATGACTTTCCTCCACTACCTTTTCACCATCAGGAATCATTTCTTCTATCAACTTTGTCAAACCTTTCTTCAAACCTTGCATGTATAATTTTAGATAATTCTTCATGTCTTCCATGTTTCCTTTTATTTTTTCATCGATTTTATCTTCCATTCCATTCTTCTTTTATTACTCTTTGCGATAGCAAAATTTGTTTCACTTAGTCTTGTAATTTTGATATATCATGTTGCACTTCTTCCTCTTCATGAGTTATAGTAGAGTATTTAGAGGGAATAATGGGTGTTGAATTATTTTTAGGGGCCATTTTAAAACCCAGTATTGATATCTATGCTTCAATATGCCCTTGGAACCACTTCAAACTGATTTTTTCAAACAAGATTTCTTGAGTTAAAAAAAAAAATACACACATTTTTCTTTCTTTTGAGGAGCTTGATATTGAAACTGATGTATCTCCATAATTTTAGATCCCCAAGATTTTATCTTATATAATTTAGTAGCACTATGAATCTTATTTCCAATGCCACAGATCCAACCTAATTTAGATTCTTGAAGACACAATTATGCCCAATCTCCCACAATGACCTAATTATGGAATAGTTCAGTAGAGCGAACTTGTACGTCATGCCATGTGCCATTGTTTCCTCCATAATCTCTGAAATCAGTACAAAAGGAACTAAAGGCTATGTAATTTTGGCCAATTTTTACAGAATTCCAATCCAATGCTCAAAGAGAGAGTTATGATGATTTTCCCAAGGTAACCTCTTTGAGGTGAAATTCGGGAGCCTACAAAAACCCGAAATTCCACAGATCATATCTCCAAAAATATTGTGAACCAATATCTAAAATTGTTACACGATGTTCCTTAGGAGTTCTTTGCAAATGGGTTTTTTTTTGGCTTCTGAAACTTCATAGAAACAAATTTATAGTGAAAATTCCACGATGACCTGTTTGAAGTAGCGAAACCATAGAATCCAAAGCTCTGATACCAAATTTTATGAAACCAACTCCCAAATAGAAGAAAATAGATATCAACACCTTATAAATCATCCACTTCGAGGGGAAACCTCCTTTACATCACATAAATGAACAATTATTGGATGATACAAATTACAAAACCTCCTTTATATATATAGGAGTCCATGGGGTCACAATATAATCCTAGTCTACCTAACAATAATAATGTAAGGGCACAACAACAAAAATAATGGGCCTTTATGGGGCACAATATAACAATATGAGGACTATAGGGGTACAAAAATAATAATAAGGGGGATACCCTAACAACAGTAAGGGACTACACTAGTAATATAGGGAGATAACATGGCTTCATGTTCCACTAATGGGGAGAGTGTCATATCAATGTAATTGTATGCTTGTAACTTTCACTTAAGGATTAGAATCTCTCAGATATGACACACTTTCATGCATATATTATGAATGTTGTAAGACTACTCTTTATATGTTTGTGATGTATGTTATTTCATTTACGCTATTTTTAATGAACTATTTCATGTAATTTAGTATGTATCTTGTTGAATGTGTGTTCTTTACATTGTCATTATTGTTGTTATCTTGTGAAATATTTTGCAGGTTAGCTAGTGATTATTTTACATGTGCTCGTGTGTCTCTTTTAAGAGAGTACTATAAATTTCTTTCAAGGCGCTCACTCTTTTTTACTTTGGTGTGCCAAAGAACCTTTTTGCAATTGATATCACACAAAGTTCAGACACTTTCTATCACCAAAGATATGTGTATATCATCTTATGTGTCAATTACAACAAAGGAACATCTTTGAGACCACTGATTTGGAAACCGACCATATTTCGGTTGGGGTTCCTATTCCAAATGGTGTGGGGTCTATTTGGGACTTCACATCAAGGTTACCCCCTTCCTTGTTGTCGACATCCAACACCGTAAAAAAATTCTTTTGGTTTCTCCATTTTCTTCATTTAACTCTTCTTCTTTTTTATCTTCTTCATTATCCTCTCTATATTCTGCATTGGGTGTGGGATCCTTAGGGGATGGATATTATCCACTTTTAGGAAAAAATGATTCTTAGTGAAGATCCACTATTGGTTCCTCTTTATTTGTATTAATCATGTTTTATATATTTTCCTTGTGTTGTAAGTTTCCAAGAATCTCTTACTTATTGATTATTGATGAGATTGGGTATATCAAATATGATTATGCATCATATGGCCTTTTACACTAGACATCCATTCTTGTATTTGAAATCGTCTTGAACTTAGGTTAATTCCTTGACTGCTACAAGGTGGGGGGTGATCTTCTTGATTTTTTGGATAGTTTATGACAAAATGATGCCAGGATTATACTATAAAAAAGATCCTTGCACATAATAAAAGAGTGTGTGTTCCTCTTAAAAGAAATACTCAATCAAAATCTTCACACAAGTCTACTTAGACTCAATTTAAAACACATATGAAGAGAGAGCCAAACATTAACAAAATAATTCCATAAAATACAACCAGAAATTTACAAATGCAAACCCTTCCTTGGCCGAATATTACAGTGATGGCCTCTCGGCTCTCGCCCTTCACATGAACTCCCACACTAATTCTCTCTATCTCTCTGTCTTCCTCACTCTCACAAGCTTCATATTTATACACAATTATTTATTAACTCCAATACATTATTTGTTCCACACAAATATCAACCAAAATCTAAAATAGATTTATCCCTTATTTGACTCAACTGAGTTCTATTCAAGGAATTCTTGATCCCTAAATTATCTACCTAACTCAACTCCACTCATATCCTTCATTTATTAAAAGAATATTTACAATAATCCTCACACTCACATTTTCTCTCTTAATTTATTAAAAATGAGCATAATAATTTATAAAATAATTAAAAAAACATCACCCCCTATTTACAAAATATTTTAATAAAAATCAAGGAGGATGCTCCCGCATCAGACTCCCCATGTAGAGAATTTTCCATAGACTCCTGTCTATGAGGTCTGTCAGTTTTTTGTAATAATGCGACAACCACAAGTCTCAATGACTTGCTCCCTCCAGGATTCCAAACTCTTTTCTACCACTGGTCCTTTAAAGTGTCAACTCCATTTTGTAATTCATCACTCACTCTGTCAATCAAATTCCATCAGCCTTTACAACAATTGCTTCCGCCAATTCCTAGGAGTAATTGCTCTTTGTCTAATGCTCTCGTCTCGAACTGAGCTGAACACTCAACTTTCTGAAGCAAAGAACAATCAAGAATTTCTTCTTGACCACAATTATAGTCATTGATTGCTTTTATAGCAAAACATTTATTGTCTGGTGTTGTACTTGCATTCATCAAAAAACTATTAGTTTAAAAAATACAAGATGTTTCGGCCTCTTTTGATGATTCAAGCACCAATCTCCCATCATCGACTCTCTGGATTTTAGTAGATCCTATTTTGAACTACTGGCTGCTTTCATCTTTATCCTGTTGGATCAATATTTTTGTCTCCTTGATGTCTCTATGGAAATAATTTCCTTTTTGCTTATGATCTTTCATCTTAACTCCAAATAATTTCTGCTCAATTTCTCTGATTTCAACATCATATTTGTTAATGTTGTTTTCTATACCTATAGCCACATTATTATTTGAAAAGTTATAACATTCACTCAAATCTATAAATGCTAAAAGAATTTCATCCATATCATGCATAGTAACTGCAATCTCTTCTGTATCAGGTTCTGCAAGTTTCATCTCCCCTTCAGGTTCTTTGATCCATCGTTCCAAGAACTCTATTTCCCTATGAAATCTTTCCAGCATTTCATCACAACCTTTATTCCCAGCTTCATTCTTCTTCTGGAAATCTTCCTGAGTTATCCTGGTTTCTATATCATCACATTGCAAAATTCTTTCATCAATTTAATTAAACAAATTCATTTGTTTACCTCCTTGGAACATCACTTCGGCATTTTCATTATGCTTCTGCTCCATAACAGATTCAACTGGGTGAATTACACCAAAAAAGAACTCATTTATGATTTATTCCTGCTGCAACAAATCAGTACCTTCCTCCTCTAAAAGGCATTCTCCATCATATTTCACCTCAAGAGTTTCATTCATCTCTGTGATAGTTTCACTAGACTATCCACCATCTTCTGCACATCCTACAAACATACACCAACTGTGAGATTTAAAAATACAAGGCTTCATAGCCTCATTTTCTTCTCTGGTCAACATATCTTCCAATTCTTCTGAACTATTCCAATATTCCATGAGATCTTCCTCATTGATCTCATCACCCAGAATTTCACCAAGTTTTGGGCCACAAATGGAAGCTTCCATTTTTAACTCGGCCTCTCTGAGTTCTTCACATTTTAATTGCACACTCATCATCTGCTCGAGCTTCCTCAGCTCTTCTGTCAACTATATGTTTACCTGTTGTTCCCTCTTTGTGTGTAGCCTCTGCCACTTCAATTTCTTCCTCATGGTATAACCATGCCTCTGGTCTTTCGTATTTCTCTACAAAAATTCCATCAAGAACTCAAGGTGAACTATTATCTCAACATTATCTAGCTCATACTCTTCATCAGTCAACTTCTTACATATGCCATTTTCCTTGGCATTTTCCTTCTTCTTTCTTCGGTTGAGGTCTTTCTCAAAACCTCTGAAATGACTATCACCAGTCATATTTTGCTTCTTTGTGAACTTAATTTGTTCGCTTGTGTATTTCATTTGAACCCCCTTTTCAGCAAGCCTCCATACTTACCATTCAACAATGCAAGCTCTCTTCCTACGCGTGACCTCTTTCGGTTCTCTGTCTTGGAATCATCTTCTGGAAAATCTCTTGCTCTTATTTGCTGCAACAACAATTGCAATATTTCATATTTTATAATGATTGACTCTTTGGGTGTTGGGTTGCACCGATCATGCACCCAATTACATTCAAACCTTTGACTTGATTCAATACTTTCTGACCCCGAATTTACATCAAATTTTCATCTTGGATGAAAAATACACCCTCTTGTACAATAACTCAATCTTAACTCAAGCTATCCAAATTTTCATTTGACCCTAACATCTGTTTGACTTCAAAGCTTGACCCAATAATTGCAATAGTGGATATTTTGAATTAATTCAAGTTATACAATATACTCATGAACATTCACCTTTAATACATTCATGATGTAAAATCTTCACTCTCTCTCATACTCCATTCTTAAGAAAATATCACAAGTCATCTAACTACATTATCTCCCATTATCATTTACCCATATGATACTTTAGCCTTTAAACTGAAATGCAATCCAATTTTCCTAAGATTTATTTTAAAATAAAATAAATCATTTAATTTTCACATTAAAATACCTTTTCGAAATGATGTATCATACCTTATGCTCCCTTCAAGGTTATTTAACAAACCTTCTCTTTGCAATTTCAACTCTCCGGACTTCACTCTTCTGTGTTGTCTCCGTCACTATGAATATTCACATGCCCTTCATACCATAATCTTGTCATCTTAGTGTAAACATTTTTCCTTCACATTCATACACCATACAACTGCACATTATAAATTTGTACATCAATTCACATCTCTTCACTTGTGTACACAGAACAAGCTATTCATGTTTTCAACCTCTTTGATGAATAATGTACAACTTGTACATTGTGCCCATCCTGAATAACACCTCCTTAGGTGCTGCCACATAACGGTAAAAAACAAAGATTCTACAACATCGAGCAGTTGTGGTTTTTTTGTGTTTTCAATCTTAAACACAAATCAAAAGAATTCTCCCATTTCCAACTACAAGCTTTGGTCCCAATGACTTAGCCAAAACTACGAAGAACCCATACTATGCATAATAAACCCTCTCATATATTATAAAAATGCATGTTTCTCTTTATATCACCTAGGATAGTGCATTATCCATTTCCACTCATTTAAGAGGAACTTAATTTCCTTTAAAACTACTGTGGTGATAAAACCTTATACCTCCACATTTACAACATTTTCACTTTAATTTTGAACCACATGTTGACATATGTGTAAATCATTCCCGCAAAAATACTTATCTATAAATTCGATTTTGGTTAAAAAAACCAAAAATGTCAACATATAATATGCTCACCCACAATTTAATTTAACATAATTTTTCCCGAAATTTACCACACTTCCTTTATGCTTTGAACTTCATTTTATCGAACATTTTTTTTAAATTTTGGTCACAGGCTCTTCAGTGCTGCCTCAAGATATGCCCCTGCTGCACTCTCACCACTAAGCATAACATAATCAGTCCCATCCAGAACAACATTAGCCACATCTGTAGCTTTAGCACGAGTAGGATGAGGAGACTTAATTGTGGATTCCAACATTTGAGTAGCAGTGACAATGGCTTCCAAGAATATTGAAATTGTATATAATCATTTTCTGAGCCAAGAATATTTTTTCAACTGCAATCTCCAAACCAAAATATCCTCCTTGCCTTTTTCTGTAAGAGTCGGCAGATCAACCACAACTCTAGGAAAATTAACATTCCATTACAAACGTTGATGCAACCATCAAGGAAATCATTAATATCTATCACAATGCAAATGTAACAATGTGAAGATAGTTAATTTTGATGCGTAAAAGGCATTAACAACATGAACAACACAATACCAGTTTTGGAACACCTCTTAGGGACAAACGCTGCTTTATTTATGCTACTGCCGATACAAGCTGTTACACATGGATCAACGCAATTACACCCAGACAATATGATGTCAAGATGACTGTATTCATTTTGGAATGGCATATATATACATACATACATACATACATACATACATACATACATACATACACATACATACATACACACATACATACATACATACATACATACATATATATATATATATATATATATATATATATATATATATATATATATATATATATATATATATATATATATATTTTCTTCTTGTAAAACCGAACTCCTTTCACCAAAAATCTACGCAAATTGCATTTAACATTTCTTGCACTTTTATGGGAACTAGAACGCACACTGATTCACGTGATTGTGTATATATCGGAATAGAGTTGCATATTTTTTTGTTGAAATCATGACTGCACAAACCATCACACAACATTCAAAGTAACTTCAATCAAGCTATACGATGTCACTACCGCAGACCATACACAAAGATCAAAATCACCACAATCAAACGATGTCAATGGACTGTTAACCCATATGCCACACACTATTTATTTATACCATATGCCACGGATCTATGTTAAATCTTCACCCAGACTCCAAGAACATAATGTCGCACACCCCAAATCATAGTATGTTAAGACTGCTCTCACCATAATCCCATGGGAATTGTGTTGGTTCCTCACGCAGTCACATGAGGAATTGGGTCCGCACATACCAAACACAACATCGTGCTAATCATCTCCACGGTTCCACAGAGACTGTGTTGTATTGATTTCAATTTATGTTGGCCGCACAACACATCTCCTCCATCGTTTGCGTCCACACACATGCGGTCTTCAGTCTTTTATTACGCTTGTAATATCTACAACACTCCACTACAGTATATTAATCACAACCTCCATTGCTTTGCGTCCAACCAAAAACTGTGCCTCCATACTTTGACAAAATACGACAGGCTTCCTCCAATGCTTGCAGACTTCAGGTTTCGGTTTCCAATTTAGAACCATACCAATCACTTACACTCCGCAAATCTGAGGTTGCCTTTTGTCAATGTTGGTTTTTCAAATGCACCAATTGTCCTACGTTCACCCACTCATACATGGCATATATATATATATAATTTCAGAGATTAAATTCACTCAGGACACCATTCACATAGTTAAGTCAAATCTCCAGCAGTCTATCACACACTAATCTCTAACGTCCAAGACCTTCGATCGCACCCCAGCAAGCATGGATCTTTTGCTCTGATACGAAATGATGCCAAGATTCTGCTATAAAATAGATCCCTGCGCATAATAAAAGAGTGTGTGTTCCTCTTACAAGAAATCCTCAATCACAATCTTCACACAAGTCTACTTAGACTCAATTTAAAACACATATGAAGAGAGAGCCAAAGAGTAACAAAATAATTGCATAAAATACAACCAGAAATTTACAAATGCAAACCCTTCCTTGGCTGAATATTACAATTATTGGCCTCTTGGTTCTCGCCCTTCACATGAACTCCCACACTAATTCTCTCTATCTCTCTGTATTCCTCACTCTCACAAGCTTCATATTTATACACAATTATGAATTAACTCCAATCCATTATTTTCTCCACATAAATCTCAACCAAAATATAAAATAGATTTATCCCTTATTTGACTCAATGGAGTTCTATTGAAGGAATTCATGATCCCTAAATTATCTACCTAACTCAGCTCCAATCATATCCTCCATTTATTAAAAGAATATTTACAATAATCCTCACTCTCACATTTTCTCTCTTAATTTATTAAAAATGAGCATAATAATTTATAAAATAATTAAAAAAACATCACCCCCTATTTACACAATATTATAATAAAAATCAAGCAGGATGCTCCTGCATCACAAAATTCCCATATGCATGGTAGGATATGCATTTAAATGGGATTTTCTCATAGTCTATTCTTTTTTATAACATTACCGATCAATATTCATTAAAAATTCTTTAGGAAGCTTCTTCTCCAAATAAACCTCCACACATATTCTCATGCTATATTACAAATTCCCTTTTAGTTTTGCATTGTTAAGGGAGCGGCCCAATTTATTCCTAACATGTCTTAGTGAACAATGATCTAAGAAGATTAATGAAATATGGGGACGATTAATTTATATGGGTATATGTGATTTCCTATTTTGGTTTGAAATCTAGTGTCCATAGATACATGTACATCTCTATAAAACTCATCATGTAATGCCCCAATATGAAAATTCAATATTTCACTTCCTTACCTAAAATTATAAAAATGAAAACCCTGGTATTGAGGAGAATGAAAATAGCTAGCTATTGATTTTTGAATCCCAATTTTCTACTACTCATGTAAATGTCCACTTAGAGCCCTCTCACAAAGTGGGTATGTGATGGATGAGAATTACTAGGATTTAGTGCTCAAAAACTCACTTTAAATGCAACGATATCCTTGTTGTTATCTTTGAAGAATGATCTACATGAATGAGATTTATTTCCAAAATATGACCACTACCAACACTATGTCTATGATCAACTCCAACAAGGTGAGATTTAAGGAATACTATAGAAACTATTGGCTATAGATCAATAAAATCACATAGATTCATCAAAAATGTTTAATTTAAGAGGTAGGTGCAAAGGTGGTGGCCAGGGTAAACCCTAGTCATTGAGAAAGGTGTTCAATATCCATTTTCCCCTCTTTGTTAGTGTTTAATATCTTTTTAAAAAGGGTGGAAAGCACAGGGTGGTGAGTTATTTTTTTCGCTAGAATAAACATAGAAATTTCATATTCATGAGGTTTGAGATTAGTTTCCAATAATGAAATAGAACCCTATGTGTTGTTTCATAGATTTACTAAAAAAAATTCCCACAAATTATCTTCTCTTCTAATTGTTGGAGACTTCAAGCTTCTCATACACCATTTGGTTACTAGTTCCCTCCCTCATGATAACCAGTTGAATAATATTCTGAAAAGGATAAAAAAATATATTACTCCTTTTCAAATCCATAAAATTTTATCATTTTCAGATTTAGCTTAGAACTAGGTAAGTTAAAGGTAAATGGGAAAGTCTCTCTATGCCCAATTCCATGATGTTTTCCACATGCATATGCATTCATATAAGCAAAAGGAAATTTTAAAATAAATGATTAAAAGAAAAGGGGAAACATCCCATATGTGGTTGAGGAAAGTTTTATATAATAAAGAAAATTATGCTAAAAGTGGAAATCGTTCTATTTATTGATATAGTACTAATGGTGAGTTCATGTTATTTTTTTTTTAAATTCCTGTAAAAGAAGTAAAATCTATGACGTTTCGGGCTTTCATATCCTCTCACATCGATGCCCTCGGTGCTGCGTTTTATTTTGAATCTCTTTGCAATATGATTAATGTCTTATTGTCTAGTAGTTTGGGTTACTTTTTGCCTTGTTATTTTATAGGACGTCCTCTTACTAGCTATGTCGTAGGATATTTTTTTTTATCGGCACAAGTGTTGATATAATTGGGAATGTAAGGGAATGTAATTCACAGTGCAGTTTGGTGATTCAAAAGAGTTTTTCTTGTAGTAAATTTCAAATAATTTAAATTTTATCTAAAATTTTGGAGATCTTCAACACTAATTTCTTGATTAGATACATAATAAACAAGAGGAAATCTATTTCGTATAGCTAAATAATAATTCAGAACTTTTTTGGAGATTCTTATTAATCATGGAAATTTAATTCAAAGAAAAGAAGATGAGCATTCCAGCTTGCACCAAAAATTGGAAGAACTATATATCTCTATTGGACAAAGACACTTTGGTCCTTATTCTTCAATCGGATCAATTAGCTCTATCAATTTTGTTGTCCAAAAATCTCATTGAACTAGTCCCTATCATGGAAATGGGTATAACCCATAGTGATTATGCTCCTTCTCAACCAAGCTAGTAGCATGGTTTGTTAAAGTATATAAAATTTTGGGGTAAATTGGAATGCATTTACTTTTTATATCCTAGTTTTAATGTGGTGTTAGACTGGTATTTTGGGATGGGTATAACTTATAGTGATTATGATCCTTCTCAACCGAGCTAGTAGCATGGTTGTTAAAGTATATAAAATTTTGGGGTCAATTGGAATGCATTTACTTTTTATATCCTAGTTTTAATGTGGTGTTAGACTGGTATTTTGGGATATAAATAGTTTGGACGATAATTTTTTCTTAAGCTTGCCATCAAGACTTTACTCTATCTTGATGTAATAACTTGTTATCAAGTCTTTATATTCATCTTGGAAAGCATTGCATATCTCCCTCATACAAAGTTATAAAAAAAACACTTTGCAATACAATAAGGTAGTACAACTTTTTAATATCAATATAATTACAATTTGAAAATATCAAAATATATACTTTACTATAATATTAAAGTTCTATGTAAAAAATATTTATTTAGAATAAAAACTAAAACTAAAACTAAATATAAATAAATAGTATATATAATTCAAAAGAAAACGATTCATTAAAACTTACATAATATAAATAATTAAAAAAGAAAAAGGAAAATTGGCTCTCTAAAACAAAAGGAAAAAGAAGAAGAAGATATTAATATAAAAAATTGGTATTGAATTGAAATTTATTAGAAATAATGAAATTAATGTTCTTCTACATCATATAAATATTTAAAAAATAAAAGAAAAATTGATTCTCTAAAACTTAGTTTGAAAAAGGAAAAGGAAATAGATATAATATATAAAATTTGATTTGAATACAAGTTTATGAGAAATAATAAAATTAATATTCTTTGTAAATGGTTAAAGCTAGGAAAAACCCATAACACATTAAATCTCATATGTATTAATGTGAATAAGATTTTTGATTTGGAACATGAAAGGCTAGTGAGACATCCCAATTGGTGATTGTTAGTGAGTGATGTTGGTTCCGTTGGTCCTTGGTTCAAGTTTTTTTGGGTGAGAAAAAATGTAATCAAAGTGACCAAAAAGTGAACAATGTAATCAAAAGCCCACAATAATAGGTTTTATGTTCTTTTATATATTTGTTTTAATAATATAGTAATAGGAAAAAAAAAATTATAGATAAAATTAAATTAAAAAAAAAAATTTGTAAGGATTTGAAAATGTTTTTAAAGAAAAACAAATGTAATCTTTATATTAACTGTGAATTAAAAACATTAACGTGATTTTTTTTTTTTTTTTGTCCACAGAAAAAATCGAACCATCTATTAAGTGTGTAGAAGGTTACATAGTATATGCACATAGCATTCAAAGAACTATATTTTTCCTTTTTTATAGAAAAAGGAAAGATGGATTTGCAGCTGATGAGGAGATATATGCATAATCCTCCCAGCCCTGTCAAAATCATTAAAAATGACGTCTCCATTCAGCCCTAAACCTTCCCTTTTGTTAGGAAAATATATGCTCGAAATAGAAATGAAAACAGGCTTGTCTATAAGTTCTCATCATTGTAAATTTTTTTCATACAAAAAAACTTTTTACTTTTATTAAATAATTTACCTATAAAATTAATAATTATTTTTTAATTTTTAATCAATAAAATAAAATTACTTATTTTATATAAAATAATTTAATCCTGAAAGAATATTATTAATACCCATAAAATAATTTAATCCTGAAAGAATATTATTAATACCCAAATAAATAGAGTAACAACATTCCTAGAATGGTATGTTACATGCCTTTATTATGCTGCTGCTGTATTACACATTCAATTTTCTTTAATCCATGCGTATATCTATCTAGATTCACTACTATACTATTTATTTTCTCTATGAATTTTCTTTCTTATTTGTTTACAAGTTTTTTTTCACTATTTTCTAGCTAGATCCGACATGTACAAATTCAACTACGATTTCATATAAATGAAGGAAAGAAAAACTAATTGTTCACCTATGACTAGGCACAAAAAATAAAAATTGGATTAACTATAACCGCAGGAAAGTTAAAATGTGAAGAAGCAAGGTTTCCAATCAAGAAATTTGTTAAGTTGGGCCAACTCCCCTCAAAGAATCCCAACATTGTTTCTGGTTATGATAAAACATCATTCCATGAGGATTTCTTATTGTTACCAAAAATCCCATAATAAACAATACAAGAGAAAAAATTAATTAATTTGGAGTGTAACTATCCAAATATATGTCATAAAAAATAAAGCTAGCTCATCCATTTCAAAATTCAATACTTAAACCAAACGACATGAACACTAACTATACGACATCCCTAGAATAGCATATTACACGCCTTTGTTACACTTCTAATTGGGAAGAAGCTAAAGTAAGAAAAATTTGAATAACAAAACTTGAGTAAATGAAAAAAAATTCTCAACAAAAAAAATTTACATTACTTTGAGAAATTAAATCTACATTGCTAAATAATATACTTAAGAAACTATAATAAATTTTTGTTTCAATGAATAAAAAGAAATTGCTTGGTTCAATAATTTTTTATTATTATCAAACCTAGTTATAAAGTACAATTTTTATATAACACACAAGATGACCATAAAATAAAGTATTTCGAATTTTATTGCTGGGCTGAATAATTCTTTTTTATTATCAAGCCTAGTTGTAAACTACAAATTTGTATGTAACACAAAACCTCACCAAAAAAAAAAATTTGACTTTTGTCACTAAATTTTTACTTGCACGATGATCTTAAAAAACAATTCGATGAAGAAAACATGCATAGGTTATGTGTACTTTAATTATCACGTTTGATTTTCTAGCCATAAATTTCTGAAGGATGGATGATAAAACTCGAAGGCGGCCTCATAAATAAAAGAATCTAAATTATTGTTTTTGAATTTAATGTCCACATTCCCCAAAAAACAAGACCAACCAAAGAAGCCAAATATCTCAATCTTAATGTCAACACCATCCAATAATTTATCACAAATTCCAATAAATTCTAGTAACCAATGCCAAATACAACCTCCCAACAATTTCTATACAATCTACTCAAAACCATGATGTAAATTAAGAAATCTCTATACTATCTTTTTCTTTCCCAAACTTATTCCATTTCTATTTCAAGTACAAAATACCACTTAGATCAAACTTAGATAAATTTAGAAGTTTTTCCCATGATTACGTCAAGAAGTTTTTTCTTTTACTTTACTTTAAATTTGATGTTTTTCTATTCGAAAAAGAGTATCCTTCATTGTTTTGTTAAATAACAATTTGGTTAAGTTACAATATAGTATCAATATTGAAACGATTAATAATACAATTTGAGTGGGCATAATGGTTAAGAGCATATGTTTTCTCCTAAGAAGTCACAGATTCAAAATCAAAGGAGTTAGAGTATGTATGTCGTTGTAGATTTAGCAGTAAAATTGCTACGCGGAGGTGGGTCCCTTGCCCACAAACAATAATAATAATAATAAAATGTGAGTTAATAAACATAAAATTATTAATAAAGAAAAAAATTAATAAATATCAAATTTAGATATATTTAGGATTCTTGTCCATTATTACCTCAATAAGGTTTTTCTTACATTAGAGTTGACACTTTTCCATATGAAAATGAGTATCCTTGATTATTGTGCTTGAATAAAAATGTGGTTAAATTATAGTACAATGAATTTGAGTATCAACATTGAAAATATTAAAAAACAAAAATTTGAGGAGTGGTTTGAGAAAAATAAAATTAGTGTTTGTCCATTAGGTTATGGAGAATTATTTAGACACAATGGTTTGAAGGTGGATAGGAAGAATTTTAAGAAGGCACTTTGTTTTAGAAAAAAATCATTGTAATGCTAGATGAATACACTCTAGTTTTAGGAATCTTCATATACTACCTTAAATCATCAATGAGTTACGTAACCAAAAAAACATGAGTATAATTCCTCAAAGATTCATAATATAATGGTTTAGTAATAACAATATATGTTGCATGGATCCTAGTGTGATAAATTTATTAGATATTACGAGAATAAACATTTGCAGTGCTTCGATCACTCTATGGAGATATTGATGAAAATAAATGTGTTCATGAAATGATAAAGAAATATCAACTACATAAAGTAGATGCACATTCTACCATGCTCTCATGTGTGGAAACTATTTCATGGATCATCCAAAAAGCCAATATAGATACAAATTGATGAAGAAAACCAATGGTAAAGCTATATTGTCATGCAAAAATTATGTCTTACACATGTGCTAGAAGCTCCCCATAGAAGAAGTTGAACTCATTAAGGAATGCATGCTATAATTTGATGTTTACTTATAGATAAGGAATTAAAATCTAGTGGGTGCTAAGGAGAAAGTTGAAGGTAAGGAAAATTGGGTGCGGAGGTAAGGAAAATTGGGCCTTCTCCCACCAATATGAAGAGAGCTCTTTAAAAAATTGTTGTGGCTATCCTATGTAAATTCTATGGAGAGGAATATGCCCTAAATTTAAAAGATTCTTGGGTGCCTTTATACACACATGATTTCTAAGATCAACACTATATTCAATTGGGCCACCATCCTTCTTCAACTTTAGAGGATGGCATATTAGAAGCCAAGCATACAATTCTAGGGGAAAACTCAACATTCCATACTCCCTCCTACTTATTGGACGCTATCTGTTTAATACATTCCTTCTTGGGTATGGGATGATAATGGAAACCAAGTCATCCTCCAATCCATGTATATTTCCAAGACCTAATAGATAAAATATGACATACACTATCCTAAGAGAAATAACAATTCATTATTCCTTTATTCTAATTACTCTTTTATTACAAAATTTTGTGCATAATGGATAAAACACTGCAAATAGTTGGAAAAGTTAAAGACTGATATGCATTAGAAAAGGGAGCATAAATTAGAATTTATGGTTCAACTAAAGCTCCACAATTGTTCCCGGGGTTCATAATAGACAAGTTGAATTATGTAGGAAGTAGCATATCACACTTTTCTTCATGGAATTGGTGCAACCCTTTCCAAATAACAAAAATTTCCATGGAATCCAATGCCTTTTTATGTAAGATACTACAACTTTAAATATAATAAGAAAGCATAAGAAAAAGCTTATATTATTATGTAATTAAATTATAGGAATGAGATATTACACATACATAGTCTCATGGTAATCATCAATTAACCTTATAAGGTCTGAAAATATAGATGGCCCTCTTATACCTAAGTGCAAAGTCCTCAAAAGGTACAAAGTTGAATGTAACACGAAAGTGTTGCCATTTTCACCTTGATAATTACTTCCCTTTGTTTAGTGAAGAACAAATCCAGCACAAGGGAGGCTTCCCTTATAGCACCTATGGTTGCTAAGGGAAGACAAGTCAAGTCTAAGGTCACCTATGTTGGTACTTAAATCACCACCAACTTATTATGTTATGTGAAATTTGAATTAGTTGGTTATTAAAAGTAAATTCTAGATTTAGGTTATCATAATTTTAGGGCTGGTTCAATGTATTTATTAAGTAATTGTCTAACAATATTTAATCCGAAATTAATTGAAAGAAAAAATTTACTAAAGTATTCATATGTCCATAATATACCCTAAGTAAAAAGGTTAGAATAGGACCCTTAAAAAAAATTGTTGACAAGGTTCTTAAAATACAAATTTTAACCATGCATAAGAAAATTAGGTTATATAAGTTTATTAATTTTATCATTGACATGGGTTGGAATTCTTTGAAATGGAGTTGTAATTCCATTTATATGAAAACCAATTCAAAATGAAATTCAATTTTGGAAAGCCATGTGGAAAAAATGTACCTATTCTTAATGATGTAACTGAAGTTCAACATTGAAATTTAATAAATTCAAGGCTTCAAGTTACAAAAATTGATTATGTGGAGAAATTCGATGTGGAGAAGCTATATAGAATTTTCGAATAAAATGGATGGCATAATAAAGTTGAGTGAGATGAAATATAAGGAATAAAAGGGAACTCATAACATCAATAATTGTTTAGAGGAAGCATCATGCCAAAAAAATTCATAAATCAGTCCTTCAAGCATACGTTTTCAAGATGTATAGTGATGGGTTGGAACGATGTTTTTTTTTTCAATTAAAAAAATTAAAACTAAAAAATATTGTTAACATCATTTTTTTTTTTAAATGAAACATCTAAAAATGGAACCCTCCTTCCATCATGCATTTTGAAAATAAGTAGTAACCTCCTTCCCGATGCATCTTGAAAATGAGTAGTGACCTCCTTCCAACATACATGCATTTTGAAGATGAGTACTGAAAGGTTAGAATGATAATACCTATAATCACATTGCAATAATTCATAATACCTTATAGTGTAAGACACTTACCATTTAACTCTAGCCTAGTCTAATTAGGCTAAATTGTTGCTAAAATGAAAAAGTGGATAAATGTCCACCTGATTTGAATGATATACTAATAATTTGGTTTATGCTTTGATTTTGGGAAGTTGTAATTCCAAATTTCGACCCATCATGTTTATAAGGGCACATAAAACATGCATGTGTTACAATTTCATGTATAACTTAGGAGACAATCATCGAAATGATATATTTTAGTACATTATGGAGTTCAATGTGTGTTAACATAAACAAGCGACACGTCTTAGATGCCATGATTTTTGAAACCTAGGCTTTGGAATTTGATGCTTATTATATTTTGATATACGCAAATTTCATGATAGCGAGTATAAGATAATATTTTAAATTATAAAATTATATAATTTTTTCTAATAAACATTATATTAAAATATATCCACCCGAAATCAAAATCAGCGTCTTATTGTTCTCATTTTTAAAATCACACTCGTCATTTGTTATTATTTTCAAAACCTTAACTTTGGGATTTGATGTTTAATTCTAAAAATACACTTTTTATAGGTGATAATTTTTAAAACCTTGACTTTAGAATTTGATGTTTATTTTTATTTGTTTTAAATAAATGTAATAATAGTGATTGATTATATATATATATATATATATATATATATATATATATATATATATATATATATATATATATATATATATATATATATATATTATTGTTATATCACTTTTTACACAGTGATATTTACGATCAGGGTGTAGTTATTATTATTTTTTTATTTCGGAAAATTTTAATTTTCTACAGTGAATATTAGGATTTTTCTTGAATTTTTTTTGGTGAGGTCAGCTCGCTGCTGCATCCTTGACTCCGGGTTTTGAGGCTGGACGTCAGCCTGCCATGCACAATTGACCGAGCTTATCGGATAACGTAGAGGAGCTACAAAAAAGAGCGATTTTACGTACATTTGGGAGTTACGTTTGATCTGCTTTGAGCTCTGGTGCCGTAAATTTGGTTTTAAGAGTGATGGTGGATAATTTATTTATGGATTATCGATAAGTGCATTTCTATGTTCAAAGGATTTTCTTTATTTTCTTGGTGTTGTGGCACACTTTGAGGCTATAATTATTGTTTTTGTGCCTGCTTTTTCTTTGCAGCATGACTACCCCTTCTCAGGTTTCCATGGTTACCAAGTGAGTTACCCATTGCATCATTTTTTTTTTTACTTCACCGAATGCAAGTAGTAAAATTTTTTTGTAGAACCCTGAAGATGTTTGGTTATGTGCTAGGTCGTAGGATTACCAACCTCTCCGACGACCATCTGATAGGGAAATGTATGAATGCTAATCATCTGTTTAATCATCATGGTGCATAGTTTGGACTTATAATGGTTCATTTTTTCTTAGAATTTTCACGTTAGAATTTAGAATTTAGCAAAAAATAATTATTCGAGTAAGGGGATTGCTCAATGGAAACCTGGTGAGTTTTTGAGATCTCCCTACAAGAAAACTATGGTTTAATGTGTGATTTATTTTATTAACAAAAAATTATGGAGTTTGTGGGTAAATATAAGAATAACATGAAATTTCCAGTGTTAAATACAATGTGGGGTCGATTTTCTATGCTTTGAATGCGTTTCCATAGGAGTAAACCATTACTAATTAACCATAATTAAGTCGGAAGTCTACTCATATTTCCATTTCCGCAAGTCTTGTGACCAAGGTGCCGATCCTGATTCCATATGGTCTAGTTTTAAATAGTATTTTGACCTTGATTCCATGTTTTTTTGTAGTGGTTATGACAAAGTTTTCCTGGAATTTAAAACTCTGAAAGTTTTGAAGTCAGAAGTATAATCATATTTGAATTTTCAGAAGGCTCATGAGAAAGCTGTCGACTCCGACTACATATCGTGGTGTTTTAGATAGTCGGGGGTTTGAAGTTCTATTGACATAAAAATCTAGCTACGGAATAAAATAACTCTGAGCTCAATCAGGAGAGACTCATAGACACAAGGATGTGTTAATGATAGCTTTCTAAAATTTGCGATGTCAGAAGTTGACGCATGTTTCCATTTCCACAAGACCCATGAGAAAGGTGTCGACCCCAACTCCATATCATGGTCTTTTAAATAGTCAAGGAGTCAGAGTTCTATTGGCATAAATATCTAGTTGATGAAGAAAATAACATCGACCTTAGTCGGACCCGACACATAGACACATCATTTTAAGTTTCTAAAATTTGTGATGTCGGAAGTTGACCGATATTTCCATTTTCACAAGACCATTAAGAAATATATATATATATATATATATATATATATATATATATATATATATATAACCCCCGTTAGATCGTTAAATTCATAGTTCAGAGTTTCAAATTGCGTATGCGAGTTTTCTCATGACTTTTACATTCACTCCAGTGCTATAGGACACACTGATGCTACTAATTTGTTTTTCAAAACACTAAATTTATGTAATAAAATTTATAGTTGAACTGACCAGAAATTAAAATCTCACATAATTGCCAACTAGAAAAACAAAAGCATAAAAGAATTAACAGCAAAATTCAACCATCAACATTATTGGATAGTGTTCAAGACTAATGCTACTAGTATTTTGAGTTTCCTTAATGTAATTTCTTCCTCGATTTTATACATAAATGAGCATGATTGAGACACAGTCGTAAGAGTCTGTTTAAAAAAATTCAAATTAATAATAAGCGAATCCCACTCCATGTTAGTTTTTTGGGTTTCTTCGGACCCAGGCGAAACTCGTAGTCGAGGTCGTGCCCGACTTCCTAGTCGGACAGTCGACATGTTTGTGGAGAAGAATCATAAGTAAAAGGCTGATCTCTAATTTTGAAGTTTCAACTAGCATTTAAGTTAGTTATTTTTTACTTTTATAATTTATCAACCATATTCACATTATTTGTTTCTTTAAAGCAGGTAAAATGGGTTCATATATTTTAAACATTTTAATAGTAATTTGTTTTAATTTGTACGTAGTTTTTTTTGTTTATTATCTTGAAATTTTAGATATAAAGAATAATAATATTTATATAAAATTTCTTTAAATGAATTTATCTTATAAAAAATTATTCAATTTATATTTTTTATTGATAAAAAAATAAAATATTTTAAATTAAATTTATTAAATAATATTTTATATGAAAAAACAAAATAATAGATTATAAACATGCCAACTATACACATATTTCTATTGTGGACCATCCTAGAAGCAAGTCGGAAGTCGGGTTGAGTATGAGGTTGGAGGTGGGCCTTGTGTTTTGAACGGTACTATGACACTTATCGACCAATTCAGCTCCTTGTTAACACGCACAACTATACACACATATTTATTTTGTGGCCCCTACTAAAATCAAGTCGGATTTCACCCTCCACTATGAGGTCGGACGTTGACCTTGTAGTTTGAATGGTATTTCTAGACACTCCCAACTACTTACACTCCCCGACCAATTCGGATCCAACTACAATACTTCTCACGAGTTGGTGTGATCCATGACAAATTCAACAAAGGTTGCAATATCTGTTTCATTTAAATAATATTTTAATAAAAATTATTCACGTATACAGTAATGTTGATATTAGGTGATATTAAAGCATTTTGTTGTTTTACGAGGAAATGAGTAGCAATGGCCAACTTATCTTGCTTCATGGTTTTTATTATTTGTAGTGATATTTGAAAGTAATGATGCCATTATTTGTAGTGATATTTGAAAGTAATGATGCCATTATTTGTAGTGATATTTGAAAGTAATGATGCCATTTATTACCTGCAAATTGTAACTTATTCTCTTATTCATGTTTTATTTCTCTTCTCATACATATTTGGCTTGTAATGTACTTTTTTATTTAATGTAAATTGAAAATATATATTTTTTGTTTTGTTTCCTAGAATCCATATTCATTGTTATTATTATTATCATTATTTATAAACGACCTAAATGAGGTTTATGACATTTAGTGAAAAAAAATGTTAATTTAAATATTTTGTGAAAATAGTTTTTATAATAATATATGTTATTTATTATTGACTAATTTGTATCAGTAGTATTTTAAAATGAAAATAAAAATAATCATATTCACATTGTTTTTTTCTTTAAAAGAGGGATGACCAGTTCATATCTTTTAAACATTTTAATAGTAATTTATTCTAATTTGTACATAGTTTTTGGATTGGTTATCTTAAACTTTTATATAGAAAAAATAATAATCTATATGTAAAATGGCTTTAAATAAATTTATCTTATAAAAATAATTTATTCAACTTATTTTTTTATTGATAAAAAAATAAATATTCTAAATTAAATTTATTAAATATTATGTTATATGAAAAAAAAATAATGAATTATATACAGGACATCTATACACATATATTTCTTTTATGGTCCCTCCTAGAAGCAAACGAAGGTCGGGTTGACTATGCAGTTAGAGGTCGGCCTTGTCTTTTGAATGGTACTATGACACTCCCCTACCAATTCGACTCCTTGTAAACACATCCAACTATACACACATACTTATTTTATGGTCACTACTGAAAACAAGTCAGAGGTTGGCCCCCACTACAAGGTTTGGGGTCGGCCTTGTCGTTTGAATGACCTCTCTAGCCACTACCGACTAGACACTCCATGACCAATTTGGCTCCAACTACAATACTTCACGCGAGCTGGTGTGAGCCTTGACAAATTCAGTTATATTTAAATATTATTTTAATCAAATTTATTTACATATACATTAATTTTGATATTAGGTGATATTAAAGTACTCTTTTGTTTTATTTTGCTTCATGGTTCTTATCATTTGTTTTGAGAGTAATGATGCCATTTATTACCTACAAATTGTAGCTTATTCCCTCCATGTTTTATTTATCTTTTCATACACATTTGGCTTGTAATGTACTTTTTTATTCCATATAGATTGAAAATATATTTTTTGTGTTTTGTTCTCTAGAATCCACACTACTATTATTATTATTATTAAACAACTTAAATGAAGTATAAGTCTATGATCAGGTCTATAATTAGTTGATTTGTTATAAATTAAAAGTTAACTTAGTAAAATTATTTGTTATTAAAATATTTTCTATTATATATTCACTCGGTGACATTTAAGAAAAAAAAGTTAATATAAATTTACATTTTTTTTTATAAATATAAATAAGCAAGCAAATAGCTTTTATGTTTGAGTTTTTTTTTTCTTCCCTAAATCAATTTTGTTTTAAATTTGAAAATTATTTATTTAAATTATAATTTTAGGCAATGCACTCTAAAATATTAAATTTATTTAGATGCTTAAAATCATATATATATATATATATATATATATATATATATAATTAACCTTGTCAAAAATATACAAGTAAATTAATTAAAAAATGTATATAAAATAATTAAAATCTTGTGTACTTTTTAACTATTTTATCAATTTATATTTAAAATGTAACTTTTCACTATATTTAACTTTTTGTTTATAATACATTTTATATGAAGATTTTTTTTCTTTGTTTGTTGACCATGTCTTTTTTTTCCCCTAATTTTAAATGGTAAGTAGTGATTAAATTGTTAAGTTTTATTGATTTTACTTAAAATTGTGGATGATTACAAAATGAATTAAACTTTCAATGAGTGTTAAGATTATTTTGACTAAAATTTATAAGAGTAAAAATGACTTAGTTTAAAGTAATGTGAATGCGAATTTAAATTTTATTTTAATTTTAAATTAATTTTATTCATATCTTTTGTAAATTAACTGTTTGAAATATTAAATAATTACATGAGAACATTTTCATATGAAAAAGTACATATATTAAAATGTCAATAATGCTATATTCTTTAAATTGTTTACATAATGCTAAAATACTTTATTATCAAATTATAGAGTATGTATTGCTATATATATAAAGAAATAGAGTATGAAAATATTATCTTAAGTCATTTTATATTTTCTTATTTTAAATTTCATGGATGTTAAAATTACTTATTCAACTTGTATTCTTGGATGATGTGGTCTCATTTATATTTAATTTAAGAAAAAATAAATGTAAATTGAATATTCTAGTTGGCGAGCTAACTTTAAAAAAAAAAATGAATTATGGAATAATATTAATTCTTTATGTAGCAATTATGTGCATTTGTTTTTCAAAATAAGTGAAAAGAAATATAAGAAAAATGGGAACTAGAAGGAATTAAAGAACCTTACAACCTTTGTTGTTTTCAATTATGGTAATTAATAACATTTAATGTCTAAATACTTAAAGACAATTATAAATTTTTTCAAATATTTTTAGATACTTAGATTTGAATTAGATATTTGGTATGATTGGAAGTACAATGTCTAATATGTTGACATTTGAACATCTTCTACTAACAAAATTAGTTTTTAGAACACTTTTTATTGGTATTATTTATTCTAGTTGATACTAAAAATACTTTAAAAAGTGGTATTATTTAGATTGTTAAATCATTATTTGACCTGATGATATATTGGGTTTAGGTAATGTCTACTAGTTTGGGTGGAATCTGTTAAAAAATAGTGAATATTTTAGAGTCACAGAATCTGTAGTTGTGCAATTATAAAAATCATTGCAACAAATTATAGAAGAGGAGGAGACCGATAATCATAAATTGGATTCTTCAAATAAAACAAAGAAGTAGAAAAATAATGAGCGTTTTAAATGCAATTTCCATGGCAGGTTGATTATTTGTAGTTTAAATTGGTGCAAATGTTGGTGTTGTTGCATGCAATATCTTTGTTAAAATTAAGAGAAAAGTGAATGAGTGTCAAAGGCCAACATGCAACAATCCTTTTTGTGTGATCTAAATGATAAATATTTTGATTCACTAGGTCTCATGTGAGAAAGAATTTTCAGAAATTATAATTCTAAAATCTATAAATATTGCATGCACCTCTAAATCTCATAGTCATTTTTGGTGCGTATGTCTACTTGGAATATGTTGAGACCTAATCCTAAGGGATTGTGAGAAATTGTATATCAGTGTAAATTAGGAAATAAGGAAGTATAAGAGACATTGGGAAATGAATCCCAACAGTCTCACCTCCATGTATATATTCACGAGTACACTCTATCAAATTCACCATTCAATTTGTGGAGTTACCTCTTGGTCTAACATGGTATCGGAGCCAACTCCATTTTTGGCGTCCCTACCCTTGGTGTAACTCCCTCCTTCTTCTGATAGATCTTCCTCTCTATCTTCTCCTGGAAGAACTTTTCCTCCTGCTCCTAGAACTCCAGATTCAATTTTTTTTTTAATTTTTTGAGCCTTAAGCTCATTCCGAGGCTCCTTAGCATCTAATTTTTGAGCTCCACTCCTTCCTCCAACAACAAAGTCTCGTAGCTTCTTACCTGTCCTCCCCAAGCAATGCAGTGGACAGCCTCCAAGCTGCTCCCATCTCGCAACGCCTATAGGCTCACTTCTACCTCCTCCTCCTGCTCTACCTGTTATGCGGGCTTCCCTCTCCTCTCCCCAAAACTGCTACCTCGCTCTCTCCCTCTGCATGCTCTACAAGATTTCCTCTCCATTCACCGTATTTGCTACCTTCTCTTCCCACTCCCCAAAATTACTACCTCCTACCTCCTCCTTCGCAGGCTCCCCTCCCCGCTCCCCGCAGCTACTACCTCCTACCTCCTCCTCCGCGGGCTCCCCTCCCCACTCCCTGCTCCCTTCCGCCCTTCTCCCTCTTCCATTCTCTTTCCACCCTCCCTTGTGCCCTTCTCCCTCCAGTCCCTCCTCCGTGGGCTCCTCTCCCCACCTGTCGCTCCCTTCCGCCCTTCTCCCTCTACCCTCATCTCCCCCTGATCCACCTCCCCAATTCTGACCTTCCCGAGGTCTGACCTCCACCAGGTTGACCTCCCCTATGAATATATATATATATATATATATATATATATATATATATATAGATATATATATATATATATATATATATATATATATATATATATATATATATTAAATATGTTTTTTTTAATCAAAATTGAATTTTTACAGCAGAGTGTAATTTTCAATCCAGAATTCAGTTTCTTACAACAAAGTACATTTTGTACACAAAAATTGATCTTTTGCTGCAAAATACATTTTACACGAGAATTGAGTCTTTTTCGAGTAGGCTACACTTTTTTCAAAAGTACATATTAACAATGCATTCCTTCATATCCATTGTGGGACTTGTTCACTCTAGTAAGGAGAATTATCCTGAGTGGTCTTGCAAAATCAAGCACAGTCTAATTTTGAATGATTTTTTGGAAAGGAATTTGTGACGGAGAAGGAGACAATCCACTGAAAAATCCCACCTCAGACAAGGAGATCACCATTTGGGAAAACAAGAATTGGAAGGCTTATGCCTTGATTGCAGCTTTTGTAAATGAAGAGGCGAGTTGCCACATTACACCATTTTTAAATGCCTATGAAGCCTTGAGGAAATTAAAAGAACTCTATTACTCACATTCAAAACTTTAAAATTTTCAATTAATGATTAATCTGTTCAACCTTGAATTTAGAAACGATGACCCTTTTGCTTTAGCATCAGAAGTAAGATCTATCATGCATGACATTAAAAATACTGGTGTAAAAGTTGACATACCTCTCATAGCTTATGTTAAAGCATTGTATCCCACTTATTCACATTACCTTCAGTCATTGCAAGCAGGTGGAAAACTCATGAATATCACCTTTGATTCCCTTGAGAAAAAAGAGAAGGCTTTTGGAAAAAATACAACCACTTTGTCTTCTGAAGAAGTTGTATGTTTCACACATAGAGAGAAAAATCATGCTAAAGATTCTTCTAGAGGAAGAGGTGGCCGAAGAGGAAGAGGAAGAATGAATTTTAGAGGAAGGGGGAGCAGACAACCTCGAAGTGAAAAATATGATATTCATCACATACGCTGTAATAAAGATTGGCATGATGCATCTACATGTAAGATGCCTTGGGATAGAATTGAGCAGCAAAGAAATCAAGAAGAGGTAAAACTCATGACAGAGACAAAGGTAAAGCACCTGAATCTACTCATTATGTTGTAGCAGATTGTAACATTGGAGTAACTGAAGACTTTTTTGATGCTTCAATTACTTCTTGGAGAAATTATTAGTTTCTAGATTCAGGAGCCACATGTCACTTGAATTTTAGAAAATATTTTTTTGAAGAATTTACTGACAAGGTTGATGGACTAGTATACTTTGTAGATAAATCCAAACTCAAGCCATCAGGGCTTGACACAATTAGGCTTAAGCTGCCTGGTCTTCCATACCATCTTCTACATGAGGTTCTATACCTCCCTAAGTTGAGGAGAAACTTGTTTTCCTTGGTACACTTCCGCCAACAAGCACACTCCATTCACATGTTTCATGGCATGGTTGAGGTCAGAAAATCGTCAAATCACTCACTTATCATGAAGGGAATAGAATAAGGAAGACTCCTAAAGCTGCAGGGTACCTCTGCTCATGCACAAAACTTTGCATTTAGTTCTCATCATGATGAAGGTACATTCCCATCAATTATTTTATGGCATGATATATTTGGACACTTAAATTAATGCAACCTTCGATTGTTGAAGAAAAATGGTGTTACTAGATTTCCTACAATTCCTTGGAAGCATAAGCAATGTGATGCTTGTGTTCTAGGAAATCATAGCAAATAGTCCTTTCATGATTCACATTAAAGAGCACATAGAAAACTTGAGCTTATTCATTCAGATTTATGTGGCCCAATGCCTATTTCTTCTGCAAATGGAAAGAAATATATGATGAAATTTATTGATTATTACACAAGAACGTGTTGGGTTTACTTATTGAAGAAAAATTATGATTCTTTTCCAACATTCAGTAATTTTTATGGATGGATTGAAAATGATGCACAAACTCATATTGGTTCTTTGTGCACTGATAATGGAAAAGAATACACTTCAAACGAATTTGAAAACTATCTTTTCCAAAATGGGATTAAACATCAAACAACCGTGCCCTATAATTCCTAACAGAATGGTGTAGCTGAAAGAATGAATAGGACAATTTTAAATATGGTTCACTCTATGATGTTTTTCAAGAATGTAAAATTGATGTTTTGGGTTAATGCAGTTTTATGTGTTGTGTACATAAAGAATATGTTCCCTTATAATACAATCAGAAATAAAACTCCTTATGAAATGTGGCATGGCCATATTCCTTCGGTAAAGCATTTGAGGGTTTTTGATTCCACCTGTTATGCTTTGATACCTAAGGTAAAAAGAAATAAACTTGGTGGTAGAAGTCAAAGATGTATCTTCTTGTGGTATTCCAATACCTCCAAAGGATATCATCTCTATGATGATGTTAATAAGAAATTTTTAGTATCTAGAGATGTCATATTCCTTGAATCTTCCAAGACTGATGATGTTGTTTAGCAGAAAATTGATCGCTTGGATAGATTTACACATGAAAATTCATTTCAAGAATTTAATAATTGGATTCCACATCTTGAAGGGGGGGTTCCTATACTGAATCAATCTGTCGAATCATCTTTCAAAGCACTCTCTCCCCCACATGAATACCCAACCATGAATGACACCTTGAATGAAGTGATTGATAGAATTGGGAGAC
Organism: Pinus albicaulis; assembly: GCA_034641835.2. Lineage (NCBI taxonomy): Eukaryota > Viridiplantae > Streptophyta > Pinopsida > Pinales > Pinaceae > Pinus > Pinus albicaulis. The sequence goes on along the minus strand of CM076582.1, from coordinate 264,131,658 downwards.
AAAATCTTGATTCAATCACAACTTAGTCAAATGAGCATCATGGGCCATCTCAAATTGTTCCTCCAAAATGGCTGATAAAGACACTAGAAAATGTTTGTCTTGATGAGGTTGGAAAGACAGGAACAAGAATTTCCACCAGGAAAAATGGAGGTGACATAGATAATTATGATTCAGCTATTGATATGGATGTTTCTTATAATTTTGAATTGAATTTTTCTACATATATTTAACCAATTTACTTGAAATAATTTGATTCTCATGATGAATCAAATGAAGCGATGCAAAATGAGTATGATGCCTTGATAAATAATGGCACTTGGAAGATGGTCGATCCTCCATTGGGAACCAAACCAATTGGCTACAAGTGAATCTACAAGAACAAGTACAAAGTGGATGGATCACTTGAAAAGTGCAAAGCCAAGCTTATGGAAAAATGTTATGCACAAAAATAAGGGGTCGGTTATGAGGAAAGTTTTTCCCCCGTAGAAAAAAAGGGCCACTATTCGGACACTCTTTGCTTTGGCAGCTCAGAAGGGTTGGATAGTCTATCAGATAGATGTAAAAACCACCTTTTTGAATGGATATCTAAAGGAGAAGGTTTTTATGTCCCAGCCAGAAGGATTTGCTGTGAAGGGCTAAGAACACAAAGTATGCAAGATTATTAAATCCTTGTATGGCCTCAAGCACGCACTATGAGCATGGTATGAGAAATTAACTGTGCATCTTCTAAAACTTAACTTCAAACATTTTTATCTTGATTATTCAACTTTTTTTGTTAGGAAAGTTGGGAAAATAGTTTTATATCTTTTGGTGTATGTAGATGATCTTCTGATGATAGGGAACAATGAGAGTTATATTGCATCCATAAATATGGAATTGAAGAAAGGTTTTGAAATGGCTGATTTGGGCTATGTTCACTACTACCGTGGTATTGAGGTAACTCAACATCCTAAATTTATATTCCTTTCTCAAAATAAATACATTGGAGATCTATTGAACAAGTTTAACATGGTTGAATGCAATCCTTTGACCACTCTAATGGAACAAAACTTGAAGCTCACATCCATTGAAGGGAAGGAATTTGAGGATGCAAGGAATTATAGACAACTTCTAGGAAGTTGCATCTACTTGACTACTACTAGACCAAACATCTCATTTGTTGTTGGAATCCTCTCCAGGTTTATGCAAAAACCTTCTGAAGTAAATTGGTCTGCTAAAAAAGGAGTTCTAAAGTACTTGAAAGGAACTCAAGACTTTGGACTCAAATATATACAGGTGGGCGACTTCAGCTTGATCAGATACTCCAATTTTGACTTTGATGGAAACAAAGAAACTAGGGTATCTACTTCATGTTATTATATGAGTCTTGGATCAGGAGTTGTCTCCTAGAGATCACACAAACAGTGAGTTCCAATAGATTCCATAACTAATGAAGAATTTGTGGCAGCAGCTGAAGCGACAAAGGAAATTTTGTGGCTCAGGAAAATCTTAGAAAATTTGCAGCTGAAACAAATGCATTCAACTCCACTCATGATCGAAAAATATTTTTCAATAATGTTGGCCAAGAACCCAAAGTTTCATGATCCAATGAAGCACATCAATACAAAATACCGTCTAATTTGACATCATGTTGAGGCCAAAACTATCCATCTACGACATTGTTCCACAAATGAGCAGACTGCAGACATCTTCACCAAAGCGCTTGGAAGAGAAAAGTTTGAAAAATTCAAAATGATGCTTGGAATCACCAACATCCCTTCAGATTAAAGGGGGGGGGGGGGGGGAATGTTGACACCTTATCCTAAGGGATTGGGAGAAATTTTATATTAGTGTAAATTAGGAAATAAGGAATTCTAAGAGACATTGGAAATTAATCCCAACAGTCTCACCTCCATGTATATATTCATAATCACCCTCTATCAAATTCATCAAACAATTTGTGGAGTTACCTCCTAGTCTGAAAAAATCTTTATTTCAAGATGAGCGGCTATAGAAGCATAAGTTATTGAATTTTTAGTCAATTTTGGTGCAGTGTATTTTTCTCAAATTGACACATTTACTAAATTACATATGCTATTTAATGTAGTTATAGTACTATGACTACAATTGAGTGATGGTTTTTATTTGCAATTTTTGTAGTCATGTGTGACTAGAATTTTATTTGTTATTTATGACATAGTAGATAATGCTTTCAATGGCTAGCAAAAAATATTATATAAATCCACATTTCCCACCTTCATATGAAATTTAATGGAGTTATAGTACTATTATTACAATTGAGCGATGATTTTTATTTTCAATTTCTTTAGTAATGTGTGACTAAAATGTTATTTTTTATTTATGACATAGTAGATAATGCTTTCAAAGGCTAGCAAAAAATATGATACAAAGCCACATTTTCCACCTTTGGTCATTTTTATTTTCACAAATTATATATATATATATATATATATATATATATATTGTCTAGTATCATTGAGTGCAATATTATTTTGTCTTTGTACACAAGCCCTGTGTACCTTGCATAAATTGATGGCTAAAGTGTTATACATACTACTATGAATAAGCAATGAATGAAGAAAAAGTATATAGAACTAATGTGATTAATTTTATTATATCATAAATAAAAAAGAGACAATTTACATAGAATAATTCTAAAATCACATATATAGAAAAAATAGTATAATGTTTATGACAAAAAATTCCATAGGTATTTCGGTAAAATACAACAATGTGTGGGGCATTTTATTGATCAAAACACTTACAATGTTTCTTTCGTGATTATTGCTACATATAAATATCAATTAATAGTTTTTCTAGTTGTCACTTTTTCCATTAAGTCCATGCATTGTTTTTTTACACCAATTATATATGGGTTTTGTTCCCCCATATGCACACACTAGCTATGACACTCACTCCAAATTCTATGATGTGAATATGTCAAAAGACTACAATGTTCATGTGTTAACCATAGGTATGCTCAATCAATTGGAACTATATTCATTTTCACCAAATCTTTAAAAAAAAATACTGCATTATGTTAGGAACCTAAATACTTTACATTTTGTTTGATAACATAATGTATTTATAATGCAGTAGTAGGTTAGAACTTAGACATGGTGCACTTGATAGCTTTATAGTAATAAACATTTCAATATGTTTATTATTTAAATAACATTTGAATATGATTATTGTTTTAAGTAGATTTATGCTTATTATTTTAAATTAAAGTTGTTTATTATAAAAAGCTATATTGTAATTGGTTTTTTGAAACTAATGTTTGGATTTTATTTGATTTATACATTTAAAGAATAATTTATAGAAATTTTCAAAGTTTTTTATTTGCAAATCAAATATTGTGTTTTTGAAATTTGTTAAAATAATAATAACACTTTTAGTGGTATTATTTTAAGCTATATAAATATATTTAGTTTTAAATTATATTTCAATTGAAAAGAATGTAATATTCAAGGTTCCTTATGCCCATTTCCTCTACTTATTTATCACAGTGCCAAGTACTCATTTTAGGAGTATTGTCAAACAAAAACCAAGAAAAAAACATAGACACAAAGACAACCTAGAATACATAATATATAATAGGTCTAATTTTTTTCTAGTATTATACCTAGTAATTGAACATTCAATGCAATACATTCTCTTAATGCTATAAATCATTGTCACATTTGGACAATTTCTCACATTCTCTCAATATACTTCATGGAAATGAAAAATAGTTTTGTGTTGAAAGGATCAAAATTGCAAGAAATTGATCAAAAGCTATCTAGATTCAATTTACATAGATTAGATAATTTCTTGTATTGTCCCTATGAATGTTTATTTGACTACTTTTCCATTCTTATTCACTTTTGATATACTTCAATTGAAATATGGCATGGAATTGTAAACCAATTTCAACATTGATTATCTCATGGACATGGTGTTGCTTTTCATTCATTGCATATTGAATTGACTCCTGAATATCTTCAGGATATTCATCATGTTAGTGATCATGAAATGTACTTGGAAGGATTGTCCACACATTATTTTATTTGTACTCCATCCTCAATTAGCTTATGGGGGATATTTTCTGTATCAAATGGTTCTCCAGATGGTTTTAAGTTCCAATCAATGTTTGGATATTTACAAGTGGCCAAGCATATCTATGGTTTAATTCAGACATTTATGCTATCAATATAATATTTTTCTTCATAGCCAAAATCCTACATGTCGATATTTTGAACCAATATTGTTACATAGAAAAATAGATAGTGTAGCTTCAATAGATAAAACAATTGGCTCATGAATTTGTCCATATCAATTCTCACTTGGAACCTTTGACATATTTTCATTTGAGCAAATCTTATTTGAACAAGGATTCTTGATCTATGAAAAAAATTTCAATGACTTCCATGACTCTTTGTTTGAGTCTATTTTCACACTTGCACCATGTTTTAATATGTATAATAAGACAAAAACAATTGCAAAAACTTTTGACAATTGTTTCATTTGCAATGAAAATAGAGATACCAATTTCTTAAAACAACAATTGAATGCTAGAAACATTGAACAAAAGCAATGTGTAAATGATTGACAAGCTTAGATTATAAACTTATCAATGCCATATGCATATCGATATGTATAGGGAAAAGGTTTTTCAATGCAATGGATATGTGAACTACTTGACCTTAACATATATGTCTCAAATATAGAAATAAAATATATTTACTTGAGATCCTAGTCATAAAATACTTTCTCCAACGTCTTGTGCCTTATGCATGTACCAATATCTACATCACATGCAAATTTCGATACACTTCTCGAAATTCAAAATATGTAAAATATTAATCACAATGAAAAGACACCACAAGTGATCCAAAGAATCCTAGAATAAGAACGATGCAAGTCAATATCAAGTGTACCCTGTAGATATATTGTTAACAAATACTATATTATTAATATATATTGTACTCAATTATAGCATTTATCAATTTAAAATACAATAAAAATAAAAATAAAAATAAAATTAGTTGAAGTATCAAATGATTTCACTTCATCAAATGAGGACAATAATCCTTGTTCAATGGAGACACAAAATAAAAAATAAGTCTCTATCTCTTTTTCCAATGGATATCGTAAGCGGTACACTCACTTACATCAGTTGAAGTCTGTGATATGAGTAGAAGGTGCGAAGCACAAAAGTGACATGTAAAGTCAAATAAAGCAATTGATTCATATTTTCAATCAATCCAAGACACACATACATATGCATGTTGCATTTGTGATAGATTGTCCTTTGGAAAGGACAATAAATCTATTAACTAACACATATTATCTACTATTTTCTATTTTATGTCTGCATCAAACTTCAAATCCATTAAAATCAATGAAAAAATATGCAAATATTGTAATAATGCAATACTGAATGAAAAAGTGCCTACATTTGCATCACCTCTTGATATTTGAAAAAATGAAATAGATATTCATTTCACAATTGACATATTTGGAAGAGAGATTAGTGGCACAAAGAATGGATTTTTTCACAAATAAGACAACTTGGTTACAAAATATCACAAATTGGATTAACATGAACAATCATAAATGTTCCTTCCAGTCTAGATAGAATTCAAACAACATTACCTAGAGATATTGATGATAGTATGACAGTGGGAATTATGCTAACAAGAAAATTGGAATACAAGAATGCTTATTTGTCTCGAAATATTCAACCAAAAAAAGTGATTGTTGCATTACATGACTTATGCAACACATCTCTATATAAGAGAGAACAAATAACAATCAACCATGAATGGGAAAAACCTTTAATCAAAGTAGGGAAAATCATCAAGACAATAGTCCAAAAATGAAGGAACTAGACTTACCAAATGCAGATAATGATCTAGAGCCAAAATCTGAAACACTTGTACATGGTTATTCATAGGCCCACCTTATCCATGATCTTGATACAAGAATAATACAAATTTCACCTTCTGTAGGGTCTCGTCCCCTAGGAATTTTTCAAGACAAATTCTCTGAAGAAATGAACTTCCTGACGTTATTCTTTGGATCAAGTTGCCCTACTGATGTTATCAATCACTTTTCGTATCAAAAAATTGCACAGTGGGAATCGTTGCACATATTTGGTGACTTTTAAACACATATTAAAAAATCATTTTTTAAAGAAATTTATATTTTGATAAACCAAGTTTCTAACTCAGCTTGGATTTCTATTCGCAAAGGAGAATTGAAAGGACAAACTCTAGTTGCTAAAGATGTAAAAAATAAAAGAAATCTTCAGAAATTGTTAAAATCGCCAATTTCATATCAATTTTTAAGAAGAATTCACACATCTCCTAACTATTTTGAACATTTATGAAATATATATTTGTAGTAAAACAATAGCTTGACCCACCAAAATTTCTTTGTTACATTCACTAGTATTGAGCATCTTTGGGAACCATTGATGAATGCACTAAAAATAAAAAGCACTAACTCCATAACAAATCAGACAAATAAATTTGATCATGAATGCATTGAAACATTGATCAAACATTAACCATTCATCTATAGTTGATCTTATATGCATAGAATCTCATCACTATGTTCCTTGATAACAAAAACAATGAATTATTTGGTCAAGTGTAAGATTATATTTTATTACAAAATTCCAAAGTAAAGGAACAAAACATGACCATGGATTACTTTGGATTCAATATGCGCCAATATATCAAAAATCCCCTGATGTCAATGTCATAGGTTTCATTGATCAACATTTAAATTGTGATTCAATAATTTTTCGAACCAAATGATTCAATTTAAAATTTATCACCACACAAATATTTGCAAAAAACACAAAAAATCTACTTGTAGATTTGGTTTCCCTATTCCACCAATTATTGAAACCTGTATCTTACAACCTTTTTGCAGTGAAAACAATGATATCCAAACAATGCAATATAAAATTTCGTTTCTTATACAGGAAAAATGCTATTAAAAAAACATAAGATTTGACATGTTTTAAGCCCACCTTGGAATTAAAAAACAAGAATACATCATTCTCTTACAATTTTGTATTACTCGCTAATTGTACTAAAAATAAATCGTTTCGATGTGTGGATAAATGCATTTAAAAAAACAATCCCTTCGTTGTGGCAGGAAAGCACAAATGTTCAATTTATTATATATGCCTAGGTTTCAACAACATATTGCAACTCTTATATGACAGAATTGGATCGCTCTAGGACAATTTCATTGAAACAAATTAGTGAAAATTTCATATCTTTTGGAGACAAAAAAATTCAAACTATTTGCAAACTTGGAAACACATTACTATATATGCAACAAACGTCAAGTCGACAAGAAGTCCACATTTCTATTTCATTTCCTTTGTATTCAATTTCTAGAATAACAATTTCCATTAACACTGCTCTAGCTTAAAAACAAACATATTTTCTAAAAATACATATTTTCTAAAAATACATATTTTTTAGAACAAGAACTCGATAGTTTTGAATATATTGTTTGCATGAAAACCATTCATAAATATTTTTCACGACCAATTTTCCTTGAGTAAGTTTTCTTGGCAGAATATGTTTCCTCTTATTTAATCACGAAAACAACATATAAAAAAAAAAGTTTCCATGTGTCATAAGATTCATTCGATACAATGAACACATGGACCCAGAAAACCATTATAGAGAAAAAATGATGCTCTACATCCTATACAGAGAGTCTGAATACACATTAAATAAAAATTAAGAGACATGGGTTGAAGCATAATTTTCGTATAAACACATTGTAGATGTCATTGAAAAACAATAATCTCGTTTAATCACACCATGGAGTGATATTGTAACTGCTTCTACTATAACTACATCTCAACGTGAAGAAATATTTATGCTTGAATTGCCATTAGAAACTAACAATAGGGCTTTTTTTTAATGAAAAACATGACATTCAACAAAAATTGCAAGATAAAATGAAATTAAAAAAAAGTCAAAATAAATGTACAAAAAACAATTAATTCATTAGGCATCCCTTTGTTTTGGATACATTGGCATACCATGAAATTTTGAGACAATTAAATCAAGAGCAACAATCAATAATCAAACAAATAGTTCTATGGAAAAAAAAATCCTAATAAGTGCTTCTATTTTTTGATCACTAGAGGTGCAAGTACAAGAAATAAATTCACTACACATGCACTTTACCATGCACTAGTATGTATTTATAACAAATACTTATAAAGTGACCCCTTGGAAAAAAAAATGTCTAATCTTTCATTTACTAGAAAAGTTGCATATATTGCACATGTAATCACAATCCATTCAAATTTTCATTTGCCACATTCAATATGCCACATAGTGCCATTGAATTCTAAAATTCTTGATATATTGAACAAAGAATATGAAAAACTTAATTTTTTTGTTGGCTGACGAGGCTTCATTAATTGGCTCTCAATTGATATATAAAATTGACAAGCGACTTCGCGAAATTATTCATACTCCATCTTCCCTGTTTTGGAACGTTGACACAATATTATGTGGTGACCTATGTCAATCAAAACCTGTATGCGGTTGTTGGATATTTGAAAAGTTGAGTCTTAAAGGAGCTAATGTTCCTTGAAACTTTTGGAAAGAAAATGTGAAAACTTATGAACTAAAACAAGTAACATGATAAGACAATAAAGAATTTGTATCGATATTAAAAAAAATTAGGACATTTTCACATACTCATGATGGTCTTGCATTCTTAAACACACATTGTTATATATTGGCACCAAATGATCCAAATTTTCCAAACCTCTTTTGTTTAAACAAGAGTGTACATGGACATAATGAAAGAACGTTATCTCTCATCAACAAAGAAGCAATAATATTACATGCATATGATAGAAAAATTGAATCAAAAAATATAAATCACAACAAACACATCAAAATGCAGTTTCCATCTTCCATTGTGCTCAAAGAAAATATTATTATTGAACTAATTGGAGGAAATTACAAACTTCAAGATGCCTTGGTCAATGGTGCTAAAGGAAATTTTTAGAGAATCCACAACATTTGAAAATGGCACAATTTGGATTGAATTTGATGATCCATCTGTTGGCACTATTCAACAGAAAAAATGGCACATATTTACAAATATGGAATAATTTATACCTTGACACCTATTACTAGAGTTTGTAGGAGGAAAGAATCAAACAAAAAAATTATTTTTACAAGATAAAAAATCCATTTTCAGCTGGCATGTGCATGAAATATACATCGATCATAAGGGTTTATAATGGACAAATTGGCTTTTGACCCAAAAGAAGTTAGGCAACATGGAATCGTCTATACTACACTTTCTCGTGTCAAAGACATTAAATCCTTGTATTTGTTAAACAAATTGGAACATATCAAATTTTCCCTCAATGATAAATTTGTTGTTGAGATAAATAGACTTAGACAAAATGCCTCTTATGAGATTGAGTATAACATATATCAAAGTAAAACAAATGATGATTTAATAATATTTTCATTGAACACTCACAATTTCTCCTTACATTTTGAAGATATCATTGTTGACTATGATCTAATGAGTGTTGACATTATTTATTTCCAAGAAACAAAAAAATATCGCCTCCATCAAATCCATTTTTTTCAAGAAAATATCTCTACATACACTTATACCATTTACATGGAATTAAAACGTACTACAGAAAAAATATTGTAGTTGATAATTATTTATCTTATACAAGAAAATAGATTGAATCAACAATTGCAACATTCCATGTTGAAAAAAAAAACCATTACAATTCAAAATGTATACATTACACCAAATGCAAGCATTGAAGAAATAATTAATTTCATCAAGTTCAGTTTAGAGCATGCATGAAACAACTACCCAATTGTTCTGGTTGGTGATTTCAATTTGGACATGTTGCAAAATAGCTGTCAAGAAAGTAAAAGCTTTCATTTATGCAAAGCTTCAATTTTCATAGAAAAAATGAAAACTCACTATATCTCAATGCTAGACCACTTTTGGACAAGCCTTTTAGCTAGTACTATTTCTTTCCATGTCTTATATGTTTATTGGGCAGATCATCATACAAATTTTCTTACCCTATCTTTGTTGTTGGCTTGAGTCATTTTCCCAATGTTCATGTTCTACAATTTCATTGTTGACTTGTCACAATATTTTTCACATTTGAAAATGTGCACCTTTGACATACGATTTCATTTTAAAACATTTTAAAGGAATTGTGCACAACAAGAAGCAAGAAAAAAAAATGCAAATATAAAATTTCGGTACGTCTTTCAACAATCAAAATAAAATTTTTCAGTTTGTCTTCCATAATTGTAATTTTTATGTCATAGTTAGCACATAATTTAAACATTTTGGTTTTCACTTTGTGACATTTTTTATATATATACTGAATAATATTATTTTCTTTAGCTTCTAGTTCATATTTCATTATTTCTTGTCCAACTTCCTTTGAAAAAAAAAGAAAAAAAGAAAAAAACAAGTTTTTTTGGACATAGTGATTATTAATAACACATTCCAAAAATCAAGTTTATGTGTACTTATCAATGAATTCTATAAAACATCTCTTTATTGTAACTTATGCACATTTACTACATAGCCACCAAAAATTTCTAATAATACTATAAGAATATAATACACACACACACACACACTCTCTCTCTCTCTCTCACACACACACAAACAAAAATATAGGGCATAGATTTTTTTAAATGTTCTTTATACACTTGTTTCAGACTTAATGACTTGCAATTTTCGTTTTTTGGCAATATTTGGTCCAATAATTTGGAACAATATCATGGAAACACCTAGCCTTAGAAAACAATCATTCGGAGAAGAAATGATGGAATATGAGAATCCAAAAAGGTTAGATTTGTGTTGCACTAAATATTTGTATAGTGAAATGAAATATTTGCATTAAATCAATGGAATGTTTTTTAAAGAATATTTCTATAAGTTTTCATATAAATAGAACAAAAACAATGGAACCAAGATCCTCTTCAATAATTGAAATATGCGTAGGAGCATATGCAAAGACTTTTGAAGGCGATATCTTAATTATTTATTGGCCAATAAAAACTAAAAGCCATAACTCTCATGCAAAGTTGTGGTCGCTCCATGTTGATTTGGTTGATAGCCACGATTAAATAAATATTACAGTGACCATGAGAAAGAATTTTATAGAGTGTTTCCAAAACATGTTTACCATAGGAAACAATGTTGCATAGTGTTATAGGAAAAAAGCACGATTGAATCAATTCCACAGGTTTGAGAAAAATGTAGACTAGATCCAGATACAACAATATAGAATATTATTGTCTCAAATGATACATATGCAATTGGTTCAATAGGAGAAAGAGTGATAGGATGATTGCAAATTAACAAGAAACTTGAACTCAATATAAAAGATGGTGAAGCTGCAAATGACAATGCAATTGTAAGTTTGTTTCTACAATAACTATATTTTAATTTTCAACAAAAGCTAATAGTTTCTTTGAATCTATGTTCCTTTATATTTGTGTTCCATTGTTATCAAAGTAGCAATTATCTCATTATTTGATGTAGGATCATTAAGGTAGAGCCAACAATGTGACAAGATGGTCACATTTTATGGCTTGGAAAGAGGACTAGCAGTCCTAAGAATTTGAAGACTTTGTTTTTTTTAAAGTATTTTGTTTAAGTTAACTTGGAATAGCTCAGCCATTGTAATTTTCCGAATAAAAGTTATGTTTAAATTAGGATTAGTTAAGTATTTAGTTGAATAAATGTTTTTGGAAAGTGAATGACAGTTTCTCAACCATATGGGGATTTTTGGGAAAGGAATGAAACCGAACCAAATCCACCATTGTGGAGTTCTGCCATCCGTAGCAAGGAAGGAGAGAATAGAGAAGTAGAAGTAAATGTGAAATCAACCATCTGAGGGCTTTAATCTACGTTTTCCATTTCCAAATTATTTCCAAGTGTTTTGTGTTTAATCAGGATCTCTCTTTTTTTTAAAAATAGTATTTCTTTTCCAGCCTAGTTCCAAGTGTTTTGTGCTTTAAACAGGCTCCCTGTTTTAAATAAGCTATTTGAAACCTCTGTTGAAAGTCAAATATCTTTATTTAAATCACACCACAATAAACTTAATCGAATTTTCAAACACGGCAAGGACTTATTATACACATTCCTTTATTGAATGAAATATTGCGTTGACCACAGTACAAACCCCAATCGGACTTTCAAGTTTGACGAGAGTTGTTTGATCCAACACCGATCAACAGTGTAAGATCACATCACAATAGGAGAGACATCGCACATCGCCAAGTATAACATTTATGGTCCAGTTCGAAAGTTAAAGTATTTATTTTGTGATGTGAAGTGGTATGGAGGAGGCGTAGCACAGGCCATTGGATCCATCTGAGACAAAATGACGGATATTGAAGACATTGCATATTGAAAAGGATAGCGATTACGACTCATTTTTCAAGTTAAAGACTTTGACTTGTGACGTGAAGTGGTACAGCAGAAGTGTTGCGCAAACTGTCAGATCCAGCGGAAGCCAACGGTGGAGATTTTAAGCGATGATTACAAATCACAAACTTTGACAGTTAGCGATAAGGGTAATCACATGGTAAAGGATTTATTTTGTGATGTGAAATGGGGAGAACCAAGTTTCAATACAGCGCAACATCGCACATCGCTGAACATTGGATTTAGCATTAAAGTTAACTTGTATATTGTACGAAGTGTGATTATCGTTGATTGGTGAGAGTTAATGTCAGACTCTCTGGTAAGAACCCACTTGTTTTCATTGGTTGGGTTAATTGTATGGCCTGTGTGTGTTATATAAACTCGTTGTTGATGTGCTCAGATATGTATGTTACTAACTTCCAAGGTTGAGCTGTGTTACGAAGAAAAGGGGTTTTGTGAGGAGCTTTAAAACCACAATCTTGCAGCATATTCTAATATTTTGCAGCTAGTCTGCATCAATTGGTATCCGAGCAAGTTTTTCTTCCCAAGTGAAGATGGAAGTAGGAAGAAGAGGTCGGGGAAGAGCTAAAGTAGGGAGAAGAGGCCAAGGAAGAGCTAAAAGGGGAGCAGCAGATGAAGAACTATGCAAAGAAATTAGAGTGTTGTTAGTATGTTTGGAAGCCGTAGAAGTAGGAAGGCATAGGGACCTTGAAGGTGGAGATGACAGTGAAGATGAAGAGCTAGAGGCACAAATAGATGAGCCAGAGAACGAGTCACCAGAAATCATATTACTAAAATATGTTTTGATGGCTAGTAGCAAGCGAAGACCAGAGCTCTCCAATTATGATCACAGTTTATCCACAGAAGCATTGTTGAAATGGATAAGTGAGTTAGATACATACTTTGAGTATGAGGAAATTAGTGAGGATAGAAAAATCAGGTTTGTTGTCACTATGTTGAAAGGACATGTCGCACTGTGGTGGGACAGTGTGTAGGAAAAAAGGAGAATATTGAACAAGCCTTTGATCAAGAGTTGGGACAGGATGGTTGCAAATATGAGAAACAAGTTCCTACCTAAAGATTACCAATTTTCCCTTTACAAAAAAATACAGAACCTGAGACAGAGAACAATTACTGTAAAGAAATACACAAAAGAGTGATATAAATTGAACTTGAGGGCTGGGTATGTTGAAGATACCTCTAAGAGGACAAAAAGATTTTTAAATCGTCTACAGACGGAAATATTGGATGCGATCAATATTATTTCCCCAAAAAATATAGAGGAGGCATATCAGTGTGATTTGAAGGCAGAAGAAAAGTTTTCCAGGAAGCAAAATGCAAGAAGAGGGCATGGTTCTGGTAGAGGAAGAGGACATTCCTTTGGCAAAGGTAGCACTGCCAATAGTAATGAAGAAGGCAATAGTTCAAATACTTTGGGACAGACTAATAAGGAAGGTAACAACAAAGGTGGAAGGCCATACCAGCGAGGAAGAGGTAATGGCAGAGGTAGAGGAAATAACTACCTGTGTTACAACTGTCACAAATGGGGACACAGGTCTTTTGAATGTCCTGAAAAATGAACCAGCTGGACAGGGGAGAGAGTATGTTTCTCAACCTGTTGAAGCAGAGGCAACACCACAAGAGGTGGAGAATGTGCCTAAAACAGGAGAGGCCTTGGTGTTGAAAAATGTATTTCTAAAACTAGCTAAGGAGGTGGCTGACCTGACATAGAGGAAAGCATAGTTCCATACAGTGTGTAAGTCACATGGAAAATGTTGCAAATTGATTATAGATAGTGGAAGCATTGATAACCTGGTAGCCATTGAGATGGTGGACAAATTGGGTTTGAAGAAGTCGAAGCATCCAATGCCATATAAGGTGTCTTGGATGCAGAAAGGACAATGAATGCTGGTTTATGAGCAGTGTGAGGTGGAGTTTCACATTGGCAAGTACAAGGATAAGATAACTTGTGATATTATGCCTATGGAAATATGCCATATTCTACTAGGTAGACCATGGAAATATGATAGAGAGGGCGTCCATGGTGGGGAGAAGAATTTTTATAGATTTGTGAAGGATGGGATAAAGCATATGCTAGTTCCCATGAAAGAAGAAGAGAATGCAAAAACTAGTGGTATTAAGACGTTGTTGATAGGCAGGAAGGAGTTTCTACGAAATATTGAGGAGAAAGAGGTGAATTATGTAGTTTTGCGGAGGCCAAGAGTAGTATTTATGCATACGGAAATCATTGATTTACCTGTGGAAATACAGGACATGCTGCAAGAGTTTAGTGATATTGTGGTGGATGATCTACCTGATAAATTAACACCAAAGAGGAGCATTAGTCACTATATTGATTTTTTTCTAGGAGCCAGTTTCCCAAATAAAGCTGCTTACTAGATGAGACTGAAAGACAATGAGGAGATCAGGAAGCAACTACAGGAATTTTTGGATAAAGGAATGGTTCGAGAGAGTTTGAGCCCTTGTGTTGTTCCGACCGTTTTAGCTCCCAAGAAAGGATCTGAATGGCGGATGTGCACTGATTCCCAGGTGATAGACAAGATCACTATCAGGTACAGGTTTCCTTTACCTTAGATGGTTGATATGATGGATTGTCTGAGTGGAGAAGAGTGATTTTCAAAGATAGATTTGAAAAGAGGCTATCACCAGATCAGGATTAGAGAAGGTGACGAATGGAAGACAACTTTCAAGACCGATGAAGGCTTGTATGAATGGTTGGTCATGCCATTTATGCCGAGCAATGTGCCCAGTACATTCCTGCATTTGATGAATGATACTTTGAAAGAATTCATTGGTAACTATTTTATTGTATATCTAGATGATATACTTGTTTTCAACAAGATTAAAGGATAACATTTTCGAAATGTCAATTATGTGCTAGAAAAATTGTAGCAAAATAGATCGTTAATAAATTTAAAAAAATATTCTTTTTTCAAGAAATAATTAATTTATCTAGGCTTTGTAATTTTGGAGAATGAGTTGAAGATGGACCCAGAGAAGGTTGCATCCATATTTAGTTGGCCATCTCCCAAAATTTTGTTTGAAGTAAGAAGTTTTCATGGATTGGAAAGTTTCTATCGAATGTTTATTAAGAACTTTAGTGGTATTTTGGCACCTATGTTGGACACCATGAAGAAGGAAAATCAACCTTTTCATTGGACATAATCTGCTGAGAGGAGATTTCAGTTTTTAAAGAAGAATATACCGAAAAAACCAATCCTAAAGTTGCCAGACTTCAAAAAAAAATTCCAAGTTTGTTGTGATTCCAGTGGGACAACCATTGGTGCAATACTTAGCCAAGAAGATAAGCCAGTAGCATACTTCAGTGAGAAGTTAAATGTGAGCAGGCATAAGTATACGTCTAATGAAAAAAAAATTCATGTAGTTGTCCAAGCGTTGAAGCATTGGAGACATTATTTGCTGGCTAATAAATTTTATTATTTTCAGACAATTCTGTGTTGCATTATATTATGCAGCAGCACAAGCTGAATCATAAAAATTCAAATTGGGTGGAGTACTTACATAGTTTTACATTTGTTTTGAAAAACATCAATGGTTAGGACAATAAGGTAGCAGATGTGTTAAGTAGGAGAAGTCTGATTTTACAAGAAAGCACAGTGAAAGTGTTGGGGTTTTAGCATCTCAAAGACTTGTATGAAGTGGATGTAGATTTTAAGGAAGCTTATGAAGCCTCCCAGAATCCACTATTGAGGGAAAATAGTCCATGGTTGGACTATAACATGAAGGAGGGGTTCATGTTCAAAGGAGGACAATTGTGTATTCCTAAATGTTACATGCGAGAGAACTTAATCGAGGAAAAACATAATGGAGGTTTGGCCAAACATTTTGGCATAGATGAGACTTTGGATCAGCTGAGCCACTTTTACCATTGGGAAAGAATGCAAAGGGATGTATAGAGATTCGTGATCAGGTATAAAGTGTGTCAACATGCAAAGGGACGTAGCCAGAATGCAGGGTTGTATACATCCTTACCCATTTCGAATAGACCATAGGACTCAGTCAATTTGGACTTTGTCTTAGTTCTACAAAAGAATCAGTGGGCATTCAATTCAATCATGGTGGTGGTGGATCGTTTCACCAAAATGTCACATTTAATTCCATGTAGAAAGACAAGTGATGCCACACATGTAGCTCATTTGTTATTTACAAAGATAGTCAAATTGCATGACTTGCCAAATTCCATCATCTCGAACAGGGATGTAAATTTCACTGGCCATTTCTGGTGAACAGTGTGGAAGAAGTTAGACACCAAACTGAATTTCAGTTCTGCTTATCATCCACAGTTAGATGGGAAAACTGAAGTTGTGAACAAGAGTCTAGGAAATCTGTTGAGGAGTTTGGTTGGTGAAAATTCCAGACAGTGGGATCGTGTGCTTGCACAAGCGGAGTTTACTTATAATGAATCTCCAAATAGAAGCATGGGCAGAAGTCATTTCCAAATATTATATGGAATGCACTCACGTGGAGTATTTGAGTTACAGGATTTGGTTCAGTTAGAACGCAGGAGTGCTGATGGCAAAGATTTCGAAGCAATTAGTGATCTACATGAGTAGGTAAAATTGAAGCTACAAGACAGTAGCCAAAAATACAAAAATAAAGCTGATCTAAAAAGGCGAGAAGTACAATTCAAAGTAGGAGGCCTGGTACTATCACATTTTCCTAAGGAGAGGTTTCGTAAAGGCGAGTACAAAAAATATAAGATGAAAAAGATCGGCCCTTGTAGAATTCTTCAGAAGTTTTCTGCAAATTCTTACGAGTTACAGTTACCTCCGGGAGTATGAATCCTACCTATATTTAATGTGGCATATCTGTACCCATAAATTGATGTTGATGAAGAAGACAATTCGAAGAGATGAACACAAGACACCCAAGATGAAGAGAGAGAATGGATTAAATAAAGGCCTCTAGCACAGCCTTTGGAAATGGAACAGATTCTGGACACATAGGTGGCAAGGAAGACACAAAACAAAGAATATTTAGAGTATCTGGTGAAATGGAAGGACCATCCTCTGGAGTATTTTTCTTCGTTGGATGCTACCTGAATTCAAAGCACATGGTACTCTATTGTAAAGCTCATGCACATGAGCAGTGAATTTAATTCACCCCAGGAGCCTGATACAGGAGCATTAAGGTAGAGCCAACAATGTGACAAGCTGGTCACATGTTGTGGCCTGGAAAGAAGACTAGCAGTCCTAAGAATTTGAAGGCTTTGTTTTTTTAAAGTATTTTGTTTAGGTTACCTTGGGCTAACTTAGCCATTTTAATTTTCTGAATAAAAATAAGGGTTAAATTAGGATTATTTAAGTATTTAGTTGAATAAACTGTCAAAACTGAATGACAATTTCTCAACCATATGGGGATTTTTGGGAAAGGCATAAAACAGAACCAAATCCACCATTGTGGGGTTCTTCCATCTGTAGCGAGAAAGGTTAGAATAGAGAAGTAGAAGTAAATGTAAAATCATCCATATGAGGGCTTGGCTTTGCATTTTCCATTTCCAAATTATTTTCAAGTGTTTTGTGTTTAATCGGGATCTTTGTTTTTTCTTAAAACAATATTTCATTTCCAGCCTAATTGTAAGTGTTTTTTGCTTTGAACGAGCTCGTTTTAAATTAGTTATTTAAAACCTCTATTGAAAGTTAGATATCTGTATTTAAATTGCACCACAAGAAAATTAATCAGATTTGCAGGCACGGTGAGGCCTTATTCTACACATTCCTTTGTTGAATGAAATATCGTGTTGGCCATAGTATGAACCCCAATCGGAATTTCAGGTTTGACAATAGCCATTTGATCGAACACTGATAAACGGTGGAAGATCACATCACAAGAGGAGAGACATCGCACATTGCCAAGGATAAAATTTATGGTCCAGTTCGCAAGTTAAAGTATTTTCTTTACGATGCGAAGTGGTATAGCGGAGGCATAGCATGGTCCATCGGATTCAGCCGAGATCAAACGATGGAGATTAAAGACATAAGATATCGCAAAGGATAGCGATTACGACTTGTTTCGCAATTTAAAGAGTTTGACTTGCCACGTGAAGTGGTATGGGTAAAGTGTTGCGTGAATCGTCGGATCCAGTGGAAGCCAACAGTGGAGATTGAAAGTGGTGATCGCAAATTGCAAACTTTTAGAGTTAGCGCTAAGGGTCATCGCACGGTAAAGGATTTAGTTTGTGATGTGAAATGGGGAGAACCACGTGTCAATACAATGCAACATCAACATTGGATTTAATGTTAAAGGTAACTTGTATATTGTGTGAAGTGTGATTATCGTTGATTGGTTAGAGTTACTGTGGGACCCTCCAATAAGAACCTATGTATTTACATTAGTTGGGTTAATTGTATGGCCTATGTATATTATATAAACCTGCTGCTGATGCACGCACATATTTATGTTACTAACTTCTAAGGTTTAACTCTGTTTCGAAGAAAAGGGGTTTTGTGAGGAGCTTTAAAGCCTCAATCCTGCAACGTATTATGATATTTTGTAGCTAGTATGCATCATTATTTCTTGCATAAATTGATTAAAAAAAATATGTTACCTAATTCACTATAGTTGTTATTGAATGATAGTCATAGAGAACATTTTTTCAAAATACAGTATCAATTGGTATCAAAGACGACCCCACTCTATTTTTTCAAAAACATTGTTAGAAATATGTGAAAGGTAGTCAATGGTTGCACTTTGAACCAACAACTTTTGTTGACCCATTGAATGATGAATTTTCAAGGGTGCATCTATTATCTTTTGTCATGGAAAGAACAAATGTATGTTTCCTAATAACTTCTTTGTTCAAGTAACAATATTTTTACTTTGATGTGCAAAATCTACATTTTGATGTTACATATTTGAGCCTAACAATTCAATTTTCTGGAAAAAAAATATCAAAGGAGTGTTGAAAGAAATAAATGCAAACAAATCTTTCATCCAAACACAAATCAAAACATAATACGTAAATATGACACGACATTTAACTATGAGCACAATGTTGAATGCACACTGGAAATAGATAGTTGCAATATTGATTGTATGTTGCAAATGTTGCAACTAAAAGAACATTGCCCATTTATTTCTGAGACAAGATTTTGAAAATGCATGCAAAGCATTTAATCTACAATTTTCAATTCAAGGAAAATTTGTATTCTAGGTCTTTTTACTTTAATAGTTAACAACATTATTGTTGAGACAAAAGAGTTGTTTCCAACAAAAACAAATCTTTCTCTGTACATCAAGTTCATACATATTGACGGTTAAGATATTATTCCTCTTTCAATTTTTACTTCTTGTATTTCACCAACTCATAATTTAAAAATGCTTGCACCAACACTAATGTATAGTTTTGCTTTTATTGCAAGTTCCAGAATTACAAAACACAAAAAACATGTAGTCTAGTACTTTCTAGATATTTGCTACGATACCTCAGTGACATTTTTTTTATTATATATAAATAGTTCTTATTTTATTTTTCTTGTAACTTTTGATTCAAACATCCTTTGCTGTTGAAAATGAAAACAAATACCAAGATGCACATTAAGCAATATAGTATTTCAGTTATATCAAAAATTCTAGCAGGATATGGTATCGTTTTTGTTAATAAGAACATAATATCTTAGTTCCACAGTAACATAGTGTAACTCCAAAATACTTATTATACCATATTATATATATGCTGAATTTTTTCTGTCCATTGTTGAAATACCAACTTGGATTATCATTTGCTATGAATTCTGAAATTGTATTATGTTAGGTGAAAAAAATGTGGGGGGGGGGGGGGTTGGTGGTGGAGGGGAAAGAAAAGAGTTGCATCTGTAGCAATGTATTTATTTATATATATGCTCAATTAAATTATATGTGCTAAAATAAGGCACTACAGAATAATTGAGATATTTTTGTTCTGGTTTTCTTTTCCCATACATCAAATCCCCTTTATTTTCCTATTTTCATAGCTATTTTTCATGTTGTTTTCATTTGATGATTCACTTTTTCGTTCTTGTTTCTCAGTTATATAGTGTTGTGTTGTACTTATATACAATTTCAATTTTATTGTGCAATGAGTTAAGAAAATTTGTATCTCATTTCTGTTTTCTATTTTTTTTGTCTCTTCTTAAAATGTATTTCAACTCAGAATAGAAAAATAAAAGAAAATAAATAATAATTTAACTATAATCTAGGCATATTTTTGTTTTATTGATGTTATATGCTTCGACTATGGTGCTCAATAGTTATTTTTCTTGTTTTTCCTGAGACATATATGGAAACGAATGTGTATAGATACTACAATGAATTGTTCTTTCGAAAATTTCTGTTGAGCGAGTGCATCGTTCTGTTAATAGGACCATAATATCTTAGTTGCACAACAACATTGTATAATTCCAAAAATATATTATACCATATTATATACATGCACATGTTTTGACTTCCATTGTTTCAATATTAACTTGAATTCTCATTTTCCGTAAATTTTAATATTGTGTTGTGTTAAGCAACAAAAAGAATAAAGAAAAGAAGAAGGTCCAAGTATCTCAATTGCTTAATATTTTTATATGTTCAATGAAATGTTCTGTGTAAAAAAAAAATTCTACAGGAGCATTGAGACATTTTTTTATTTCTCTTTGTGTTCACATATTCGAGAAAATTTATTTTTCTATTTGTACAAGTGTTTTTTTTAGGCTGTTTGCTTTTGTTGATTAGATTTCTTGTACATAGTTTTTTATTTCCTAAGCTATAGAAAGTTGGATTATAGTTATATATAATTGTGAATTTATGATCTAATGAATTAACAAAACATACATATTATTTCTTTTTTTTATTTTTTTTGTCTCTTATAATGCATATAAACTTGCAAAAAATTGCAAATTTAACTATAGTGCAAGGAAATTGTGGTTCTTCTAATCCTAAGTGTTATAAATAAGGTGCCAAATATTTTTTTGGCTCTTTTTCACTAGCCATAAATGTTAACGAACATGTGTCCTTTCTGTAGCTACTTGTTTTACCATTTCAATCTATTTCGATTGTTATTTATCATAGCACATTTTAATAGTTTTGAATGTTTGGCCTATGATAATGAATCTTTGGTGAATATTGAAGGATATATGTACTATTTGGAGTCAATGATCCATTTTTTGTAGTACAATTTCATTGTTATGAATAATAAATATATTAGCTATTTTGAACTTTGAACTCTTATGATAATTTTTTCATTGACCTATATAGTCAATTTTACTTGGACATTATGACATATTTTACTCTCTCACTAGCATAGTATTTTTCCTAACAATATTGTCTTAGGTATTTTGTGTATTGGTTATTTAAGATATGTAATTTACTATTACAAATTGTAAAAAAGAGTTTGAGAAATTTGTAAAACAATCATTGGTGACACGATTTATTATTTTTGATCTCTCATGTCACTTTAGACTATGTGCTTTGAATTTGAAAACAGGGAATTAGTATCATTGATAAAAATATCATTAAACTTCTATGTTTGGAATCACCTACTTCTAAAATATTGAAATCTCTTGAATTGTTGATCAAATTATTTTAACCCTTTATTCATTAAGCATAGTAGAAATATGTCTAGTGTTAATTCAGTTTCATTTATCCTTGAATTCAAGGTAGAAACTTCTATTTCCATGAATAAGAATAAAAAAACATATGTCAAATGAGCATTTTAAAACAAAGTTATAGAATGTAACAGAAAATGTGTGTACAATTTCTCTTCAGCCACATGTTCCTCCTATTCCAATATTTTCAATGAATCAATGAACTGATCTCAATGATGATCAAAAACATGTGCCACACACTTCAAACAGTGGAGTGATTGACTGAACATAAAAACATAAATTTATGAATAAAGAGGTATGTGTTTTTTAGGCACTTCTTACCTATAATTTAATATTGTTAGGAATTTTTATCAAATGCACTTCGAGTACATTGATATGACATTTTATGTACTCAGTATACTAGCAATATGCATCCAAATAGTCACGATACAATTAATAGTGTTGTCATTCTTGAAGTTGAATCTAGTCTCCATGCATTGAAGATTTTGATATTTTAATGTTAATATGATAATTAATCTTATCATGGATAATTTTCCCTATAATTTTGTGATTTTCAATCTTAGTAGTTCTTTTACGATGTGATTTTGAAAATAATCCATTCCATTGAATTTATTATGGGTTGCATATTATATTGGTCTTCTACCTGCAGAATGTTACAATTTTTCAAACTAGATCATTGAATCCAGAAACTACAAAAAAAAGATAATGTGAAGCTCATTTCTAGGTAAAAAAAAAAGTCATAAATAACATGTTTAACTCTTTTCCTTTTTGAACTTTTTTTCTTTACATTCATACCAAGGTATTTTTTCACAAGAAAAGTTATCATATATTGATTTTTGCACTAGGTGGCTACAAGGTCTCCCTATCTTCTTGGGTTCAATATTGATATCTAGTGAAATATAACTAATATTATTGTAATATAACAATAAAATAGACACTGTGCTTTCATGAACAAGGTAAACTTTCTCTTTTTCACATATCAAGCAATCTATTCATGGTTATGTTTGATGTGTTAAAGTTTATATTGTCTCAATTGCCAGCCTTCTAGGAAATTTCATGGATTTCAAACACTATAGCCACCATGTGTTTTGGAAACTCTTATATTGGGCTCGCTATTAACATAATTTTTTTTTCAAGTTTTCCTTATTTTTCACATCTCCCTTTTTATTTTCTCATCTAATTTAACTAGAGCTATATAGATGGTATTTTTTGACTGGGATATGAATAAGAAACACATTGAATGGAATAAATTCAATATAAGGATCCTTGGAAATATAAAGCATCACTATGAAACCCTAATCAAAGTGCTTATTAATAATTTTTTTTTTAACAAAGGACACAATGTATATCTTCCAATCATTGAGCAATATTTTATTTTCCTACTCGTTTTCCACATTTCTGATTGAAATAGAGGAAAATGTTAGCAATACTATTTCCTTTCATGTACCTTATCAATGTTCATAGATTTCGTTTTGCTGACTTTCGAATTATGCATTGCACAGGATACCCTCAAACATATGCCACTAGAGAGAAAAGAAACGAAAAACATGATAACTATGATATATATGGAGATCTTGGTTATATTCTTCTTTGTTCAGAGATTAAGAATTCAAAATGTTTGTTAATCATTTTTCCCTGCTATTCTTATATGGTTCTTATTCAGTTCCTTAACTGGAATATTGTTAGACATGATACAAGTGTCTTCAAATATTTTTATCCCAAAAATATGTTTGATTACTTTGGAAAAAAATCAAAACAACCTTGTATTTTACTTGGAGGAATAATTCTATGCATAGTAGGTATGTAACATGCTTCCAACTTCCTGAAGAATTTTATTAGATATTATCAAACATAGTCTACATTAGTAATGTTAACTATGACACATGTAAATAATTATTTAGAAATTACTGAACCTAGCCTTCATTTCTAGATTTAAGTAACTACAATAAAACAAATTATTTAGACATTGAAAAATCCATTCTTGATTGCTAATAATAAGTAAGAAACATATAAGAATTGAATCTAGAGTCTCATATGTGAGTCAGTTTTAATTCTCATATGTACTTAAGACATTAGCATAAA
The DNA here is from genome assembly GCA_034641835.2 of Pinus albicaulis. NCBI lineage: Eukaryota > Viridiplantae > Streptophyta > Pinopsida > Pinales > Pinaceae > Pinus > Pinus albicaulis. The sequence goes on along the minus strand of CM076582.1, from coordinate 264,107,488 downwards.
TTAATTGAACACAAGAGGAATAGAAATGATATGTGTTACTGCTAGTGTTGTTTATAATTCAAAATCAAAATCCAATGCTCATTCATTCCATGACCCATGTTCTATAATTTTTTTATATGAAACATATAATTTAAAATTTCACAGAATAATTTTCATTCATTTTATCAGGTTTACAAGAAGCCTTTTTATTTTGTGCATCACAAAATGAATAGAAACAGAATCTTTAAACACATTTTTTTCTTTTTTAAAGACTTAAGTCGGAGGTCAGATCCAGAAAGATTTTGTAAAAAAATAATAACCTCGTGACTACCCGACCTTCCAACCACTCGACTAGCAAGTGAGGGTGACTACGATTGTTTTTATAAATAATCTGCCCAACCTCCCAACCTCAGCATTGCCCAACTGTTTAACTATCAAACCTAATGAAACTGACCAACTGTGGGATAGTCGGGACCATGATAGAATAATTGAATCATAAAACCAAAAAAAATGTCAGACTGTCTGACATCTTTATTGTATGATCAACCCAATAAAAAAATCCCTTGATATGTGTGCAGTGTTCTTTTTTATATAGATATTCAAAAATTTTTGTTTCACATACAATTGATTCTTTGTTAAGACAATAATAAATTTCCTTGTGCTTTCTTGATTTAGGAAAAGAAAAAAATTGACTTCATTATGAGAAATTAATAAACACGTTTAGTTTCAATATTTTCATATTTTAAACAAAATTTTAAGAGTTTAGAGTGATTTTCCCGCATGATATTTTCTCAAATTTGGTTCCAAAAAACATTGAATTAAGGAAATATAGTACTAGTTTAAAAAAATACTATGTAACTAGAATATCATTTTACAAATTCTTGAATTCTATTTCAAATTTTAAATAAGGAAAAAATATATATAGTTTGTTAATGTTCACAAGTGATTAAATGCAGAAAAACCACCGGACTACCCGACTACTCAACCTAAAGAAAAAAACCGACTATGGTATAACTACGGTCGAGATAGAAGAAATCAATCATAAAAGAAAAAAAATTCTGACTGCCCAACTGCCCAACCTCCCAATCATATGATCATCTGAATTAAATACTACTTTTTTTGTATTTACATGCAATGAAATTTTTAATAAATATTTTCAAAATTTCTCATTTCACATTCAATTGATTATTTGTTAAATCAATAATAAATTTTCTAATGTTTTCTCGATAAAAAAAAGAAAAAAAGTTGGCATGTTTACAGGAAATTAATGAACATGTTCAATTGTGATTTCATGTTTTCCTAAACATAATTTTAATATTTTAGGCTATTTTTCTTGCATTCTCTTTTCTTAAGTCTTGTTCGAAGAGAAACTGAATTAAGGAAACATGGTACTAGTTAAAAGACACTTTGTGTAAGCATAACATTATTATTATTTTTTAATTCGTTAATACAATTTCAAATTTTAAATAAGAAAAACTTATATATTCTCTATTTAAAGTTTTTACAGGTAATAAAATGGAAAAATAGGGAAAATGTCAAGCGGTAAATTTAAGGTTTTAGGGTCTTCTTCCTACATGCTATTTTATTAACTCTTGTTCGAATAAGAACTCAATTAAGGAAACATATTACCAGTTTCAAAAAATCCAGTGTAAGCATAATGCTATCTTTTTTAGAAATTCTTAAATTCAATTCCAAATTTTGAATAATCAAAACTTACATATGCTTTCTTCATGTTTACATCTCATAAAATGCCAAAAAATGGAAAATATCCATTGGAAAATTTAAGATTTTAGGGTGTTCTTCTTGCATACTCTTTTTTAAAGTCATGTTCAAGGAAGCACTAAATTAAGGAAACGTAGTACCAATTTCAAAAAACAATTGTGTAAGCATATTGTTATTTCTTTTAGAAATTATTGAATTTAATTTCAAATTTTAAATAATAAATCCTTGTATGTATCCTCTGTTACTGTTTACAAGCTATAGAATGATGAAATATCCAGTGGAAAAGCAACAAATGGAGGAAACTAGAGAAAATATTAAGGGGGATGGATGATCCACCACCAGAGAAACTCAACTTCAATGCATTCCTCATATCATATTCAACTTAAAAAACACAAAAAATAGGTATGATGAGTTGGGAGGATATATTTTAATTATTTTAGCAAAAAGAATAGTTAAAAAACACAATAACTACTAAAACAAAGAGAAATCAGTTTGAAGAAGTCAGAGCAACAAAGTTACATAAATTAGCATCTAGGGCCATAATTTTTCCCTGTTATGACATGGTTTCATGGATTCTCTCTCGCTTTGATATTCAAAAACCCAAACAATATGATACCATCAAGATTCGCCCAGAAATCCACCTTAATGTTGACTTCCTTTATAAGCTATGAAGTACCATATTGAAGAAATGTTGAGAGAATTATGATATAGTAATTCAAGACAAGTTAAGAGAAGTAGAGCGAGGTTTCAAGCTCAAGCAAAAAAGGACCATCCAATATGTACTCTTAAGAATCCTGTTAGATTTCTTATTAAAATGCTAACTAGATTATATGGGGAATAAGATCTTGAGCATTATAAAATTAAATGAATTCCACTAATCCATATCATTTTGAATAAGGGGAAATACCTAAACTAGACTGACATCTTGTCGCAAAATATCACAGATTCATTAAAATTGTCATTATCATCTCCCCTCAAGTTCAAATATATTTTTTCTATGTCTGCCTATCTGATAGATGTTGTTACTGCCTCGATTCCATTCCCACTCATGAAATGTAATTACCACTCTGACTAGTAACTACTGATTCAAAATTTTTCTCCTATTCTATGGGAGTCTAATTTTGAATACCATTTTTATGATATTTTTTATTATATTTTGATTCCTTTACATGAAAACTTGTTTGGAACAATATCTCCTAGAATAAGTGATAATTTGAAAGAAGGTCTAGAATCAATAGGTCACTCGTTGGTTTAAGAATTATTTTCCTACGTTAGAGTTTTTGGAAGTGAAGTTGGTCATCATCTTCTTCTTCGATATATCCTCAAAATAATTTCTTTGAGCGAAGTGGCTATTAATGTTTTTTTTAACGGGAAATCTAAAAGTTGAGTAAGCTGCAAAAGAAACTTTGGCCTAATTTTCTAATCAAGTTTAGTGACATCAATATCCGAGACAAAGGGCACGGATTCAACTGACCAAAATAACTTGAGGAAATTTGTTTAGTTCCTTTGCCTCATTATGACTATTATCCTAAAGGTATCATTGCAATTCATTATATAACAATCAGTAATATAAAAAAAGTATCATTAGAAACCTACTTTCGATGATATTGTTTTAAACATTGATGATTTTCAACAAGTTGTTTAAAGAAGAAAACAATTAAGTAGTCAAACAAGACACCAATTGCAAGAATTTAGTGAGAAATTGTTCCAAATTTTCCTAAAGGAAAAGTCACTCCACCTCAACATTTCATTCGAAGAGTTAAAGACTACTGAATTTTTGCAGTTTAATTTCAACAAACTCACTCCAGAAACTTCTATTATTTTTAAAAGGGAAAAAGGATAGAAATTAGAAAAAATTAGGTTTTTTTGTCACAAATAAAGAAGATGAAGTCACAACAATAAAAAATCTAAAAGGGGAGAAGGAAAGTACAGTAAGAGAAAAGACTCCATAAAAGGAAAAAACATTTAAACATAAAATTATTTTCACTAATTCTCCTAAGAAAACAGAGAAAAAGAAACCAAAAGCTAAAGAAGTAAAAGAAATGGAAGTATCTAAGGGGAAAGAAAAATAAGTATCTACTGAAACCAACACTAAGGAAAATGAAGAAAAAATGGAATCATGTAACAATTTGGATACTATATCGGTCGTATCTCCTGAAGCATCAGTAACAACAATTTGTACTAAGCTTCCTTGGGAATAATTTTTTTTAAAACCGATTTATGAGTTAGAGGAAATTACAAATAATATCCCTGCTTGATGGATTACTATTTTAATACTCAAACAAAATCAGTTGTCAAAAGAAAAAACAAAAGGAAACATGTCACTCTCGAGACTGTATTTGAATTTAGATGGCAGGCTCAGAGAGACGTAAAAGAAAAAGCTAAAGAAACTTCTCAATATTTAGGATTTTTTTTAATTACAATAAATATTGTTTGAATGAACTTGTAGCTTCATATGATGATAGTTTGCAGAAAATTACAGGTTTGGAGGAAAAATTGCAGAAAAATGAATTATTCAACGAAAAAAACTAGCAGTGGAATTCTACCACTTTAGTTCAAGTATTTTTTGTAGAAAGGGAAAACCTGTGGATTAATTTCCCAAAACAGTTGAAAGAATAAGGTGAAAAACATGAAAAAGAGATTCAGGTATTGAGAAAATTCAATAAAGATTAAACCCGCATCTAGAAGCAAGAAGTAGGAAAATATTTTTGACATTATGCTCACAACTTTGAAAGAGAAAATTAAATCTCTTAAATATTAAATTAATGAGAATCAACATGCAACACATAGTCTCAAAGTTTTCAAGGATCAAGATTTACAAATTTTTCTAATTTTAAGGAAGAATCAATCAAACTTTTATAAAAATATGGATAAAATTTCAAGATTTTATCAAGAAATTATAGATTTAGCTGAAAGAATTGATTCATTAGTAGAAGAAGAGAAATCAATTAAAAAATAAATTATATATTCTTGAGTGGGAAAAAAATTTTAAATCTAATGAAATTCCAAAAGCTTCTAACAAAGATAAAATATTGATGCTTGCATCCTTAAGTTGTAGGGAGAGAGAGGAAAAAATGAATAGACTTTATAAAATAATTTGACCTATCAGGTGGCAAGTAATTAAAGGAAGTAGTTACGGGAGAATTAAAACAATCCACGGAAGATCTTGTTTCCAAGGAAAAGGTAGAAATGAAAAACATTAAATTTTTGAAACAACAAAGTTTCCAAAAACTTCTGTAACTATTTTTTGAACAAATCAATATTACTGCCAAGTTTGAGGTCAAATATTAGAAGAAGAAGAGAAAGGTTCAAGGATTGATTGCCAAATTCCATATCAACATAAATAAGTTTCCTTCAATTTATTTTTCTGTACTCTATGAAATATATTCACATTGGGAAACTTGTATCCAAGTACATGCACCTCACCTACTACTTAGTATCAATTACAAAGACTTTGAAGATGAGTAAAGGATGTCTCCCTGTATATCAATTAAACAAAAATATTTTTAGAATTGAGTATTTACTTTCATAAAATCTATTGATTTTCATGTTCAAGATCTATTTAATTATTTTTTAGTATTTATATACCTTTATGCCTTGGTGCAAAGGGTCCATAATCAGTGAAGACTACACAGATGGATGATTTTAATCAATTTTTAAGTACCAATTTTTTTCAAAACCATTTTCAGTGTACATGTGTGATGACCTTTGAAATTTATTTTAGTACATGATTTTAATTACTTCATAAATTCCTCTAATTTTACTATATGACTTATGTTGTTTAATTTTGAATGAATATTTGATAATTCTGTTTAATATTCCTTATGAAAAATTTACAATTTAAATCTTTTTACTCTCCTCTACAAGATAAAAATTGTTATTTATTTAATTTAAATTGCGCATGTGTAGATATTCTAGAATATACGAAAAAATCTATTTGAATATCATGAAAACCTAAAAATATTTTTGAGTTTTCTATTTAAATCTTCATCCAAAACTTATATGTTTGATTTTCTAAATTCAATTCCAATAAGGATATTAAATCTCATGATATTATGCATGGTTTTATGCTCATTTAAATCTTTTAATTGATTCTATTCGTTAAAACATTAGTTAAATGTGCATGTGATGTGGGTATTGGTACATGCATAAGGTACTTGACTTTGGAGCAAGTGTTTGATGAACAAAATCTTAGGAAAATATCCTTTGTTTCTGTATTCCAGATATATATGTTAACATCAAGTAGTTCCAATATCCATTGTATTGAAAAACCTTTTCCCTCTATATTTCCATATGCATATGGCATTAATAAGTTTATAATATAATCTTGCCAATCATTGAAGAATTGCTCTTGTTTAATGTTTCTAGCATTCAGGTGGTGTTTTAAGCAATTTCTAGCTCTATTGTCATTTAAAATGAAACAATTATAATAATTTTGTGCAATTTTTTTCTAATATTAGACATATCAAACCATGCTGCAAGTGTACAAATAGACTCAAACAAAGAGTCATCGAAATCATTGATATTTTGTCCATAGATCAACAAGTCTTTTTTAAGTAATATTTACTCAAGTGATAATATTTAAAAGTGTCCAAGTGAGAATTGGTATGGAAAAATGAATGATCCAGTTGTTTTATGTATTGAATCTACAATATATACCGTGATATGTAACAAGAGTGGCTCAAAATGTCCACATGAAAATTTTTGGTTATGTTGCAAAATGTTATATTGATAACCATCAATGTTTGGATTGAACTATAGATCTTAGTTTAATTTAGTTTTAGATAGGAAAATGGACCTTTGTTATAGGGATTATAAAACCATACCAAACAAAAAAGAAAAATATAATTGGAGCTTTGATTGGAAAAATATTGACTTGTTGCAAGAGGAGTTTTTCCACCTGTCAACAATTCGTTATGTAAATTGGATGCAAGCATAATGATTCTTTGAGTCATAATTTTTTCTTGATCCCTATTCACATTGGTAATTCTTATAATATAGCAGAATCATTTATTTCTTGTTATAATTTTTATCATTGTATATGGCACAATCGAGTTACTATTCTTTTTAGCACTATTGTACACGTTTCCCTAAAAAGGTATATTATATTAGTTTTTGTTGCACTATTGCTTCTTGTAATTTATGTGTGTTACTATGTCCATGAAAATAGTTATTCCTATGATGAAGCACAATGTGACAAAAAATTCCATGTTCAATTTGGGTTCCACATGGAGTGTGCCCAGAGTTTCGGTAGAAGAGTTATTATACACAAAATTAGCACGAGGAAGTAGGGAAATATTTACACATTTCGTCAAAAACTTATCTATCATTTACTATATTCTTGTATTAATTTGTGTCAAGAATGTAGCTTTTAATACAACTACAACTAGAGAACTATTCTCATTTAGGCCTACTGATACCAAAGGAAAATGATATAGAAATGTATTTCTAGGTATTGGTGTAGACAGAAATGGACATGAAATGTGGGCTTTGAGAATTAGTTGCTAAAATCATAGAAAGAATTTATAGTGTCACATAATATATACACTCATGATATCAATAATTGACTTGAGATTCAAGAAAATAATTGTGACTATGCACACAATATAGTATTTTCATAACTTGTTGGACAGAGCCATGTCTAGTCTTCTTTATTTTTTTTATAGTGAGTCAGTTCAGCATCAAGTTTCTTATTCTTATGAAACTACACATTTATTTGTTTCTAATAGGTTAAATATGTAATAAAAATGGCAAAAAGCAATTACCTGAGCTTATTCTTCAGCTATTTTCCAAACTAATTAAAAAAAAATATCTTACAGTCTGAAGAGTAATCTTGAAATTTTCACCAAATAAATTTAAAAAAAATATTTTACACTATGGGAAGTAGCTTGAAGGGTTGGATGAGGGGGATCCTAGTCTATATTTTCCTTAAAGTAATATATAGTCTACAGTTTCTCTTATACATAAAATCCATTTAGATCCTTACCTTTCTCACTCACGGAGAGTGACAATCACCAATTTTATATTTCCACGCGGAAAACACTGTGGACCCACCGATACAACAGATAGGCGAATGGTCAGTGCATACTCGTCTATTACTTCATGACGTCATATTCCTCCCAGATCTCGACTTCCTCAACTAGTGGAATTCAACTCATCCTAAAGTTTAACTTGCATTCCCTCTGACCACTCAACCCCCGACATTCAACTTAGTCGGTTTGACATATCACCCACATGTCCTTCCATTGCGCATACGACCTGACCTCCCAACCTCTAACTAAGTCACTTTCGGCACCACATTTCTCATGCTATTATGCACCTATTACTCCGTCCTTGGAACTCTTAGTTATTCGCCTAGCTGCTTGGAACCCGTAGATAATCCACATCTAACACCCAATCGTACAATAGGATAATCCAACTGCTCCAATCAGAAGCTTTCCTGCCTAGATTCTTGATTGCAACATGATATGTCTTATCCAATTATTTCTATTAATTCAACATTTCACTCCTTTTCTCCATAATAAACACCCTTTCTAATTATTCAAGAATGGTTGCGTCATTTCTCTTTGGATCTGTACCATGCAAATCCTTCACTCAAGATTTCTGCACTCTCCCAAAAGATAGGTCTACTGCTGCATGAACTATCTAGAGCTAATCCTCTCGACTCTGGCCTGCTCTTAGGGATCTATTCTGCTTCTAGATCTAAATTAGCACATTTCCACTCTGTCGAAGTCATACTAAGATGTTTCGCGACATTAACCCTTTTGATCTTGGGTGATATCTACATTCAGGAATTACTATACTGTGACGCTTCTCTACCTTTGGGTGGGGAATTCATGGCATGGCGGCGTAGGCACTCTTGCATCTTATGTGACAGAAGCTTCGCTCCAAATTACAATGACCTTCCACCTCACCTATCACAAGAAAACTATTCTAGAATGCTCACAAAATATCTCAGTAGCTTCGTGAGGCTACTCATGGGTACCAGAGAATTTGGTTAATGAGAGAGGCTTGTTACCCTCATTGAAAAATTCCTTAAGGCGAGAATGTATGCTAGTGCACAATAAAGGCTAAAGCCTATGGAAGTACCACAACAAGACATGATTGGCCTAAAAAAAGTGCCTTGATCTTTCGCATAATATTATCCTATCAGCACAATACTTTGTAAACAGATATCTTGATGTACACATTGACTGAATCTAATGAACAAAGTCTCTTTGTTATAAATTTGTACATTAATACAAAGGTTTTCAAAACCCAGTTCTTCTAACTGATCATCTTTTACAATTGGAATAGATCATTGAGGTCCTTAACCTTAGTTATTGAATTATTTATGATACCATTAAGCATTTAGGGAATGTTGTTATGAGACTCTTCTCCACTCTGAACTTCAAACACTCTGTAGTTACTAAATTTTACTATATTAACTTATTTAATTTTTCATAGAAGCATAGGACACATGTACCCATGCACAACGACAATGCAACATAACCCATTAATTGCACGTCCTCTTTTCCAAATCCCTCACTTTCTTTTTTATCAAGATTCCTATCCCTCCATTACTTCTATATCCTTGTTGTTTCATTCCCTCCATAAATTATGCCCTATTTTGATCCTTGCATTATCTTAAACAAGCATGAGCATGAATAATTTCCTTAGACCATTTAATTTCAGGAACCATCTGCTTTACTTCATGGACCACACAGCCTTCAATTCCTATTGTCAAGTTTATGTCTCTTTTTTACACAATAAATTGTATCATCCCTACTAAGAATTCTCCATCCCTAGCTCTAGAATAAAGTTCCTTAGACTCGGCCCCTATTTTTTTTTTTTATTCCAAATATTACAACATATGTACATTATTTTACAATTCATCTCATACGAGAACCTTGGGTGGGATTATCACATAGATAATAAAATTCATGAAAACTAATAATCAGCACAACCCCTTTTCTAGTGTTTATTCTTGTTGGTTGATTTGATGTAAAGTGGAGAAAATGTCAAAGTGCTCCAATTTTTTTCTTATTTGTTATAAGAACTAAAATTTCTATTAAAATAATAATTGTAAATATACCAAAAAAAGTAGTCCAATGTTTTTCTCTATTTAAATAATAAAAACAAAGACACAATTGTCATTTTGTAAAAAGCGAGGCAAGAGTAATTTTTGCTAAAAAGCTTGTTAAAAATGGTAAAAATAGGTTAAGCTCCGAAAAAAAAATTGATATTATCCAAAACTGATGTTTTTCTTGAATTAAGAATAATCTATAAAATTACACTTATAAATTAAAATTCAATATTTTGAAATTAGAAATTAAAATGGAATAGTTTGGAATTAGTTTCAAAATACTTAGACTTATTTCATCTTTGTTTTTAGGAATTAGTTAGGCCAAATTTAAATATCCAACCGGATTGACGCAAGCTAACATGGAGCATGACTGCTCCATACCCATTAGATGTCCAATTATATAATGGTTATAAGCTCAAATAATGTGGGTTATTGGACATCTTGTCAATCTTCTAACAAATCTAGAAATAATATCCATGATCATCCATTGGTGGTGGAATTCATTTGGGTGAAGTCACCAACACTAATTTTGTGTTTCCTTCACCTAATCCTCCATTTTTAGCCATTTACCTCTTAGGTATTTCTCTCAAACAAACCTATAGTGCACAAAATGTCTACGACATGCTTCCTATCAAACACACTCGCTTCCTATCAAACCCACTCGTTACATTTAAATTTGATAGTATTCACGTTTCCTCAACCAGCTTTCACAATTTTAACAAAGGATTTCGATAGATTTGCAAAAAAAATTAACTTTATTTTATTTAAATTTGATAGTATTCACGTTTCCGCAACTAGCCTTTACAATTTTAACAAAGGATTTTGATAGTTTTGCAAAAACATTAACTTTATTTGATAGGCAAATCATCCATGACAGAATTGAAAGACTGTTTTTACATTTCTACAACTTCTATTCATAATTTTGACAAAATATCTTGACAGTTTTACAAAACTTTAAAATGTAAGACAAAAAAATGTTGACAAATTTAGAAAAAATTAATTATATTTAATGAGCAAATCACACTGACCTCTAATTCCATCCCTAATTCCAATATGCATGGTTGGTGCAGGTGTTACGGGAATCCTGTACTGTAATAGACATAATCTCAGGTGTGACATCTGTCGGTTCGACGAAAGAGATGGCTGTATTTAAGGACGGAGAATTGGCCAAACAAACCACGCAAGTGTCATTGGCCTAATGAATTCGACATCAATGAATCACGGATATTATTTTGGATCATGGATATTATTTTGGATATTCGAGGGAAGGTTGAAAATTCGTAGGGCAGATGACACTATTGTATTCGGCGAAAGAGATGGCCTTATTTATTTAAGAATGAACGAAAATATTTGAATTTAAATTTATTATTGATTTTAAGAATATTTTAGAATTTAATAGATATAATTATTATTTTTTTAATAAAATTTTAAAATGTTTTGTAAATGTATAGTTTAGATAAAAATAATTATTAATAATATATAGTATTGAAAAAATGCTAAGTAAATGGAATTTGAGAGATGAAATTAATAATAGGAATTTTTTAAGTGTAATTTTCTAGAATTTTGGTAGTGGCAAAATTTGTAATGAAATTTTAATTTCTAAACTGACTTTTAAACTACATCACTCTGAAAGCAAATAAAACACTTAAACTATACAAATTTCACCATAATATATCCATGTCATATAGCAAGACCAAAAAGGAATATCCGGCATAATATCCTCGGACGACCATGCTCATGTGACATTGGCAGCTCCCACTGCTGATTAACATTGTATAGTTGAACACAATCTATACACGTCTGACATTTTTTTATTGGTGGAGTATACGAATAATCGTATGTGCCTACAAAAGAAATTTCAGAAAAGAAAAAAGAAAAAACAACGTATGTTGAACCACTTTACGTTCTGAAGAATATGATAATATTCCGATGTGGTTTATGTCATGGAAAAGTTGATTTTGAACAGTAACTTGCAAAATACAAATCTGGGCATGAAGGCAACAGTAAGTAGTGTTCTTGCAATAAGTAACCAAGATGTCAATCTGCAGTACAAGTCTCAAGAATGTAAAAGAATGAGTGATAATTCAAAGGGAGAGTTTAATTGTTCTATTTGCAGATATAATTTTTTTAAAGATTGTTATTACTTTTTATTACTGAAATGCATTTCGATGTAGATTTAATTTTTTTAAAGATTGTTATTATTTTTTATTACTGAAATGCATTTGGATGTAGATTATGTAACGTTAGTTAGAATAAATTTTAAATTAAATAAATTCTAAATTAACTTGTATAGGTTTTTAGTAGTGTAAAACCTAAAAAAACAAATATAGATTATAGAAATCATAAAAATATTTAATTTATAAAAAATAATAACTAAAATATATTATTTTAATATTTTTTATCAAAAATATATTAAAAGAGAAAATAAAAATTAAAAAATAGAAATAAAAATTATTTAATAAATAAACATAAAAATTTATCCCCTTGCAAACTCCTCTAACCACCTTACTTTTCTAGAATCCTCTTGTATGAATACAAATTGTACCAATACAAATCCTTTATCCAAGAGCACACATTTCATCAAATCCTCACCACCTTACTCTTTTCATACTCTCTTGTATGAATATGCACTATACAAGAGCACACATTTCATCAACATTGTAGATGGATGGAGTTATGGAGTTACACTTATGGGTAGGGAACTGTGATAACCTTTTAGAGTTAAAATAACATTTTGAAAGACACAATGTTGTTTTTACTCTGTAACATGGAATTATGGTAAAAAAGAAAAAAAAAAGAAAAAGTAAATAAGCTAATTTCATCTATTTTGAAATGTTTTTTAAATAGTTACTCATGATATTAGTGCAATCAATTATTTGTTATTAAAGAGGTTTCTATTTTGAAACTGGAAAATCAGGAAACCTAGTCAATAATTGATAACCACAGGAGCTTGAAGACCATAATTATTTGTGTTTGTATATTTTTTGGGTTGATCATCTTTTTATGGTAAATAAATAAATTATTAATATTTCTATATTAATTTGAAAATAAATTATTACTAACAATTGCACCACATGTTGCAAAAGAAACGTTGTAAGGCAATAGCATAGGAAAGAGTAACCTAGAAGAAATAAGATATTGTAGAGGAGTGAATCAAAGGAAAAAATTTTCTTAGATGGAAACACGTCATGGAGGTTTCAAAGATATTGATGATAAGAGTTAATAAAGTAAAAAACATGTAGAATTTTTTGCTACAATTAGGTAATTAAAGATATGTGTATAGTTTAAATTTTTCTTCCATGCAAGCAGGCCATGGAGGTTTCAAAGATATTTATGATAAGAGTTAATAAAGTAAAAACCATCTAGATTTTTTACCTACAATTAGGTAATTAAATATATGTATATAGTTTTTTATTTTAATGGAATAAATTTGATATTCATTAACAAAAAAATCCTAAAGAGTATGTATGTAGTTACAAATTGTTATATAGTTACAAACTATTACAATTATGTAATTAAAGGTAAATTTAGTGTTATTTAGGAAATGAGAATTATGAACATTCATCATTATTGCTCAAGATAAATCATCTACTCTGAAATAATATATAACAAAAAAAACCATGTATTTTTGGACGTATGAAAATTTAAACACATTTATTAAGTAAAATTTTAAAAGAATAATGATAATAAACATTTAAATATAATTTTATTAAATAATTATTTTAGATATATATTATTGATTAGAGTGATCAATTCTCTTTTCACTCTAAAAGAGGTTTGCATATCAATACATTTGATTCAAATTGGCTCTTGGTAGAGCCATATTAATTCCCCCTTTATATAAACTACATTCCACATGAATACCATGGGTTGTTTTTATAGTTTATTATTATTATTATTATTATTATTGTATCTTGACCTAGTTAAAATTTTCATTACATTATGTCAGTCTTTTTATTTAATTTACTTTTATTATTATTTTTGTGTAATTTGAGAGAAACACCTAAATTCAATGTAACTTATTAAAAAGAAAGAAAAAACCAACATTATAAAAAACATATATAAAAATATTTACTTGTGGATCTAATGGCCTAAAACATTTCAATCGTTTAAAATTTGATCCAATGGCTCAGACATGGACACATTGGGAGCTAGGGGAATAGTTTTCAAAGTGTGACATTTGATCCAATGGCTCGCACATGGACACATTGGCAGCTAGGGGAGTTGTTTTCAAAGTCTGACATTTGATCCAATGGCTCACAGATGGACACATTGGTAGCTAGGGGAGTTGTTTTCAAAGTGGGACATCTGATCCAATGGCTCACACATGGACACATTGGTAGCTAGGGGAGTTGTTTTCAAAGTGTGATGGGGCGTAAATATTTCTATATTAAAAGAAAATTTTGGGCATTTATTTATTATAATAAAAATAGAAATAAAAGTTCTAATATCATAGAATATCTCCATACATATGCCCATTCATTTTGTGGCTTTCCATGACACACCAACCAATACATATTAGTCAAACATATCAATTTTGTGAAGAATATACAAAGAATTTCTCTTCTCTACTTTTTTTGATGTGCTCTAAATTATTGTTACTTGAGACTTTTTGAGACATTTTTTTTATCAATATACAACCTATACCATTCAATAAATAATTCATTAATATAATTTACAAATAAATCAACTAATTTTCAGCCAAAATAAGCTCTGGTAACTGGTTTGTTTATTTGAATCAACACACTGGTGTGTTTAATGTTATAACATTAAATGCCCCAAATCTGTAATTGTTCAGCATCATCATGGATTTTTTTTTTAAAATTAATTGTAGATTATGATGGTGCTATTTGTAAGGTTAAAAACACCGAATTGATTTAATAGTGCTATTTGGAAGAGATGCGTCAATGAATTATAATACACTAATGCATAACTACCCAGCAATGTGACAAGTTGGTCACATATTGTGGCTTGGAAAGAGGTTTAGCAGTCCTAAGAATTTGAAGACTTTGTTTTTTTTTCAAATTATTTTGTTGAAGTTAACTTGGGCTAATTCAACCATTGTAAGTTGCAGGAAAAAAGAATGGCTAAATTAGGATTAGATAAGTTTTTAGTTGAATAAAATATTGTGAAATTGATTGACAATTTCTCAACCATATGGGGATTTTGGGGAAAGGAAAAAAAACTAACCAAATCCACCATTGTGGGGTTATGCCATTGATAGTGAGAAAGGAGAGAATAAAGAAGCAAAATTAAATGTAAAAACCAGCCATCTGAGGGCTTGGCTCTGTGTTTTCCATTTCCAAATTATTTGCAAGTGTTTTGAGTTTGATCAGGAGCTCTGTGTTTTTAAAGAAGCATTTCTTTTCCAAATGAATTCTAAGTGTTTTGTATTAAGATCGGGTTCCCTGTTTTAAATTAATTATTTAAATATCTGTTAAAATCAAATACATGTACTTGAGTTGCAAAACAAGAATATTAATCGGATTTGCAAGCATGACGAGTCCATACAATTTTCATATTCATTTTTAAATCGAATATTGTGTTAATCACAAGACAAAGAAAAACGAGTTTGCAGGCTCGACGAGGACCATTGGATCCAACCGATCAATGGTGGAATATCACGTCACAGGTGGAAAGACATTGCACATCACCAAGGATAACAGTTAATGGTTCATTTCACAAGTTAAAGTATTTATTTTGCAATGTGAAGTGGTATGGCAGAAGTGTTACGTCGACTATCGGATCTAGCAGAAACCAACAATGGAGATTGAAGGCGATTTCTCACATCATATAAATTAAGAGTTAGCACTAACGGCCATCGCAAGGTAAGTTAAAATATTTGCGACGCGAAGTGGGAGGACCACATTTCACCATAGTGCAACATCGCATGCTGCAGAAAATGAGGTTTAAATCTTATGGTTATGTTGTGAATATTATGAAGTGCGACGGTCTGTGATTTGTCAGAGTCGCGTGGGAACCTATGGAAGGAACTCCCGCGTGTTTGCAATTTGTTTGGTTTCTGCATCAGTTTGGGTTTTTTTTTTGTCTGTGTATGTTATAAAAACTCTGCTATTAATTCACGTATGTGTGTATGTTGATGATTTCCGAGGATTGAACTCTGTTGCGAATAAAGGGTTATTGTGTTAAGTCTTAAAAACTCCATTCCACAGTGTAATTCTGATATTTTGCAGCTAGTCTGCATCAATTGGTATCAGATAAGTTTTTCTTCCTACATGAATATGGATGTAGGAAGAAGAGGTCGGGGAAGAGCTGAAGTAGGGAGAAAGTGCCGAGGAAGAGCTGCGAGGGGAGCAATAGATGAAGAACTGAACTAAAAAATTAGTGTTGTCAGCACGTTTGGAAATAATAGAAGAAAGAAGGCGTAGGGACCCTGAAGGTGGAGATGATATTGAAGATGAGGAGCCAGAGGCACAAATAGATGAACCACAGAACAAGCCACCAGAAATCAGATTACTGAAATTTGTTTTGATGGCTAGTAGCAAGACAAAACTAGAGGTGTCCAATTATGATGGCAATTTTTCCACAAAAGCATTGTTGAATTGGATAAGTGAGATAGATAAATACTTAGAGTCTAAGGAAATTAGTGAGGACAGAAAAATCAGGTTTGTTGTCACTAAGTTGAAAGCACACATCACACTGTGGTGGGAGAGTGTGTAGGAAGAAAGGTGAAGACTGAACAAGCCTTTGATCAAGAGTTGGGACAAGATGATTGCAAAGATGAAAAGCAAGTTCATGCCTAAATATTACCAAATTTCCCTTTACAGACAAGTGCAGAACTTGAGACAGAGGATGATGACTATAAATGAATACACATAAGAGTTATATAAATTGAACTTGAGGACTGGGTATGTTGAAGATACCCCTCAAAATACAACAAGATTTGTGAATGGTCTATGGATGGAAATCTTGGATGAGATCAGTATTATTTCCCCAAAAACCATAGAGGAGGCATACCAGTGTGCTTTGAACGTAGAAGAAAATATTGACAGGAAGTAGATAGCAAGAAGAGGATGTGGATCCGGTAGAGGAAGAGGACAGTCCTTTGGCAGAGGTAGCACTTCTAATAGTAATGAAGAAGGCAACAGTTCAATGATTTTAGGACAGACTGAGAGGGAAGGTAACACTAGAGGTGGAGGGTGATGCCAACAAGGAAGAGGTAATGGCAGAGGCAGAGGAAATGCCTACCAGTGTTACAAGTCTCACAAATGGGGATACAGGTCATTTGAATGTCCTGAAAATGAACCAGCTGGACAGAGGGAAACATATGTTGCTCAACCTGATGAAGCAGAGGCAACACCACAAGATGTGGAGAATGTGCCAGAAACACGAGAGGCCTTGGTGTTGAACAAGGTATTACTAAAACTAGCTAAGGAGGTGGATGACCTCAGACAAAGGAAAGCATTGTTCTAGACTGTGCGTAAGTCCCATGCAAAATGCTACAAATTGATTATAGATAGTGGAAGCACTAAAAAACCTTGTAGACACTGATATGGTGGAGAAATAGAGTTTGAAGAAGTAAAAGCATCCGACTCCATATAAGGTGTCTTAGTTGCAGAAAGGACACCAACTGCTAGTTGATGAGCATTGTGAGGTGGAGTTTCACATTGGCAAGTATAAGGAAAAGATAACTTGTGATAGTATGCCTATGGGCTTGTTCCATATTCTGCTAGGAAGACCATGGAAATATGATAGAAAGGTCATCCATGATGGGGATAATAATTGTTACAGGTTTTTGAAGGATGGGATAAAGCATATGCTAGTTCCCATGAAAGAAGAAGAGATTGTAGAAAATAGTGGTACTAAAACATTGTTGATAGGAGGGAAGGAGTTTCTGTGATAGATTGAGTAAAATGAGATGAGTTATGCAATTGTGCGAAGGCCAAGAGAAATTTTGATGCATATGGAAATCAATGATTTTCCTGTGGAAATATAGGACATGTTGCAAGAGTTTAGTGATATTGTGGTGGATGATATACTAGATAAATCACCACCAAAGTAGAGCATTAGTCACCATATTGATTTTATTCCAAGAGCCAGTTTGTCAAATAAATCTTCTTACCAGATGAGTCCAAAAGACAATGAGGAGATCAAGAAGCAAGTACAAGAATTATTGGATAAAGGAATAGTTCGAGAGAGTTTGATTCCTTGTGCTCTTTTGACTGTTTTAGCTCCCAAGAAAAGAGGTGAATGGCATATGTGCACTGATTCTTAGGCGATAAACAAGATCACTATTAGGTACACGTTTCGTTTACCTCGTATGGATAATATGATGGATTGTCTGGGTGGAGAAGTGTACTTTTCAAAGATAGATCTGAAAAGCAGTTATCACCATATCCGGATTAGAGAAGGTGACGAATGGAAGACATCTTTCAAGACCAATGAAGGCTTGTATGAATGGTTGGTCATGCCTCTTGGGCTGAGCAATGCGCCCAAAACATTCATGTGTTTGATGAATTATATGTTGAAAGAATTCATTTGTAAGTTTTTGATTGTATATCTGGATGATATACTTATATTTAGAAAAAAAAGGAAGGACATTTTCAGCATGTCAGGTATGTGTTGGAAAAATTGCAGCAAAATAAATTGTTAATAAATTTTGAAAAAAAATTATTTTTTCAAGAAAGAGTTGATTTATCTAGGCTTTGTAATTTATGAGAATGAGTTGAACATGGGCCTAGAGAAGGTTGCAGCCATAGTTAGTTGGCCATCTCCCAAAAAAAATTTTGAAGTAAGAAGTTTTCATTGATTGGCAAGTTTGTATCGGAAGTTTATTAAAAACTTCAGTGGTATTTGTGCACCTATGTTGGATACCATAAAGAAGGAAAATAATCCTTTTCATTGGACAGATCCTAATGAGAGGTTTTCTGAGTTTTTGAAGAAGAATATTACGGAAAAACAAATCCAAAAGTTTCTATACTTCAACAAACTTTTCCAAGTTCGTTGTGATGCGAGTGGGACATCCATTGGTGTATTACTAAGCCAAGGAGATAATTCATTAGCATACTTCAGCAAGAAGTTAAATGAGAGTAGGAATAAGTATACATCTTATGACAAATAATTTTATGCAGTCGTCCAAGCGTTGAAGCATTGGAGATATTATTTGATGGATAATGAATTTGTCTTATCTTCAGACAATTCTATGTTGCAATATGTTATGCATCATCACAAGTTGAATCATAAACACATGAAGTGGGTGGAGTAATTTCAGAGTTTTAAATTTGTTTTGAAACACATCAGTGGTCAGGAAAATAAGGTAGAAGATGCGTTGAGCAAGAGGAGTCAGATATTTCAATTAAGCACAATGCAAGTTTTGGGATTTGAGCATCTCAAAGACTTGTATGAAGTGGATGCATATTTCAAGAAAGCTTACAAAACATGCCAGAATCTACTGTTGAGAGGAAATAGTCCATGGTTGGACTATAACATGAAGAATGGGTTGTTGTTCAAGGGAGAAAATTTGTGTATTTCGGAATGTTATATGCAAGAGAACTTAATCCAGGAAAAACACACTGGATGTTTGGATAGAAATTTGGTATAGATAAGACTTTGGAACAACTGGGCCACTTTTACTATTGGTCGAGAATGAGAAGGGATGTACAAAGATTCGTGATCGGGTGTAAAGTGTGTCATCATGTAAAGGGACGCAACCAGAATACAGGGTCGTATACACCCTTACCCATTCCTAATAGACCATGGCACTCAATCAGTTTAAACTTTGTCTTAGGTCTACCAAACACACAACGGGGAGTCAATTCCATCATGGTGGTGGTGGATCGTTTCACCAAAATGGCACATTTCATTCCATGCAGAAAGACAAGTGATGCCACACATGTAGGTCATTTTTTCCTTATATATATAGTCAAATTACATGGCTTTCCAAAGCCCATCATCTTGGACAACGATGTAAATTTCACAGGACATTTTTGGTGAAAATTGTGGAAGAAGTTAGACACCAAAAGATATTTCTATTATTATTATCATCCACAGTCAGATGGGAAAACTAAAGTTGTGAACATGAGTCTTTTAAATCTGCTGAGGAGTGTGGTTGGTGAAAATTCCAAAAAATGGGATTGTGTGCTTGCACAATCAAAGTTTGCTTACAATGACCCCCCCAAAAGAAGCACGGGCAGAAGTCCTTTGCAAATCCTATGTAGAATGCACCCACGTGGAGTATTTTAGTTGCAAGATTTGGGTTAGTTAGAGTGCAGGAGTGCTGATGGAGAATATTTCGCGAAAACAATCATCGATCTACATGAACAAGTAAAATTGAAACTGCAAGACAACAACCAAAAATACAAATAGTGAGTACATATAAAAAGTCAGGAAGTAAAATTCGAAGTAGGAGACTTGGTACTGGCACATTTGCACAAGGATAGATTTCATAAAGGCAAATACAATAAATTGAAGATGAAAAAGGTTAGACCTTATAGAATTGTTCAGAATATTTCTGCAAATGCTTATGAGTTGCAGTTACCTATGGGTGTAGGAAAGTCTCCCATATTTAATGTGGCGTACTTGTACCCATACAATGTTTTTGGTGAAGAATGAAGAGAGAGCATGGATTAAACAAATGCCTCTAGCACAACCTTTGGAGATGGAACAAATTCTAGACACACAGATGGCTAGGAAGATGTGAAACAAAGAATAGATAGAGTATCTAGTCAAATGGAAGGACCATCCTCTCGAGGATTGTCCTTGGTTGGATGCTACCCAAATTCAAAGCACGGGGTGCTCTATTGAAGAGCTCATGGACAGGAGCCATGAATTTAATTTACCTCAGGAGCCTGATGTAGGAGCATTAAGGTATAGCAAACAATGTGAGAATTTGGTCACATGTTGTGGCTTGGAAAGAAGGTTAGTAGTCCTAAGAATTTGAAGACTTTGTTTTTTCTTTCAAAGTATTTTGTTTAAGTTAACTTGGGAGAATTAAACCATTGTAACTTGCAAAATAAAAGAATGGTTAAATTAGGATTACATAAGTTTTTAGTTGAATAAACTATTGTGAAACTGATTGAAATTTTCTCAACCATATGGGGATCTTGGGGAAAGGCATAAAAACAAACCAAAACCACCATTGTGGGGTTCTGCCATCGATAGCGAGAAAGGAGAGAATAGAGAAGAATAAATAAATGTAAAAACTAGCCATCTGAGGGCTTGTATCTATGTTTTCCATTTCCAAATTATTTCCAAATTTTTTGAGTTTGATCAGGTTCTCTCTGTTTTTAAATCAACATTTCTTTTCCAAATGAATTCTAAGTGTTTTTTATTAATATCGGGTTCCCTATTTTAAATTAATTATTTAAATCTCTGTTAAAATCGAATACCTGTACTTGATTCGCACAACATGAATACTAATCAGATTTGCAGGCATGGTCGGTCCATAGACTTTTCATATTCCTTGTTTAATCTAATATTTTGTTAATCGCAAGACAAAGAAAATCAGGTTTGCAGGCCCGACGATGATTTTTGGATACAACTGATCAATGGTGGAAGATCACGTCGCAGGTGGAAAGAAATCGGACATCGCCAAGGATAACGGTTAATAGTTCATTTTTCAAGTTAAAGTATTTGGTTTGCGATGTGAAGTGGTGTCGCGGAAGTGTTGTTTGGACCGTAGAATCTAGCGAAAACCAACGACGAAGGTTGAAGGTGATTTCGCACATCGCATAACTTAAGACTTAGTGCTAAGGGTCATCGCAAGGTAACTTAAAATATTTGCGACGCGAAGTGGGAGGACCATGTGTCACCACAACGCAACATCACATCTCGTAGAAAATAATGTTTAACTCTTAAGGTTATGTTGTAAAGAGTGAGAAGTGCGAATGTCTGTGATTGATGAGAGCCGTGTGGGACCCTCCAGAAGGAACTTCCATGTGTTCGCAATTTGTTTTGTTTCTGTGTTAGTTTAGGTTATTGTTTTGGTCTGTGTATTATTTAAAAACTCCATTGTTGATTCGCGCATGTGTGTATGTTGATGATTTATGAGGATTGAACTCTATTCTGAATAAAAGGTTTTTGCGTTAAGTCTTAAAAAAATCCATTCCGCAACATAATTCTGATATTTTGTAGCTAGTCTATGTCATACACCATGAACAACGATGAACAGACTAGAAAAAAGTCAAAAGTATTAAAATATAATACTGTGTTGTATTACAGAGGGAGCACTGGTGGGTTATATTACATATGGTGCATTGTGCAACATATAGTAGGGCTTGGATCTAATTCAATACATTATTACCCTACTTTACATATCAAACACCATATATAGTAATTACGAAAAACCATTAAATCTATAATGCTTAAATTGAAAAACCTTAATTGTGAAGTGGTAGAGGAAATGAAACCCTAAGGTGAAATTTTGTAGGAAGAAGCAAGAGTTTAAGGCAAGTATTGATTTTTGTTTTCTTTCTAAATTTTAATTAAATTTAAGTAAGAACAAAGACTGTAAAAAAAAATTCTAGTGAAATCTATAGTAAATTTTTTTATTATAGAGGGTTTTGATTTTATTTTTTCTAAATTATGAATAAATCTAATAGAAATGGTAAAACATTTTAACAGTAAAATTTAAGATTTTTTCTATCAAGGGTTTTGAGTGAATCACCATACCTTCCAACTTTTGATCTTTCAATGGATCCAAAATATTTTGCAGCTCCAGAGTGCTTCCAATATGACTCTCTTGCAAATGATCTCTCTTTTAATGAAACCCTAACAAAAATTGTAATTTTTTTATTAGTAAAATAAACAATAAAATTTTAAATTTTTTGCTATGTAGATTTTTGAGTGAATCACCATACCTTTTAGCTTTTGATCTTATGAATTGTTCTATTACTCCAAAGAATTATGTTGCAAATCAATCCCTTGAAATTTTGGATAAAATAATGAAATGGTGAATACATTTCTTTATTTTTGGATAAAATAATGAAATGGTGAATAAATTTCCCCTCGTTTTTTAATTTAAAAAAAAAAATGCATTTTTTTAAAAATTTCTCAACACATTGGTGCCTTCAATAGTCAAGTGCACCGATGCGTTTATAAAACAAGTGCACCGACATTGTTGGGATGACAAATGTTTTCAATGCACCAACATGATACTTTTTTTATTTTTATTTTTCTAATCTCGATATTGTGCAAATAATTTTTTTAACGCAATGGTGTGATTTTTGTTTAAAAGCATCGATCCTCTCATTCTTATAAGAGCATCGAGTTGGTTGAATTCGTTTTTATTGTTTTAAATCTAGAAATAGGTGTGTAGCACTGTTTTTTTTTTAACGCATCGATACATTTTTGTAGAAGAGCAACAATATGATAACATTTTTTTTTCAATTTATTTTTGTTTTAATTTTTTAATTTTCTAATATTTTTTAATTTTTTATTAATTTTTTATTTTATTCTTATAATTATTATTATTATTATTTTTCAAAATTTCGGAAACTGGTGAAAGTATTATTTGAACAGCTCGGTGTTTTTATTTTTTTTAAATCCATTGGTGTGATTTGTTTTGATAAGTGCACCAGTTGCATTTAAAAGCTATCTGAAATTTTAATTTCATATAAAATGACGTATTAATCTCAATTCATCCTTTAGGATGCATCCACATGAATTAGAGTAGTTCTTAGTATACATTTTCAGCTTAAACTCACCTTATTCTTGAAAAATGGTTTGAAAACTATATTAAAATTTAGATTGTGGTTATATGGTTCTCGAGATTAATTTTATATATGCACACAAAATTTTATTTTTGATTTTTCTCAAATCTAGGGACAAAATATCAATAATATCGAATGACCAATTCTTGAAATTCTAACTCATTCCATATTTCTGGTGAAATTCCTTCATGAAGTTCTCTCTTTCCATTTCTAGTAAGTTAAGATTTAATTTATATTTCGATTATCTAATTGATTTCGTTTTCTTTTAATCCATGTAAATTTGAATAAAAATGTATCCAAATTTGTAGGATCCTGATTTAGAATCAAGTTTATATGCAAAAAATATTCCTCCATTTCGAAAACTTCGGAAGCTCTTATCAGGAGCAGCATATTGCAAGCAGTTCACAGATGAAAATGGTTAGCCTCTTCACTCTACCAGTTGGAACAATTTATCTTCTAACCACAATCTTGGATCAACGATGGTAATAATTTTTTGGTATAATTTAATATCAATGAACCGATTACATTGACGTACTTACTAACATAATTTATATTGTGTTAATAACATTCAATATTTTTGAAAATTATAAGGATTCTAGTGATGATGAGTGACCCACCTACCATCTTCTGCTGCATCCCACTACAATGTCAACACGAGAGAAGTATGCATTAAGAGAAAGACTGAGAGAGGAAGCATACAAAGAATGGTTCAATCAGCTACCTATTCAATTCCCACTATGTGGAGATCTCCACTATTAGGAAGGACTACAACAATAGTAGTTCTTCATCACAATTTGGAAATGGAGGCAATCAAATAGTGGTTGGTATGGATGATTACTTACGGGATATGACTACCATGAAGGGAATTTTATTAGATGCATTCTAGAATGATGAGCTAGGGGTTGATTCTCATATCACTGATACCTTATTCGAAATATTGAAATTTTCTCCCACCACCCCTCTCTTTGGACCTTGGGGTAATTCAAAGTCTACTCAATTGGGGACAACGATGTTGCTATACAACATGAATGAAAATTTTGGCATTTTAAATGCATGTTTCTCAGCAATATTGACGTAATTGATGTGCATGATCAATCAAGTTCCTTATATTTTGTCACACAATAAAAATTAAAAATGGTTTATTTTATGAATGTTAAATATTGAAATTGTATAATTATATTCCCCACCAACTGTAGTATATTAAAAGGCAAGGTTCTTCCTAGTGATAGTGTCTTACTCAGTAGTTGCAAATAGGTAAGGTAGTTGTTGAAAATGTTTGATGTTGATTACATGTCATATCATGCATGTCTAAATTACTGTATTCTATGTATAGGAGAATACATAGAAAATGAGATATGTCTGAAATGTGGGCATGCCAAGTACGATAATTAAAAAAAGAAAGGTAAATCACACGGTCCTCCTCATAAGATATTGAGGCACATGCCTATAATCCCAAGTATTAAAATTCTCTTTCACTGCAAAGAATTAGCTATGTTGCAGGGATGACATGCCTCACACATAAGTGAGTCAGGATTTATGTGAATCACGACATATTCAATAGCCATGAAGCATATAGAGGATACATGTCCTGAAAAATTCAAGGATGAAGTATGAAATCTATGACTCATCATAGCCATGGATTTCCTCAACCCATATTCCCTCCAAAAAACCAACTATTATTTTTGGCCTATAGTAGTGATTTGTAAAAATACCCACCCATGTTTTTCCATGAATGACATGTTATGTTGGCTCTCATAGTCCCTGACAGAAGACAAGTGAAGAATACATATGTCTATACAACCATTCATATATGAATTGAAGAAATTATGGGAAGGGATACATGTGTATGATGTATCAAGGCCCATCACAACATACAAGAATTTCCAGTGATCCCCTGCAGGGATCATCCCACTGGGCATGCAACTCCTCCTTCTCTGCAAAACAAAATTGACGCTCCTTCCTACAAATAAATTCGATGCTATATCTCCCAATTGGGGCCCTTCCTCGGTGCGACAAATCTATGCTTTATAGTAGTAGTGCTGCCCCTGGTCACGCAGATCTATGTATACACTTTTAGCGTGGTTTGTTAAAACTAATTGGAATCGGGAACTAGAAAATCTGATTTTCCTAAGTCTAGAAGATCATACAACAATCAGTGCCAATAGAATATTTCCAGCTATGCTCAACTCAGCACATGATAAGATGATTATTGTTTATTGTTTCCTTGAGAGGAAAAGGATGTGTTTTATTTTTGGCAGTCGTTACAATTGGAGTTTGAAATTTTATAATCCTCTTCTTTGTCCCAAAATGGACGCTTGCCAAGATATATGTTATTACATCAATACTACAGACATCAGACTTAGGTCCGGACTAATGCTTCAGAACTTCTGGTGCAACATAATCTGCACTACCCACAACATCATGAAATATTTTACGTGGCTTGATGAATTTTGATAACCCAAAGCTTTGAGCATTGGATGTGGATGCTGAATTCAATAAGTCCATGATTTTTCGTTATAGAGATATATCAAAATACACAACACCCACAAGCATGCACTTGAATTGTGAGAAGGGAGGAGGGGAACATATTACACCCTTGAAACACTCGTCTTCTTTTCCAGGAAATAGATCCATATGAAATTGTGGCAATTGATGCGTCTAGTGACACACAAAACCAATCTCAATAGCTTAACCAAGCACATTGCCCATCCTTTTCTGTAGACTGCAACTGGTTCACAAAAATACCAGTCTTGCTACTTTCAGCGTAAATTAACCGATCCTTATTAATTGTTGTCTCGCTCGCACATTGATATGTCTGTGCCATGTTGATCTATGATGTCGAACGAGAGATTTGAATTAATGTACTATGACTTGAGATCTTGATGAGAGAAAAGTAGAGATGTCATTATGAATTCAATCTATTAGTAGCTAGAAGAGCCACAACTTTGGAAATCAGAACATCAACAATGCGAACAAAGTAAGCATGAACCTCTCATCTAACTCCTCTTGTGAAATACATGAGAATTTGGTTTCCATGTAGCTCATCTGCACGTCCACCTATCCAAGCAGGATATATATATATTGATCCAAAGTTTGACTCCCTTTTAGTGGTAGAAATTTGCCGATATAATTATTTCTAACATCCATAAGTACAACTTTTCCATGACATTGATCATCCCCAAATTCACATTCAGATTGTTTGCTATCCTTTGGTCCAAAGGGCGATGGCATGAAGCAAGTTTAAAATCACAAACTTTAAACAAAGGAATTGATTTCACTAATCAAAGCCATCATCATAGTGTATTGCACTATTGGTGCAGGAATGCATAGTGCAGGAACGTGGTGCAGGAGTGCATGAATGTCGGGTAGAGGAACTGCTAGCACCTGCCACAAGAGAATCCAACATTAATGACATTTTCATGTTAAATATTCTTAAAACAAGAATAGTTCATATATCAACAACTGTGAACTCTCAATACCTCTAAATAACTGAATAATGCATAAAAAGATTAATAATGACTTATAAATCTTTAGAATAGGCATGGAGTTACTCAACAAAAAGTATATAAATATGGAAAAAATAAAGGCTCAACACTCCCCCACTCTGACCTTCTTACATGCCCTCATGCAAGATAAACTATAAGACTATATAACCATGGAAGAAGGCAGGGGAAATGTTTAAAAATGAAACTATGCTTTTTGATAAATGTGTCAGCAAAAATTTCAGAAAGGGAATATGAGATATCGGTTATGTCATTATTTTTAGAGCATTCATCAAGTTTGCAACATTATTATTATAGTGCCACTAAAACCAGGTTACAGTCCTTATGAATGTATCCCATGTAGGAACGATGAAAATTTTATGTAACAAGATGAGGTACAAGAAAGAAATGCTTTGTACCAGACATTATGGAAAAAGAATATTGCACCTTTATGATAGTCATCACATACCTGTTGTCCTATTTCAAATGAACTCCCTACCTTTCATAAATTTATTTTTTAGAGTCCTTATTTCTACCGGGAATCTTATTAATATTCATGATAAAAATTAAATCTTTGCTGAGAAGGGTGCAATTTCAAAAAAATATCACAAGATTCCTACACCTACTATAGCAATCATGTACTTAGGTCATGTAATGCTTATTTAGAGGCAACCACAATCAATACACATATTTTTGTCTAACAACACATGGTGAGTAATCATCACTGAGTAATTCATCACTCTAAATACCATGGAAAAATTGAAGTGAGTTATGATACCAAAGAAGGGAAATAAAAATAGAAAAAGATGACATCTTCTTGGACCAATCAGAAAATTGGACACTCTAAATTTTGTTGTCATCCAGATGCAAAATTAATGTAGGTTTTAACCCTGTACAAAAATTATCTACAAACGAATCTTAAAATAGAAAATAAAAAAAATAGCGAGAGCGTAAAACATAACACAGATAAACACATATATTTTCCCCTGGATCCCAAATCGGGATGACCAGCTTGATTTTTTATTATATTCCTTTTACTGTTACAACACATATATAAAAATGCCGAAGTATACATAAACCCTAATCCATTAACCCTGGATTAGAACATAACCATAGTTCCCTTGACCGGATCTACAAATAAAACATAACACAGATAAACACATATATTTTCCCCTGGATCCAAAATCGGGATGACCAGCTTGATTTTTTATTATATTCCTTTTACTGTTACAACACATATATATACATGTCGAAGCATACATAAACCCCAATCCATTAACCTTGGATTAGAATGTAACCGTAGTTCCCTTGACCAGATCTACAAAATACCAGGGGTCGACAACCATCATCCCCCAAAACCATGTGGAAAATCATGCACAAAACCATGGGTGGATCCACTTATGACCGGGTCCGTACACCAAAAAAAAAAATTCCCGGGGCACTGCCGCCCCCCCCTATGACCCCCCTGTTGCACCCGGCACAACGTACAGTGCGTGGGGCTAGTTGTGGAAAGAATATAACACATACCCAAAATTCTCCCACTTGTTGTTTTCTTTCTGCAAGGGGGCCACAAGAGAGCTTAGTCCAGCTCTGCAACACCCATTGTTTCTCTACACCAAGAGAAATGTTGAGTGTTCACAAACTTCATAAATGCATCTGCAACATTCTCCAAAGTTTCCACCTTTACCAGCAACACCCTTTTGTACTCAACCATATCTCTCACAAAGTTATATCAAACATCAATGTGCTTTGTCTTTGAATGATATGCATGGTTCTTAGCCAAGAAAATTTCACTTTTGATATCACAGTTGTTAGCGACCTATAATATTTGTGATGCCAAAAGGTGGCTAAGACTTTTTGAGCCTCCAAGGAACAAATTTTATCACTAAAAATTGTTGGCTCTTGAAGGCTCCTTGAAGGCCTCATACCTCTGTCCAAAATCTTCATTGCTGTTCCCATTTTTATACTCAGAAATTTTGTTGATTTCATGAGAAGAAACTACTGTAAAACCATCATTTTTTCCCTCCCCCTCCTCCAAACTTACCTTCATTTTCTCCCCTTTTTCTCCATAAAAACCCCTTTGTTTTCATGATTTTTCTTCTTCCCCTCATGAAAAACACTTTTACAAGGTTAAAGACTCATTCTTTAGCTTTACTGAAACCTCTAAAATCCATTGAAAACCTTGAAAAATTTCATAAAAAATACATGTTTTGGCATAAGGCTTTAGCCCCCTTGGGCTAAGTCCTAAACCACTTCCCCACATGTGCCCTTGTCATAAAAACCAAGTTCCGAACCCATATAGTGCTAATCGCATCGGAAAATTTCGATGGTGCACAAGTCTTGTGTTCCTTTTAAACCCCAATGTGATCAACTCTTTTATATAAACCTTCCCGATCGCATCACAAAAACTCAGCGCACCAGTCTGTTTTGACGTCTTCCGAAATTCCGATTGTGATTGAGACCTATCCTCCGATCATATTATTTTTATATCCTATGGGCCCGCCCTGGCGTTTAAACCTTGTAAATATTTCATGCCTGACCCATTTTTCTTTGTAAAGTCTCAAAACCCACTTTTCCAAAGTTTTAACTAAAAAATACAAGTCACGTGTTGAAATATTTCAATGGGTAGATTAAAAAGACCGATCGCGCAATTGCAATCGGAGAATACACAATGGGTTGATTGAAAAGGCCATACTGAAATTTTCCGATGCGATCAGGACTTATACATAAAAAATTTCCCCCGCCTTTTCATTTCATATGACATTTCCCCAGGACCAAGTGTTAAAGATCCTGGGTGCCAATCGCATCGAAAATGTTTTAATGGGTTGATTGAAAGATCCGGTCCGATGGCCCGATTGCCATTGGCCCTTGTTTTAATATGCCCCGGCCATATCACAGTTCATAAAGCCCAAAGGCCCCACAGTCGGGCACCTATCCGACTTATATATATTTCCCGCGCCCGATCCATACAAAAAAAAATTCATTTCAAAAAAGTTAAGTTTTCATATATTATAAAGGTTTTCCGCCTGTATGTTCTGAAAAAAATCTCCGTCGTTGATCGAAGGTCGATCAAACAACCAGCGTTCCATCGCATCAGAGCTTTCAATCGCATCGCAATCTTACATCGCATCCATTTTTTTGTTTCGTCGATTGGCCTCTCCCCCGATTTGTTCTCCACCATCGATCTAATCTGTAGATCGACAGCCAATGCTCCATCGCATCGGAGATTTCAATCGCATCGTAATCTTATATCGCATCCACTTTTTTGTTCCATCGATTGGCCTCTCCCCTGATTTTTTCTCCACCGTCGATCTAATCTATAGATCAACGGCCAGCGCTCCATCGCATCGCATGTTTCGATCAGCCCATTTGCACGCCATCCCCGATTGCGATCCCCCGATTGCGATCTGCCGATTGAACCTGGACAGTCCACGTGTCCAGATCAGACGGTCCAAAATCACTTCGCTTTTTTCTTTTTTCGCTCTTCTTTTTTGCCTATTCTGAATAGATCTCCACCGTTGGATGCTTTCATCCAACGGCCATGCTCTTTCCCGCCTTCTGAAGTAGTTAAACCTAAAACACAGGATTTCTTAATTATTTTTTGTCTTTTACATGTGTTTTAATGGTTTTTCATTGTATTATGAAGAAAAAATGAGGGCTGGAAAGACGTTTCCTGTGCCCTCGATTTATTAAAAAGAAGCCATCCACGAGTCAGAGTCAACATTTTATCAATGCTTCATGGGCATTGATGCCTTTAAAGGCCCTGCGCAGCTCTGCACATTGACAAGACACTGTGTTTAAAACACAATTCAAAAGAGTATAATTTTAAAGAACAGATTGCAACAGAGAAGAAGATTGAAGACAGATTTTGGGAATTACGGCTAAGAATGATTATCAAAAGCCTAATTCCCTAGATTAAAACACAGTTAAAGGAAATTTATAAGTGTTTTACTGACAGAAAGGCTTCCACCACTTCAATTGAGGTGAATTGATTCCTCAGCTACCATAAATGCCACCTATGCCTCAAAGCATTAAAAAAAAAGGCCGAATTTATTGAACCGGATTAGATATCTGTCTCAAACGCAGCCAGAGAGTTCTTCTTCAAGGAACTTAATGAGTAAAATATTTGCAGAGTTACTCCACATAGGATGCAGAGCCTCAAAGTCAACATGAAGCTCCCACCGAGCTTTACTCTTAATTGTAAAACAGTTAATACAGTGAAACACCTGTAAAATTCTTCATTGAGCCCCTCAAAAAGCCAAGAAGTCTTGAATCTGTATTAATTGCCTTAAGAGATCTTTTATCAGATCTCACCTCCTCATCCTTCTATAAGTACCTCTGTAGAAGATGAGAAACGGTTGGTTACAGAACTTTGAAATACATTTGAGCTTAAACTTCTAATTGTAAATAGTCTTCACTGGCCCTTGGAGCTCTGCTTGTGATAGATTAGTTAGGCTGAGTAGTGAAGATGATTACTGAACTGAAACATTGGACTTGAAGACTGTAACTGGTTTGACATCAATAAACAAGCTTTTTCTTGGGATCCTGGTCTATATCACTGGTGAAGTGCCCCTTTCTTTGTTATTGTTTTCCTTCTATGTATGTCATATTGTCCACTTTTCTCTGATAAAGAACAACATTTATAGAGCTAGGACCTGCTGTACATCAGTAACCTTCTCTGACTGAAAAGCTTTATCTCAATGTTTTCCTCCAATTTGTTTATTTAAAAATGATTTAATACAGTTTAAGAAGTTAGGAATGTTGGAGTTCCCTCGTCCTACTGTTTTCTTCAAACATTGTTCTTGAAATTTATTTTCCTTATTTTCTTATTAAATTTAGACTAGAAAGTGATGGTTTGCCCTGTTTCTAGCTTCTATTCTCCAAAGGCAGATTCTGAAAGTTTCCCTTGGTGTTAACTGAAAGCAGACTAGGTTTAAAAGTACTTTATCTGATCTTAAGTTTATACTTTGTCTTCTCTTATATGTTTTCATACTTTCTGAAGGTAATTATGTGGATTACTGGATTGTTTGTCAATTAAGCTACTTCAATGCAAACTTGCCCAAGAGGTGAATGGTTAGCCCTCCACTTGGTTGGTTTTAAACAGTTATTTAAGAGGCTTTTCTTGTTTGGACTGACTATAAATCCTTTATGAAATTATTATCAGTTTCCACTGCTCCAAAACTTTATTGTTCCCATTCCATCCTTTAAATCTCAATAATCTTGTGGTGTAGATGATTTTCCCCTTGGATCACTCTTGATTTTGTTGCTCACTTAAAGCCCTGTTTTGACCCCATAGCCCAATGGACTAAAAACCAGCGTTATATCTATCTTTTCAGCCTAGCTATTCTATCCACTCGCAACTTCTAACCTTTGAGAATTTTGCACTTAGAACTTTCTCCTCAAAATAACAATCATGCTCAACCATCCAAAAACAAACAAAACCCTTGGCCTTCATAACTAGCCTAATATTATTACCCCAAATTTCAAAGACAAATCCATCTTTGTAATCATTGGAGAGATCCCTCTCCGGATTTAGGAGGGCTAGATCCTAGAATCCCAAATTTGGTTGAAACGATGTTGTTTCTGTGATTGGACTTTGCCAATATTGTTGATTACAGATTCCTAACAACATCCTATCCTTATGGATTGCTGCACCAACCCCATACTTGAACATAATCTCTACAACCAAACTGCTTCCTTACTTGCATGAGTGGCTGCCATGTATTCTGCCTCTGTAGTTGAAAGAGACACTACATACGGTCTCTTACTCATCCAACTGACTGCACCTCCAAATAGGCTAAACACATACCCAATTGTAGATCTTATTTGGTGCAGATCTCCAGCCCAGTCTGCATCAACAAAACCATGAATGTCCAACACTCTTTCCAATCCTAGTCTTCCCTGGTAGCACAAGCCATAATCACTAGTGCCACACATATATCTGAAAACCCGCTTCACTGCTGTCCAATGCTCCTTCCTTGGGTTTGACATAAACCTGCTCAACACTCCCACTGCATGTGCAATGTTTGGTCGAGTACAGACCATTGCATACATCAAGCTACCACTGCACTTGCATATGGAACACGGGACATATCCTCCTCTTCTTTTGGTGTCTTGGGACAGTTTTCAATAGATAGCTTTACACCTATAAGAATAGGAACATTCACCGATTTACTATCCTGCATATTGAGCCTCTGAAATATAGTCTCGAAATACTTCCTATGGTTTAACGAGATCTTCCTCTTTTCCCAATATCTCTTAATTTCCATGCCCAAAATATAGTTTGCAGCACCAAGATCCATCATGTCGAATTTGGAGAACAGTTGGGTCTTCGAATCTTGGATAATTTCTTTGTCATTTCCAATCAACAACATATCATCCACATACAAGACCAAATAAATAACACAGTCACCAATTAATTTAAAATAAACACAGTGATCCTCCTTGCTTCTGGTGAAGACAAGTCCCCATATATAGGTATCAAATTTCTGATACCACATCCTTGGTGACTATTTTAACCCATACAGAGACTTCTTTAACTTTCATACCAATTCTTTCTTTCCCTTCACCATAAAGCCTTCAGGTTGTTTCATGTAGATCTCCTCTTCCATATCCCCATGAAGAAATGTTGTCTTCACATCCATCTGTTCTACCTCAAAATCAAATGCAGCATCAACAGATAAAAGTAATCTAATAGAAGTAACTTTGGCAACAGGAGAAAATATATCACCAAAATCAATTCCCAGCACCTGGGAATAAACTTTTGCTACCAACTGAACTTTGTATTTCTCCACCTTTCCCTCTACATTCATCTTCTTCTTAAACACTCATTTTCTCCCGATGGGATTCCTTCTAGCCAGAAACTCCACCAGATCCCATGCCTCATTTTTATGCAAGGATGCCATTTCATCAACCATGGCCTCCTTCTAGATTTTTCCATCCTCTGAATCTATTGCCTCCTTGATAGTTCTGGGATCATCATCAATTATAGTTAAAGAAAAACTTGAATAGAAAGTAGATGTACTATACCTTTCTGGTTTCCTTCTTTCCCGAACTGATCTTCTCACAACTGGAGTTTGTGGCTCTTCCTCTTCTAAGTCTTATTCTGTTGTAGAGTCTGATTCATCCTCCTTTAGCTCAAACTCTATCTTCTCAGGTTCCTTTGGTAGGAGTTCATGTGTAACAACATATTTCACCTCTCTAAACACCACATCTCGGCTATACACAACCTTCCTTGTTTCCGGGTTCCAAATCTTGTAGCCCTTTAAACCATCCTTAGACCCAATAAATATGCACCTTTCAGATTTGTTATCCAAATTGGTCCTTTTCTCCTTTGGAACACGTACATATGCATCACATCCAAATACATTCAAATGTGAAAGAGAGGGTGTCTTAGCAGTCCATACCTCATGTGGAGTCTTATCCTCCAACGCTAATGAAGGTGATCTGTTAACCAAGTAACATGCAGTCTCCACTGCCTCTACCCAGATTTCTTGTCCTAACCCTGTACCACTGAGCATGCTTCTTTCCTTTTCCATCAACATTCTATTCATTATTTCTGCAACTCTGTTTTGCTGAGGTGTGTATGGAGTAGTCTTCTACTGTGCTATACCACACTTCTTACAGAACTCTTCAAATTTCTTCTTGTAGAACTCCCCACCATTATCTGTCCTCAACACCTTTGCCTTAAATTCTTTAAATTTGTCGAAGACTTCAGATTTATTCCTCAAGAAATATAACCATATATTCCTTGAGAAGTCATCTATGAGTGAAACATAGTACACAGACTTAGCCAGTGATCGAACCACCACAGGTCCAAAGACATCACTATGCACAAGCTCTAATATCGTTTTCACCCTCTTAGCACCAAAAGGTAAACTCACCCGATTCTGCTTCCCATATACACAATTTTCATAGAAATCGAAATCCAGAGAGAAATTAATCATACCTTCTACCATAAAATTTCCATGCAGTATCTGAAAGCCCTTCTCTCCAATATGTCTAAGCCTTTGATGCCATAGCATGGTATTTTCTTTAGAGACCGCTAGGATTTTTTCTCCACTTTCAGAAACCACAGAAATATTACACACATCAATAACAGTGCTGCCCTGAATCTTTTACAGAGTTCCAATCTGAACTCCCCACATTAATACCAGTGCTCCCTGAACCATCTTACAGGTGTCTTTCTCGAACACTATTTTTACACCTGCATCATCCATCTTGCTTACAGAAATCAGATTTCTGGCCAATGCAGGAATATGAAGAACACCATGAAGTGTTCTAATCCTTCCACCTTGCAGCTTCAACTTGACTTTTCCACGTCCGATGATCCTGGCCTTCCTATCATCCCCTAGGAATACATCGCCACCATCATATTTCTCATACTCACAGAACCACTCCCTATGGGGAGTGAAGTGAAAGGATGTATCCGAGTCAATCAACCATGATTCATAACCTAAATGTGTATTTGAAGAAGAATCCAAATACACATCCCCACCTTCATCCAAGGTGGTTTTTTCCTCTACAAAAGGAGCATCATCAGATCCCTTTCCTTTCTTAGGAGCTTCATATCTGTAGTCCTTTTTGTAGTGTCTTCCTTTCCGCATTTCTAGCACACCTTTAGAAAATTTCCAGGAGATTTAGATCTCCCTCTAGATTTAGATATCCCACTTGAAACCTTATTCTTGTTTTTGTTTTGGGACCTTCCTCGTACAGATAAGGCATCTCCATTCTGGCCCTCCATATTTCTCTGTCTCATTTCCTCTGATAGCAAGGCTGAGACAATGTCATCAAAATTCAAGGTAGTTGTATTTCTACCTATTGCAATAACCAGACTGTCCCATGAATCTGGTAGAGAACACAACAAACTAATGTACTTATCTTCATCTGAGATTTTAATATCAACAGATGGCAGCTGACTTACCACAGTATCGAATGCATTCAGATGCTCTGTTACCGAGTCTCCATTCTTCATCCTCAGGTTATACAACTTTTTCCACAACAACAATTTATTCACTAGAGACTTAGATTGGTACAAAGTTCCAAGTTTTTCCCACAAATTATTCGTCATAGCTTCCCCAGATACATTCAACAATACTGAATCTGAGACACACAACTGTATTGTGCTCTTCGCCTTCCGATCCAACTTCTTCCAGTCTTCATCTGACATTACAGTTGGTTTAGTACCTGGATCTACCACGATCCATTGATCTTTATCGACCAGCAGGTCCTGCATCTTGAGCTTCCACAACTCAAAAATCTGACCATTAAATTTCTCGATCTCTATCTTTCTGCTGCTCTCCATCTTCTTTCACCGCAAGAATCGATCTCGCAGATCTCCCACTGAACAGAGTCTACCTCATGCCCGATCAAAAAACCCTCAGCAGCAAAGGCGTCCCCTTGAATTCGAAACATCTCTTATACCAAATGTAGGTTTTAACCCTGTACAAAATTTATCTACAAAAAAATCTTAAAACATAAATGAAAAAATAGCGAGAGCATAAAACATAACACAGATAAACACAGATATTTTCCCCTGGATCCCAAATCGGGACGACTAGCTTGATTTTTCATTATATTCCTTTTAGTGTTACATCACATATATATACATGCCGAAGCATACATAAACCCCAATCCATTAACCCTGGATTAGAACATAACCATAGTTCCCTTGACCGGATCTACAAAATACCAGGGTTCGAAAACCATCGTCCCCAAAACGATGTGCAAACTCATGCAAAAAACCATGGGTGGGTCCGCACACCCAAAAAAATTGCGGGGGTGCTACCCTAGACCTCGATAGGGGGGGTTGCCGCCCCCCCTTTCACCCCCCTATTGTGCCCGGCGCAACGTACAACGCGTGTGGCTAGTCGTGGAAGGAATATAACACATACTCAACAAGTAAGTTTCTCCTTAATTCAATACAAAGAATCACCTTTACTAAGGGTTCCACATCATTTAAATATACCTAAAAACAAAACTTAAAGCCTCATGCTCAAATCACCTTAAAACCATTGTCCAGGAATTTAAAATGATAAATTTTTAGGGAAAGAGAAGGATAATCAAGTAAATCATAGTATGTAATTAAATTTAATACCACAGACATGGCCCTACTACTTTCAGGAATCTATAGCCTCGAGAGGGATGTATTTTGACCCAGTGAAATTCCTGTGTCCCTCTCACTAGATATATATTTAGATTTATCTTGTTTAAATTAAAAATTAGATGAAGGCCACTATCCTGGCTTGGTAACCTATTTATGGCAGTGAAACTCACAAGAATTAATGTGGATGAACAGGTCGACTCATGATGAGACCTCTTGTCTTCGAGATTTTCGGCTGAAAGCCATTACTCTGGCTTGGTGACCTACAACAGTAATGTAATGCATGTTAGGTCTCATGATCATGGTAGGTCGGCTCATCACGAGACCTCCCATCCTTCCCTAAATCTTTTGTAAACTCTAATTATAATTAATGATTAGGAGCTCAAGTTTGAGCTATGGAAAAAGCTCAAAATTGAAAGTGTTCAAATCACTTTCAACCTGAATGACCAGATAGGCCTCATCGATACGATCTAGGCGCCATGAATGACACTCAAATCCGACATCGTATGTGAAAGTTATGCAAGTTTGAAGTTTTCAGTAAACTGCAAAAAACTCAGTTAAACAAGTTTGACTTTCAAATTTTGAAAAACTAAAAAAATAATATTCCAAGGAATATTTTTGGAATATTCCTCAAAATATTCCCTATAATATTCCCTATAATATTCCATTCGGGTCAATCCAGTGGTGACAAGTGGCATTCGGTGATTTGATAGTGGTTTGACTTTAGATTGGGCAGACCAATGGGAGGCTACCACGTGGCAGGCCCGAAGGCCGCCACGTGGCCCCCTGACAAGTAGAAAATTTTGAAGCATAAAACTTTGGTGAGTCCGCGGGTTTGAACCCCAAACCTCCAGCTGGATAACACAATGTCTTACCGATGCACCTATTCAAAAGGTCTTAAAAAACAATGGTGGCAGGATTTACTTAATGTTTGAATTAATGTTGGTTGGGTGGAAAAGGGGGCCAGCCCCCTAAAACATGACCAATTTTCACGTGACCAGAGTCGTGAAAGGAGCTAAGTCGATGGTCAATCCACATTAACTGTTCCATATAAACTTCCATCGTGACCTTAGGCTAACAATCTAGACACTAACTAGGCATCCATACTGTCCAATCAAAAAAATTTATATTCCAAGAAATATTCCTTAGACTATTCTTGGAATATTCCCTAGGTGTACCAATGAACAGTTGAAAAGTGTCGGCATCATATTCAGTTGGTGTTGGTTGGACCAATCAAGTGAGGACACGTGGCTAGCCCAGACGCTGCCACGTGAACCCACAAGGTCGAAAGGTTGGATAAATGTTTCGTAAAATTTTTATAGAGGCATTGGAGTTCGACCCCATGACCTCTTTCCACACAACAAAATGCCTTACCCTAACCTCCTGCTACACAACACAACTCCTTACTATGACCTCCCACCACACAACACAACGCCTTACCACCTTCGTTGTTTGTTAGGTCCTAACATACTATGGCAGCCACATATTTTTAAATTTGAACATTTTAAAAGGTAGGGGTAAAGAGGGGCTAGCCCCCAGTCCATAGGACCACATGCTATGACCACAATAGGAGCTCTAACCTTAATGTGGAGGATTAACGCTAAAACACGTTCATTAACCATAAGCCATGTTTAACACGCAAAATCTAAAATTTAACTTCGGATTAAGATAATATTGTAATTATCACTTAACTGCACTTAATTAGTGCACTAAATCCACTTAGCATTTAATTGGAGGACCTCCGAAATTGACATAAACTACAAGTTTTAGTGGAAGTTAACTAATTTAGGGTTGTACTTAGTGGGAAAAATTTAAAGAGGCATAAATTTTTCCCATGGGGTCAGAATTCGACTTAGTCAGAATCAAAACAAGGGTATTGGGTGTGTCCTAGAGCCATTGGAGTAGGTTTGGGAGCCATCATAGCTCAGGAAATTACTGTATTAAAATTTTTGACCAGTTAATTAAAGAGGGCCAAGCCATTGAAGTTGGTCCAAGAAGACATATCCCAAGAGGGGTGAACTTCTTCATCACTACTATGTAATTTTATTGCTATGTATTGTATTCTCTGTAATTTACTTGTTGTTTATGTAATTTTAAAGCTAATTTACTTCATGAATTTCTCATAAAAGACACACAAATTTGACACATCAACGCTCTCATAAACTTTCTATTTGACACAATACTTAAGCACTTTTATTTTATACTGATGAGGAAGCTATAAAAGACAAAATAGTTTATCCTATTCAAATAAAGTTGGTATCAGAGCCATATTTTAGCTCATTTTAGCCCAAGTTTCTCTCATGGTTTTCCAAGGTAAGCTAGAAAATTAGTTATTGGTTTTGTATTTGTGCAAGGAGAATTTAACTCTCTACAAGTTTATGTGTGTAAGCTTAAGAGAGGATAAGGTCAAGATTGAGGACCCAACTCTCAAATCACAGAAAATAAGCTTTTTTTATGCATTACAAGTGTGAAAGTGGCAGCTTCATCCAACATTGTTTCTAATCAATCTTCCTTAGCAAGAATCTTTAATGAAGAGATGTTGCATAAGCTCTTCATCATGAGAGATATGGTGCAGGATATGGTTGAATATAGGAAGGAGAGAAATAGGCTTCAGGAGAAGTTGATGGCCATGAAGGAGGATAAGAAGCTTCTTGAAAATATAAATGAGATGGAGACTAAGCTCCATATTGCAAATGAAACCCTAGAGAATATGCATGAGATGGAGATTCAACTCCATTATGTGAAGGAAACCCTAGCCAAGTATGTACATGAAAATGATGTATGAAAATAAATTTTATCTTCAATTTCATCTCAAGATGTATGTTTTGGTTTTTTCAAAAGACACACTAGAGGAATAGGGTCCAAATTGTTAAAAAAATGGGCTATGAAGGTGAAGGGTTAGGAAAACATGCACAAGGAATTAAAAATCCTATTGTTATTAAGGGAAGGTCTAGGTACATGGATCTAGGTTTTGGTGAACAGGATGATGTAGAGCACTCAAAGACTATGTAGACTTTTGAAACTATTTCAATAAAGGCTTCCATTACATATTCACTAACTCAAGATTGTGTTCGTGGAGAATACAAAAGGTTTACACCCATTGTTGAATATATTTATTCTAGCCATTAAAGTAGTGGTTATGGACATAAAGAAGATGGAGAATGCTCCAAAGCCAAAGAGGCACATGAAGGTGTACCAAGAAATAATTTCATTAAATTTTTGTTACCTCAATATTGTGAAGTTTGTGTTCATGAGGAATGCAAAAGTCTAACACCCACTTTGCAAGAATATTCTCATAAGCATGCAACTAATGGAAATGGCAAACAAGAGGATGTTGAAAGCTCTAAAGCCATTGAAGCCATTGCTGGTATTTCGAAGAGAGCCACTAACTTATCAAATTTACCTCCTCAAGAAGGCGGCAAAGGTGAATGTGCAAGGTATAAATCTATCTTTAATAAAGTTGCTTTTAATTATGATAAACATGGAAAATCCTAACATAAAATTTGGAGAAAATTTACATGTTCCTTTTGTGGTTTGAATAACCATATTGTTTCGAGGTGTTGGAAGAAGATAGCCACACATAGGAAACTTTCAAGACAAAGGAGACAAAAAACCAAAGGTCCAATGGACAATGAAATCCATGTTGAAAGGAAGATGCAATTATTTTTCACTCATTGCTGTAAGAAGGGTCATCTTGTAGACAAGTGTTGTACTTTGTATCCAACAAGTCGTACATGACATTTGAGGAAGGTGGAGAGAGATTTTTACAAGAATGTAAAATAGGATTCCATTGTTGATGTGGGTCAGGATGATACACATGATGAAGTGTTGTTGAAATAAGCGCCATTGAAGTGGTTTGGAAAGAGATGGTTAGATTTCTTAACCAATTAATGCCTTGAATTTATTTTGATAATTGATGCAAATCTTGCCTTATTGATGCATTTAATTGTTATCTAAATGAATTTATTTTCTCTTGAAAGTATGTTACATATTGCATGAAGAAAGATCTTGGAAAAGTAGAGTTATGTTGACTCACATAGATGCAGCAAAGATGGAAATTTGTAGTTGAAATTTTCATGTGAATGCATTTATTTTTCTCTAGAATGCATGTTGCAGGCTTACGCCAGGAAGGTGTTTGACAGTGGAGTATGTTGACTCACTTTGTTGAGAAAATTTGGTCATTTCAGCTCTTTAAGTACTTGTACATACCAATGGGATTCTTGTATTTGTGATTGTACTTGAGAGAAAGTTGAAAATTGTATACATGCATGAGAGTTTGTGTGTGCTAACAATGGAATTTTTTATAGTTTAATTTTGCTTGAACATGCATGAGTGATTGAATTATGTTGGTTGATTTCTTTGTTAGCATGCATGCTGTCAATTTGAGAGTGTTGATAATTTGCACATGCATGAGTGATTGACTTGTGTTGGTCAATTGATTGTTGCATGTATGTCTTATCAACTTGGAAGAGTTGATTTAATCTCCAAGGATGAAAGGGAGATGTTGAGGAATTGTTTCATGAGATGTGAAATTCTTGTTGTTTTGGGAAAATAATCATCAACTATTGTACATGCTTTTGCCCCACTTAAGATTCAATGGTTTGAAGACACATTTTTTTTCGACTTGTGTTTGGTCGATGGGTTTGTATACCAAGATGTAATAATGTATGGAGATGTTCACATGATGTGACGTTTGTTTCTTTGAAGGAGAAAAATGAATAGGTCATCAAGTTGTGTTTCTTGCCTGATGTTTTTTTCAGGTTAATGGTTTTTCTTGTGACAATATGTCTCGGGATTTTGGAAGGTACACTATTGAGAAATAGGCTCATGATTAGCCTTCATTCTCAAAC
Source organism: Pinus albicaulis (assembly GCA_034641835.2). Taxonomy (NCBI): domain Eukaryota; kingdom Viridiplantae; phylum Streptophyta; class Pinopsida; order Pinales; family Pinaceae; genus Pinus; species Pinus albicaulis. The sequence goes on along the minus strand of CM076582.1, from coordinate 264,065,618 downwards.
ATGGCATGAGAAGCATATCAATACTGGAGGATGATGAAATCAAGAAGCAGAAAGAGCGACAAGATGACAAAATATTGCAGAAAAAACAACAACCCTTTTGTAGACCATATGATGCATGACGCCAAGAAGTGAAAGAGATGGAAAAGGCATTATTCTAGATGTGGAATTTGGTACCGTGGAGGTAAAATAATGGTCATTTAATTTCTAGTGATTACTGGTATTTGAATTCATTGTTGTAGTTCACTCAGACGTGCTTAAATTGGAAAAGAGTTTCCAAGGAGAATCTTGCATCAAATTCATGTTTATGAAAAGCGGGAACATGATTATCAGTGGAATGGCCATCATTCAAGTTTTCCAAGCATAGAGAGATCACTTTGTTACAACGAGATGTCTTTAATTAGTCATCAAGTAGCCAAAAAGGGTTAGGAGTGAAAGAAGGACATTAATTGAAGTACCAAGCCATTTGTAAGAGTAGGCATGTCAAGGAACCAAAGTGGTTGTCATGAAGATTTTTCCAAGTAGAACAAAGTGGATAGAACTTGGAAAGGTAAAGAGGATTAAAATCTCATCAAATAACCATCTTTTGTAGGTCCAAAAGCCTTTCAGTGGGAAGGAGTGATCAGAAACTGAAATGGGGGCAAAAGTTTGCTAAAAATTCAAAGTTATTGGAATGGAGTGGAACTTGAACGACGAGATAGGTCTCATATTCTTGATTCCTATGCACTTCATTTTGCTCCAAACAGATTTCATATGATAAAGTTATAGTGTTCTGATCATTTTCCAAAACAAGCATATTTTGTGATAGGGACACTAACTAGGAATCCATACCGTCTAGTCAGAAAAAGGTATATTCCTTGGAGTATTCCTTTGAATATTCTCATAATATTCCCCAGGTGCACTGGTGAATAGTTGACAAGTGTCAGCATCAGATTCGATTGGTGTTGGTTGGAATAATGAGGTGACGACACGTGGCTAGCCCAGAGGTCGCACGTGGACCCCCAAGATCAAAAGGATGTATAAATTTTTAGTCAAAATTTTATGGAGGCGCTAGGTTTCAACCCTGCAACCTCCCGCCACACAACATAGTGCCTTATCATGACCTCTCGCCACAAAACAAAACTCCTTATCGCCTCCACCATCTGTTAGGTATTAACATATTATTGTAGCCACATATATTTAAATTCAAACAGTTCGAAAGGAAGGGGTAAAGAGGGGCAAGCCACTAGTCCATAGGACCACACACTATGACCATGGTGGGAGCTCCGACCTTAATACAGAGGATTAGTGCTAAACCGCATTCATTAATCTTAAGCCATGTTTAATATGTGCTAATCCAAAATTAATTGTAGATTAAGATAAGCATGTAATTAGTGTTTAACTTCACTTAATTATCGCGTTAACTACACTTAGTAGTTAACTGGAAGACCTCCGAAATTGGTGGAAACTACCAGTTTTAGTGGAAGTTAACTAATTTAACACCAAATTTAGTGGGAAAAACTAAAAGAGGCATAACGTTTTCCTAGGGAGTGAGAATTAAACTCAATCAGAACCAAAACAGGTGTATTGGGGGTGTCCCAGAGCCATTGGAGCATGTTTGAGAGCCATCAAAGCTAAGGAAATTACTGTATTCAAATTTTTTATTAGTTAATCAAAGAGGGCCAAGCCATTGAATATGGTCCAAGGAGAGGTAGCCTAGTAGCGGTGAACTCCTTCATCACTATTGTGTAATGGGCTTGCTATGTATTATATTCTCTACAATTTACCTATTTTTTATGTGTTTTTAAAGCTAATTTACTTCATGAATTTCTCATAAAAGACACAAAATTTTGACACATAAACCCTCTCATAAAATTTCTATTTGACACAATCCATAAGCACTTTTCTTTTATACTGACGAGGAAGCTAGCACAACAAAACTAGTTTGTCCTATTCGGATCACATGTGTCCATAGCTTTTGGATTGGACCACAACCATGTAAGCTTTCCACTTAGAGCCCTCTTAGACAAAATAAGTCATTTTCTTCTTGTTTATAAGGATAATTTTTGCATATGGGAAATACATCAAACATTCTAATAAAGTGGGCATGTGATGGATGAGAATGACTACTTGGGATTTAAGGCTCATATACAAACCCTAAATGAAACAATATCCTTGTTTTTATCTTCTAAGAATGATCTCCACGAATGACATTTAGTTCCAAAATATGACCACCACCAACACTAGTTCAACGATAAATCCAACAAGATGACATTTAATGAATAATCTAGAAACTAGTGGCTATATATCAATAAAATCACATCGAGTCATCAATCATGTTAAATTTAGTAGGTAGGTTCAAAGGTGGTGGATAGGGTATACCCTGACCATTGAGGAAGGTGTCCGATATCCATTTTCCCCTCTTTATTTGTGTTTAATATATTTTTAAAAGGGGTGGAAATCATGGGGCGATGGGTTATATTTTTTCACTAGAGTAAACATAAAAATTTCATATTCATGGGACCTGGGATTCATTTCCAATAATTAAGTAGAACCCTATGTATTGTTTCAAAGTTTTACCCTAGAAAATTCCCACCAATTATCTTTTGTAATAATCATTGGATACTTCAAGCTTCTCATACACCATTTGGTTACTAGTTCCCTCCATCATGATAACAAGTTGAAGAATATTCTGAAAAGGATAAAAAATTATATTACCCCTATTCCAATCCTTCAAATTTTATCATGTTCCTCATATAATAATTAAGTAGTTGATGATATGGACAACAAAGGGGCGAGCTTAAAGCAAGGTAAGTTATAATTAAATGGGAAAGTGTCTCCATGTCTAATTCCATGATGTTAATAACATGCATTCATATAAGAAAAGGGAAGTTTAAAACAAGTGATTAAAATATTATAACCCCCATTAAATCTATGGGATAAAATATATATTTTCATGCAAAATTTATTCCATACACATGTGCTAGAATCTCCCCATATAAGAATTTTGACTCAATAAGGAATGGCTGCAACAATTTCCTTTTGACTATAGAGAATGAATGAAGAGATAGTGGTTTCTAAGGACGAAGTTGAAGGTAAGTAAAATTGGGTGTGGATGTAAGGGAAATTGGGACTTATCCCACTAATATGCTGAGAGATATTTTTAAATTTTGTGTGTCTCTCCTATGTCAGTTATATGGGGAGGAAGACGTCCTAAATTTCAAATAATCATGGGTGAATTTAATGCACATGATTTCTAAGAGCAACATTATATTCAATTGGGCCACGATCATTTCTTCCACTTTAGAAGATGGCATATTATAAGTCGGGCATACGATGCTAGGGAAACACCAAACATTCCATATTCCCTCCTACTTGTTGGTTGTTATCTTTTTAGTAAATTCCTTGGGTATAGTTTGGCAATGGAAACCAAGTGATCCTCCAAACTATGCATTTTTCCAGGACCTATGGATAAAATACCACATACACTATCCCATGAGCAATGGGAATTCATTATTACTTTATTCTAATTACTCTTTTATTACACAATTTCATGCATAATGGATAAAACAATTGAAATAGTCGGTAAAGTTGGAGACTGGTATGTATTAGAAAAGGAAACATACATTAGAATTTATGGTTCAACTTAAGCTCCACACTTGTTCTTGAGGTTCATAGTAGACAAGTTGACTATGTAGGAAGTGGCATATCATACTTTTCTTCATGGAGTTGGTGCAACCCTTTCCAAAGAACGTAAATTTCCATGGCCTCCAATGCATTTTTATGTAATATCCTACAACTTTAAAGATAATAAGAAAGCATAAGCATAAGCATATATTATTATGTATTTAAATTTTGGGGAAGAGATATTACAAATACATGATCCAATGGGACTCAACAATAAAAATTATCAAGTTTTCAAAAATATATGTCCCTCTTATCACACAATATTGAACTCAAGTGCAAAGTCCTCACAAGGTAAAAAGTTGAGTGTAACACTAAAGTGTTTCCATTTTCACTGAGATAATTACTTTCCTTTGTTTAGTGAAGAACAAGTCCAACATAAGGGGGGCTTCCCTAGTAGAACCTAGGGTTACTACGGGAAGACAAGTCAAGTCTAAGGTCACCAATGTTGGTAGTCAAATTATCACCAACTTATTATGTTATGTGAAGTTTGAATTAGGTGGTTAATCAAGGTAAATTCTAGATTTAGGTTATCATACTTTTAGGGTTGTTTCAAAGTATTTATTGCGTAATTATATAACAATATCTAATCAAAAATTAACTGAGAGAAAAACTTTACTAAAGGATTCATGTGTCTATAAAGTATCGCAAGTAAAAAGGTTAAGATAGGACCCTTACAGAAAATTGTTGACAAGGTTCTTAAAATAAATTTTTTACCATGCTTAATGAAATTTGGTATATACATTTATATCTTTATTAATTTTATCATTGATAGGGGTTGAAATTATTTTAAATGGAGTTGTACTTCCATTTGGGTGAAAACAAATTAAAAATGAAGGTCACATTTTGAAAACCATGTGGAAAAATTGTAGCTATTATAGTTGTTTTATTCTCAATTATGTAACCAAAGCTCAAAATCAAAATTTAATAAATTCAAGGCTTAAAGTTACAAAAATTGATTATGTGCATAAATTCGATGTGGAGAAGCTACATAGAGTTTGTGGCACAAATGGTGGGAATAATAGAGTTCAGTCAGAGAAACTATGGTGCTTCAGCATTTAATTCCCCCTATCTGACATACTCATATACAAGGTATTAATAAAATGGAATGAAATATCCACTTGAAAGAAGGAAGTCAAATAACACTGTCATTTAATAAAATTTAAGAATTCCACTAAGAAGCTGAAATATAAGGAATAAAATGGAACTCCTAACATCAATTATTGTTTAGAGAAAGCATCATGCAAAATAAATTCATAGTTTTGTCCTTCAAGAATATGTTTTCAAGGTGTATAATGATGTGTTGGAATGATGTTTTCCTTTTTTTAAACCAAGAAAATTAAAACGAAAAAGAAATCCTAACATCAAATTTTTTTTTAAAAGAGACATATAAAACCAAAGAAACTAATAGAACCCTCCTTCCAACATGCATTTTGAATATGAGTAGTAACCTCCTTCCAACGTGCTTTTTGAAAATGAGTAGTGAGAGGTTGGAATGACAATACCTAAAATCACATTGCAATAATATCTAATATCTTCTACTATAAGACACTTACCATTTAAATCTAGCCTAGTCAGATGAAGCTAAATTGTTGCTAAAATGAAAAAATTCCCATATTTTTTAAATTATATACTGATAATTAGGTTTATTCTTTAATTTTTGGAAGTTACAATTCCCAATTTTGACAAGTAGGTTTATTCTTTAATTTTTGGAAGTTACAATTCCCAATTTTGACCCATCATGTTTATAAGGGCACATAAAACTAGAAATTGCACCGAGAGGTCAAAATTAACACCAAAAGGAGGAGTGGGGGAATGTTGAAGGAAACTATCTCCTTGTGCGAAATGTCAAGCTACATCATCAATGTCACGTTATGGGGTGCACACTACCACACTAAAGGGAAAAACTTTCTAACCTCCATACCTTAGGAACCACTCCCATCCTTGCAATCAAAGGGGGTCATGTCAATGGAAAATATCTCTAATTGAGTCTTACTTTTCTATAGCATCGAAGAATGTTATAGATGGTAGCACATCCAACAAATTTCCAGGGATTTTGGCCTAAAAAAGTGGGTTTCCATCAATATGTTATGAGAACAAGTTATGAAATTAGATAAATAAACAAGGATAACAACCTTTTTTCTATCCTCTTAAATATAGAATAGAGGTTGGTAGTCAATATGACTATTGCGACAATGCTCTAGACCAAGTTATCTCTTAATGGGCCTGACTTGATTCTTTCCCCAAATATTGGAGTCGGAATTGAGTCAACTCAGCCCTAGAGGAGTTTGGTAAATAGGCAATTAAAAGACCAGTATAGTGTCAATGGGAGAATTTCCTCAAATCTAACCAAAAACAAAGGAGATCTAGAATTATAACCTAAAAATATATACTTTCAAGTTTCAACCATCTATTTTACCATAATAGAGCATCAAAGGTGGCTCACCTGCTCAAATTGGTTTTCTCTGATATTGTTTTCCGTCCATCGGATATCAAAATGAAGTGTTTGAAATGAGAATAAAAAATGATTTCCATGTTTGAGAAATAAATAGTAAGAACCAGACCTAAGTTGATTACTACGATAACCAAAAGTTTTCGCAGATTGTCAATCAATTGTCGCGACCCTCTTGGTCTAATGTACTGTACAATTATCTATCCATATATTAGAATCGCCTTCCCTTCCCTATACTTTGAGTCCAATATAGACCAAAGTCATGATTGAGAGCTCTCCTTCCTTGAATCCTAATCAACATAAGATAAGGCTTACTAAATTTATCCACATCCTTGTTTAAAGTTTTCCGCAAGGCACTTGAGGGATGTTCCTCATACTTCCAACATTGCCCTGCAGTATATATTTCACTTTTGTTTATAATGCTAGAATACCTATGACCTATAACTTTTACATACTCCAAGGGACTTCAAAAATATTTGTGTGCTATACAATCACTACCCTACGATGAGTTACTTTGTCTACCACGAGTGACTCTTCCATTCAAACCGAGAGGTGAGTGGATAATGGTGGAAATCCTCTTTTTCACTAAATCAATAGTCCATTTCAAATTTTTGGACGTATAATCCATGATTCTAGTGACAGAAATATCATGTTATGTAGCAAACAATTAGCCTAATATCTACAACAAGATTCTATATATTTGAAACGTGACTCAAAATTAAACCCTAAAATCAAGCTATGGTCTGTACTAGTGACCATGTGTTGAAATTGATTTTAAGATTCCATATTTCAAATAACAATTGAAATCTTCAGGAGTTCCACTAAATGATACAGGAGTTCATGATAGTGAAAACTCTTATGCTTTGAATATAGAGGACAACTTTGAGAGTGAAACTTCATCTTTGTTGAATAATCCTCATGTCTCTATAGTATACATTCAGTAATTCAATTCATATTTTCTGTGGATGTGAAGAAGAGGAACCTCAGTGGCATCGTTTGACATTCAAAATTATGGTGGTTGTCCTATGTTTCAGTACATTCATGGTAGTTCACAAATTCACCTTGTTTTCACACATGGTTTTCGAGCCAGTTCATTCCATTAATTTACATGCTGAAAGACATCGAGGATACATTAGTGACTTAATAAATTCCTTCCTTCTGCTATCTTGAATTTACTTACCACTTGTTATAAATTTATGAGTGCAAACAGAAGTATCTTCCCTAGACCTAGCGGACTGGTCTAGAACAATAGAAAGAAAATAATATAAAGTTTCTCTTGCATAAATTGAATAATGGAAAGAGACTTACTTGGAATCCGTCGCAAGCTTTATTTTGGTCTCGACTTGTAAGCTTCAATCGTATCTTCGATTTCTATCGTTAGAACCTGCACATACAATCATTACAAGCCAAAAATATATGACATCTATGTAGCATTATCCAATTACTATATTCAATGGATAAAAAAAGCATTGAAACATATTAATGTAAAAATAACATAACACATATAGGAAAAAAATATACTCTTTGTATTAATATGAATAGGAGAGAGTTTACAAACAATAATAGTAGTTGACCTTGTAGAGATCTTCCCAAGTTAACTTTTCCTTCCTTGTCACAATGAAAACCTTAATGTGACCTTAATGCATAAAGATGATGACTCTCTTAGATTCGAGGCAACAACATGAGGATATGATCAATCTCCAAAATCCAACCATGATGTTGTAGATGGCTGTAAATTTATAGGAGAGTGTGGTATTTTATGAATTATTATCCATTTACCAATATAGGCTTGAGATACACTCTTGATGGGAGGATGAGCTCAAGGGATAAGAGGTTAAATATCCAAGGTAAGTTCAGATAGGATTCCAAGTTCTTATCCAAGGTAAATGGTTGAAAAATTTCTTGGAAGCTTCTGGAAGGGGAAGCTTCAGGAATTTTTTTATTTTTCCCAAATTTTTAGAATCAGTGCACCCCCAACAAGGGACAACGTGTTGCTAATCAGTGATGGTGTAGAATGGAGTAAATTCTCGTTGAATGCGGGTCCCTAAAGGGACAAGGTGTGTTGGGCCTTAAAATAACTAATTTAAAGAAGTTAGACCTATAAGCTCAAGGATTTGGAAGGCATACGTAGGACTTTGTGTAGGGATAATGACAAGGTGTTCATAGATGTTGATTGATCTAGTTTGCAGGCCTATTGAACAGATGTGAGAAAATTACCTATAAAAATGCTCTCTTGAATTTATACAATATCATTCTTCGATTATCATGGCATGTTTGCATTGTTGTGTGTTGAAGTCACCAGGCCCCTGGAGTTCTATGAAATTTTCTTGTGATTGAATCCTGTGAATCACAACCATGGCCTCCACGCTTGCTGAGAATGCTCGTGAGGAAAGAGTTGCTATTGCCACCGAGGAAGCTTTTACGATAGATCCTGAAGAAAATGTTGAGGATCCCAAGGCCGCTAAGAAGGCAAAGGCTTCCAAGGGGTCGATCAGATAAGAAGAGGTGATGATTTTTGGTGCAGAAATAGGGAAAAAATGACAAATTCAACCACTGAATTTGTCTATATCGGTGTTGGGAAGCATGTGTCTTTTCGCAACAATATTCATGGAATTGTTGGCACTTCCTTCCACAGAAATATTCATGGAATTGTGGTGGTAATTTTTGGTGTAGAAAGAGAGAAAAAGAAATTATGAATTCAATGGATGCATTATCCAAATCAGTGTTGGGAAGCATCTTTCCTTCCACAGGCCTTCCACAACAATCTTCATGAAATTTTTGGAGCTTCCTTCCACAATAATATTCATAGAATTTCTAGAACTTGTCGGAACAAGAAGAAGTCACAAAGGTGTTTGAAGGATGTTATTGGACTTTATATCATGAGAACCTGTGAGCCCATGATTTTACATGTGGAGTAAACGAGACTCGAAGTCAAACCCTGTGTTGCAAGAAGAAGTTTTACATGTGGAGTAAACGAGACTCGGAGTCGAACTCTGTACTGCACGAAAAACCCTGTACCGGACGAAGGGACTCACGACAAGAAAAAAATCGTTTCCACATGTTCAATTTTAATGAGATGGAGGAGGATGAAAATGGAACTAAGAGATTGGGTGAGATGAACAATATTTTCCCAGCCAAATCCATAGAAAAAATGCCTTTTAGTGTAACAAACATGTGTTACAATATGCATAACTTATATAAATAATCCTTAAAATGTTTTATTTTAATAATTATAGAGTTATATATATAAAAAAATGCGGGCACATCTAAGGTGTCATGATTTTCGAAACATCGAATTTGGAAGTTGAAGCTTATTTTATTTTATTTTGAGACAAACAAATTTCATGATAGTGAGTATAAGATAATATTTTAAATTTAAAAAAATATATAATTTTTTTTAATAAACACTATATTAAAATATTTCTATCCAAAATAAAAATCAACTTAAAAACACACTTTTCATCTGTTATTATTTTCAAGGCCTTGACTTTCTGATTTGTTGTTTATTTTTTTACAATTCTTAAAACAATTTTGACTTTAGAATTTGATGTTTATTTTTATTTTCTTAAAAGTAAATAAAAAAATAATGATTATATCTATATATATATTTGTTTATTTTTAAAGGTATGAACCTTATATGTGACTATTCTTAAAACCTTGACTTGAGAATTCGATGTTTATTTTCATTTTACTAAAAATAAATTAAAAAATAATGATTATATGTGTGTGTGTGTGTGCGCGCTATGATGGGTATTAAAGTAATTTAAGCAAGTTTCAAGATTAAATTTAAAAGTTGATAAGAATTTATGACCTCAAAAAAACATAGATTTTTGAGGATTGAGGAATTTACCCCTTGAGCCTTATAACAACTGGCCAAAAATATTTCCCATAAAATTTGAAAAACAACATGACACCAACCAATAATCCTAGAAGAAACACATTTAAAAAAAATATAAACACAAAATATTACTTAGTAAAAGATTATGCTATACTATTATACACATTGAAGTTTCAAATATCCAACCTACTTGAAACAAGCATGGAACATAACTCCATGCCATTATAATCTCAAACAATGTATGGAACATAACTCCATGCCCATTAGATGTCCAAATTTGTAATCATTATAAGCTCAAATAATGTGGGTTATTGGACATATTTTCAATTTCCTCAACTTCCCTCAAACTCATGCATATTGTGCCATAATTTCCCAAAACACATTGTATATGCCCAAGGGAATTACAGCTATACACGAAAGACAAAACATTCACCCTCGCTGTCTCTGCCTTGACCACAAGCAAGGTACCCAAACCCTTCCTGACAGTCTTGTTAGACACTTTGCTTCCCCTCCCAGTTCTAGATATATATTTAATATCTTCCCTCTCCATCAGTCCACCCTTTTTTCTATTTCTTCATGGCTTTCTTCGTTTAACAAATTTTCCAGACCTATTCACTTTACTTCACTAGTTTCGTTAGATGCACGGAATCTGCATTGTGCTAATCCTTAATCTTTATATTCGTTCATGCTACGATCAATATTGCCTTAAATCTACAAATAATGTCCATGATAATTTATTATGGGTGGAATTCATTTCGGTGAAGTCACCAACACTAATTGAATGTTGCCTTCAGCCAATCCGCCATTTTATCCGTTTACCTATTATGTATTTTTCTCCTCATTGTTCTACTGTGCCACTGTGTCGTTCTATTGTGCGACTGTTTCAAGAATGTTCATGACATGCTTTTTATCACATCATTACTGTGTCAAGAATGTCCATGACATGCTTTTTATAACATTACTTTATTTTAATTAGGGTTGGGATTTCAAAACATACTCACTTTTTGAATTTAAATTTAATTTTTTTTACATTTCCTCACTCCAGGTTTACAATTAAGGCAAAAGATTCTGATAATTTTATAAAAATTTTAAATGTATTAATTTTAGTAAAATACAAATTTTTACCATGTTTAAGGAAAATTGGTATATACATTTGTATCTTTACTAATTTTATCACTGATAGGGGTTGAAATTATTTTAAATAGAGTTTTACTTCCATTTGGATGAAAATAAATTCAAAATGAAGGTCACATTTCGAAAACCATGTGGAAAAATTGTAGCTATTATAGTTGTTTTATTCTTAATTATGTAACTGAAGGTCAAAATCAAAATTTAATAAATTCAAGGCTTAAAGTTACAAAAATTGATTATGCTCATAAATTCGATGTGGAGAAACTACATAGAGTTTGTGGCACAAATGGTGGGAATAATAGAGTTGAGTCAGAGAAACTATGGTGCTTAAGCACTTAATTCCCCCTAGCCGACATACTCATATACAAGGTATTAAAAAAATCGAATGAAATATCCACTTGAAAGAAGGAAGTCAAATAACACCGTCATTTAATAAAAGTTAAGAATTCCACTAAGAAGCTTAAATATAAGGAATAAAATGGAACTCCTAACATCAATACTTGTTTAGAGGAAGCATGCTGCAAAATAAATTCATAGTTTTGTCCTTCAAGAATATGTTTTCAAGGTGTATAATGGCATTTTGGAATGATGTTTTCCTTTTTTTAAACCAAGAAAATTAAAACTAAAAAGAAATCCTAACATCAAAAACTTTTTTAAATGAGACATTTAAAAGCAAAGAAACTAATAGAACCCTCCTTCCAACATGTTTTTTTTGAATGAGTAGTAACTTCCTTCCAACCTGCTTTTTGAAGATGAGTAGTGAGAGGTTGGAATGGTAATACCTAAAATCACATTGCAATAATATCTTATATCTTATATTATAATACACTTACCATTTAAATCTAGCCTAGTCAGATGCAGCCATATTGTTGCTAAAATGCAAAAATTCCCATTTTTTTGAATGATATACTAATAAGTAGGTTTATGCTTTAATTTTTGGAATTTGCAATTCCCAATTTTGACCCAGCATGTTTATAAGGGCACATAAAACTATAAATTGCATCGAGAGGTCAAAAGGAACACTGAAAGGAGGAGTGGGGGAATGTCGAAGGAAATTATCACCTTGTGCGACATGTCAGGCTACATCATCAATGTCACCTTATGGGGTGCACACTACCACACTGAAGGGAAAAAATTTCTAACCTCCACACATTAGGAACCACTCCCATCCTTCCAATCAAAGGGGGTCATGTCAACGGACACTATCTCTAATTGAGTCTTACTTTTCTATAGCATCAATGAATGCTATATATGATAGCACATCCAACAAATTTCCAGGTGTTTTGGCCTCAAAAAGTGGGTTTCCATCTGTATGTTATGATAACAAGCTATGAAATCGAATAAATAAACAAGGATAACAACTTTTTTTTCTATACTTTTAAAGATAGAATAAGGTTTGGTAGTCGATATGACTATTGCGACAATGCTCCAGCCCAATTTATCTCTTAATGGGCCTGATTTGATTCTTTCCCCAAAGGTTGGAGTCAGAATTCAGTCAACTCAGCCCTAGAGGAGTTTGGTAAATAGGGAATTAAAAGACCAATAGTGTGTCAATGGGAGAAATTCCTCAAATCCAACAAAAAACAAAGGAGAGCTAGAATTATAACCTAAAAATATATACTTTCAAGTTTCAACCATCTATTTTACCATAATAGAGCACCAACGGTATCAGGAGAAGGGTGGCTCACCTGCTCAAATTGGTTTTCTCTAATATCGTTTTCCATCCATCGGATATCAAAACGAAGTGTTTGCGATGAGAATACGAAATGATTTCCATGTTTGAGAAATAAATAGTAAGAACCAGACCTAAGTTGAGTACTACGATAACCAAAAGTTGTTGCAGATTGTCAATCAATTGCCATGACCCTCTTGTTCTAAAGTATTGTACAATTTATCTATCCATATAGTAGAATCGCCTTCCCTTCCCTATACTTTGAGTCCAATATGGACCAAAGTCGTGATTGAGAACTCCCCTTTCTTGAATCCTAATCAACATAAGCTAAGGCTTACTAAATTTATTCACATCCTTGTTTAATTTTTTCCGCAAGGCACTTGAGGGATGTTCCCCATACTTCCAACATTGCCCTACAGTAGATATTTCACCTTTGTTTATAATGCTATAATACCTGTGACCTATAACTTTTACATACTCCAAGGGACTTAAAAAATCTTTGTCTGTTATACAATCACCACCCTACGATGAGTCACTTTCACTACCATGAGTGACTCTTCCATTCAAACCGAGAGGTGAGCAGATAATGGTGGAAATCCTCTTTTACATTAAATCAATAGTCCATTTTAAATTTGTGGAAGTCTAATCCATGATTCCGGTGACAAAAATATCATGTTATGTAGTAAATAATTAGCCTAATATCTACAACAAGATTCTATATATTTGAAACGTGACTCGGAATTAAACCCTAAGATCAAGCTATTGTTTGTACCAGTTACCATGTGTTGAAATTGATTTTAAGATTTCACATTTCAGAGAACAATTGAAATCTTTAGGAGTTCCACTAAATGATATAGGAGTTCATGATAGTGAAAACTCCTACGCATTGAATATAGAGGACAACTCTGAGAGTGAAACTTCCTCTTTGTTGAATAATCCTCATGTCTCTATAGTATACATTGAGTAATTCAATTCATATTTTATGTGGATGTGAAGAAGAGGAACCTCAGTGGCATCGTTTGGCATTCACAGTTATGGTGGTTGTCCTATGTTTCAGTACATACATGGTAGTTCACAAATTCGCCTCGTTTTCACAAATGGTTGTCGAGCCAATTCATTCCATTAATTTACATGCCAGAAGACATTGAGGATACATTAGTCACTTAATAAATTATTTCCTTATGCTATCTTGAATTTACTTACAACTTGTTATAAATTTACGAGTGCAAACAAAAGTATCTTCCCTAGACCTAGCAGACTGGTCTAGAACAATAGAAAGAAAATAATATAAATTTTCTCTTAGATAAATTGAATAATGGAAAGAGACTTACTTGGAATTCGTTGCAAGCTTTAGTTTGGTCTCGACTTGTAAGCTCCAATCGTATCTTCGATTTCTATCATTAGAACTTGCACATACAATCATAACAAGCCAAAAATCTATGACATCTATGTAGAATTATCCAATTACTATATTCAATGGATAAACAAAGCATTGAAACATATTAATGTAAAAATAAGATAACACATATCGGAAAAAAATATACTGTTTGTATTAATATAAATAGGAGAGAGTTTACAACCAATAATAGTAGTTGACCTTGTAGAGATCTCCCCAACTTAACTTGTCCTTCCTTGTCACAAAGAAAAACTTAATGTCACCTTAATGCATGAAGATGATGACTCTCTTAGATTCAAGGCAACAACATGAGGATATGATCAATCTCTAAAATCCAACCGTGATGTTTTAGATGGATGTAAATTTATAGGAGAGTGTGGTAGTTTATAAATTCTTATCCATTTACCAATATAGGCTTGAGATACACCCTTGATGGGAGGATGAGCTCAAGGGATAAGAAGTGAAATTTCCAAGGTAGGGTTAGATAGGAATCCAAGTTCTTATGCAAGGTAAATGGTTGAAAATATGCCTGGAAACTTTTGGAAGAGGAAGCTTCAGGATTATTTTTATTTTTCCCAAATTTTTAGAATGAGCGCACCCCCAACAAGGGACAACTTGTTCCTAATCAGTGATGGTGCGGAATGGAGTAAATTATTGTTGAATGCAGGTCCCTAAAGGGCGAGGGTGCGTTGGGCCTAAAAATAACTGATTTAAAGAAGTTAGACCTAGAAGCTCTGGGATTTGGAAGCCATACCTAGGGCTTTGTGTAGGGATGATGACAAGGTGTTCATAGATGTTGATTGATTTGGTTTGCAGGCCTATTGAAAATATGCGATAAAATTACCTATAACAATGCTCTCTTGAATTTATAAAATCTCATTCTTCGATTATCATGGCGTGTTTGCATTGTTGTGCGTTGAAGTCACCAGGCCCCTAGAGTTCTTTGAGATTTTCTTGTGATTGAATCCTGTGAATCACAACCATGGCCTCCACGCCTACTGAGAATGCTCATGAGGAAAGAGTTGTTATTGCCACCAAGGAAAGTTTTACGACAGATCTTGAAGAAAATGTTGAGGATCCCAAGGCTGCTAAGAAGGCGAAGGCTCCCAAGGGGTCGAATAGATAAGAAGAGGTGATGATTTTTGGTGCAGAAGTAGGGAAAAAAATGATGAATTCAACCGTTGCATTGACTAGATTAGTGTTGGGAAGCATGCATCCTTCCGCAACAATATTCATCGAATTGTTGGAACTTCCTTCCACAATAATATTCATGGAATTGTGGTGGTAATTTTTGGTGCAGAAAGAGGGAAAAAGAAATGATGAATTCAATCGATGCATTATCCAAATCAATGTTGGAAGGCATCTTTCCTTCCGCAGTCCTTCCACAACAATCTTCATGAAATTTTTGAAATTTCCTTCTGCAATAATCTTCATAGAATTGCTGGAACTTGTTGGAACAAGAAGAAGGCGCAAAGGTGTTCGAAGAATGTTATTGGACTTTATATCACGAGAAATTGGGAGCCCATGATTTTACATGTGGAGTAAATGAGACTCGAAGTCAAACCTTGTACTGCAAGAAGAAGTTTTACATGTGGAGTAAACGAGACTCAGAGTCGAACTTTGTACTGCACTAAGAACCTTGTACTGGATGAAGGGACTGACGACAAGAAACAAATGGTTTCCACATGTTGAATTTTAACGAGATGGAGGAGGATGAAAATGGAACTAGGAGATTGGGTGAGATGAACAATGTTTTCCCAGCCAACTCCATAGAAAAAATGTCTTTCAGTGTAACAAACGTGTGTTACAATATGTGTAACTTATATAGATAATCATTGAAATATTTTATTTTAATACATTGTAAAGTTATATACATATATATATATATATATATATATATATATATATATATATATATATATATAAACAAGCGAGCACGTCTAAGATGTCATGATTTTTGAAACATCGAATTCAGAAGTTATATATAAACAAGCCGCACGTCTGAGAAGCCATGATTTTCGAAACATCGAATTTGGAAGTTGAAGCTTATTTTATTTTGAGGCACACAAATTTCATGATATTGAGTATAAGATAATATTTTAAATTAAAAAAAAATATATAATTTTAATAAACATTATATTAAAATATTTCCATTCAAAATAAAAATCAGCGTCTCATTGTTCGCATTTTTAAAAACACGCTCTTCATCCGTTATTATTTTCAAGGCGTTGAATTTCTGATTTGCTGTTTATTTTTTTTGACAATTCTTAAAACTTTGACTTTAGAATTTGATGTTTATTTTCATTTTTTTTAAAATAAATTAAAAAATAATAATTATATTTATATATATTTGTTTATTTTTAAAAATATGAACTTTATAGATGACTATTCTTAAAACGTTGACTTTAGAATTTCATGTTTATTTTCATTTTATTAAAAATAAATTAAAAAATAATGATTTTATATATATATATATATTATAGTGGGCTCTAAAGTAATTTAAGCACTGTTTAAGATTAAATTTAGAAGTTAATAAGAATTTACGACTTTAAAAAAAGATAGACTTTTGATGATTCAAGAGCCTATCTCTGAGTCTATAACAGCTGGCCAAAAATATTTCCCATAGAATTTGAAAAATAGCATGACACCACCCAATAGTCCCAAAAGAAACACATTTAAAAAAATATAAGCACAAAATATTGTCTATTAAAAAATTATGTTATACTATTATACCCATTGAAGTTTCAAATAGCCAACCTACTTGAAACAAGCATGGAACATAACTCCATGCCATTATAAGCTCAAATAATGTATGTAAGATAACTCCATGCCTATTAGATGTCCAAATTTGTAATCATTATAAGCTCAAATAATGTGGGTTATTGGACATTTTTTCAATTGCCTCAACTTCCCTCGAACTCATGCATATTGTGCCATAATATCCCAAAACACATTGTAGATGCCCAAGGTAATTACATCTATACACGAAAGACAAAACATTCACCCTCGCCGTCTCTGCCTTGACCACAAGCAAGGTACCCAAACCCTCCCTGACAGAAAACCCTGACAGTCTTGTTAGACACTTTGCTTCCCCTCCCAGTTCTAGATATATATTTAATATCTTCCCTCTTCATCAGTCGACCCCTTTTTCTATTTCTTCATGGCCTTCTTTGTTTAACAAATTTTCCAGACCTATTCACTTTACTTCACTAGTTTCGTTAGATGCACGGAATCTGCATTGTGCTAATCCTTAATCTTTATATCCGTTCGTGCTACCATCAATATTGCCTCAAATCTACAAATAATATCCATGATAATTTATTATGGGTGGAATTCATTTCAGTGAAGTCACCAACACTAATTGAATTGTTGCCTGTAGCCAATCCTCCATTTTATCCGTTTACCTCTTATGTATTTTTCTCCTCAATGTTCTACTATGTCATTGTTTCAAGAATGTCCATGACATGTTTTTTATCACATCACTACTGTGTCAAGAATGTCTATGACATGCTTTTTATCACATTATTTTATTTTAATTAGGGTTGGGATTTCAAAACATACTCACTTTTTAAATTTAAATTTTAACCTTTTTACATTTCTTCAATCAAGATTCACCATTTCAGCAAAAGATTCTGATAATTTTACAGAAATTTTAAATGTGTTTGATGGGCATGGACATGGCATATCACTTCTTGATATGAGGGATTAAATTTAAATCTGATGGTTTTCACATTTCCACCAAATGAATTCCTCCCCCAATGGATTATTGATATTATTTTGGAGATTTGAGAGAAGATTGAAAGTGACATGAGTGTATTTAAGGATGAAGGATTGACAGAGTGCGTAGGGCAGATGACATTATTGAATTCGGCGAAGGAGATGGCCATATTTAGGGATAGACGATTGGTTGAATGCAGCAGTCAATTGGCATTGGTGGATTTAACGAAATGAATTCCAACCACAATGGATCATGGATATTATCAAGTTAGGTGAGGAAAGATTTTTAATAATAGTTGAATTTAAATTTCTGCGATATGTATAAAAGTAATTATCAATAATATATAAAAAGATTGACAAAATGCTAAGCACATGACATTGCTGGATTCAACCAAAGAGACAAAACTAATGAAAGGAGTTCAGATAAAATTAATTATAAGAGTTGTGTTTAAGTGTTCTTTAGTTTATGGTAGATTTCTGGTTAAAAATTTAAAAAAAAATTATGACAAAATCTGAAATTTAAATTGATTTTTAAATTAAATATATAAATTCAACCCTCTTAAAAAATCATAAAACACTTCAATTATGCAAAATTCACCTGCAATATATCCATGTCATTGTAAATATCAACATCATATCCTCGAACCACAATGATTGTGTGACCTTGGCAGCTCTCTTGCTGATAAACATTGTATATGTTAACACAATCTATACACGGCTGACATTTTTTTATCGGCGGAGTATACGAATAATTGAACGTAAGCAACATCAGAAACGAAAAAATAAAAAACTTACTTAGGTTGAACTAAGTTACATTGTGAAGAATATGGTAATATTCCGATGTGGTTTATGTCAGGAAAAAGTTGATTTTTGAAAAGTAACTTTTAAGCCACAAATCTGGACGGAGATAAAGTGGTGCAGAGATAATATGAAAACAAAAAGATGATTCTAGACTCATGCTGGACGATGCTCGATTTATTAAAATCATGGGCTGACATTAGGATAGTTCCATGCTCTGTGCTTCCATCGCTATAGCTAGAAGGCAGCCAGAGGGGTCAGCAGGCAGCTGTAGAAGAATTCGTTGTGGTAGAGACATAGGTTGTCCATCTAATTGTAGGTGGTAAGTAGGTACCCTATTTGCACTTGATCTTCAGAGCTGGTACCCAATGTGGACAATTTGTTGTTGCTTTTGGTGGCTATTGATGAATGTTTTTAGCTGGTACCCATTAACGTCAGTTTCATGTTGCTTTTGGTGGCTATTGATAAATGTTACTAGCTGGTACCCAATGTGGACAATTTGTTGTTGCTTTTGATGGCTTTTTCTGTATCAAGAGAGCTGCAGTATCTTATATTAGGTTGACTGTCATTAGACATTTGCCTACCCATAGGTGATTTCTTGATTTTCAGAGATGGAACCTAATGTGGACAATTTGTTGTTGCCTTTAGTGGCTATTGATGAATTTTTAGCTGGCTCCCATTGACGACAGTTTGAGGTTGTTCTTGGTGGCTATTGTTTGTTTTTAGCTGGAACCTATTGTGGACAATTTGTTGTTGCTATTGGTGGCTATTTTTGAATCAAGAGAGATGCATTTTTACGTTTGCTGTGACAAGTTCAGACTCATAGGAGAGACCGATCATCCGTAGGATCAAAACTTGTCGATATAGGTGGCCCCTCTACTGGAACTCAAGGGGTATGGTAGGACTGATTGTACAAGACAATATGGCATCCTTCTCATATCATTGGGGGTCATTTTCTATAGGGTTTTTGATAGGTGTGCTCACATATGGCCAATCTTAGTGGATTATATTTCATTCTTAGTGGTTTAGTGCTATTTTTGGTTTGTCTCATCCACTGTTCCTCTAAATTATTCCTGTGGGAACTCTTTTATAAGATTTCTTTGGGTTATCATATGATGAGATCGTAAAATTTCAACATTAGAGCTCATGATCTCTTCAGAATCGATTGAGATTGTTCTGATCTTTCTTATGACTATGGTTGCACTTTTCATCCTCGTCTCTACTTACCATATTCAAAAATCCAATGGTTGCTCACGCCGGTGATGATTCTAAATTATCATCATCATCTCAGACTTTATCTTCTGAATCTGTCTTGTATGGGTCCGATTTCTATAACAAATCGTATAGTTGGTGGCGTAAATTGCTGGATTTTTTTACTATCTCCCGTCCATGCAAGAGTATTAGTATCAGAATTCGCAAAATATGGTGGTCAATTCCTGGTTGTATATGCTGCTGTTGTTGTCACTTATGATTGGAAGACCATTGTTCTGGTTTTTCCGGTAACCGGTATTTTCAATCTCCACCGTTATTTGGATCTCGCCGGATAATTCGAATTCGATGCTCTATGGAACGTTATCTAGAATTAGGTGGTCGTCAATTCACTTGACATGCATATTAGATATGGAATGATATTTGTGTCCTTTTTGTATCTACAACTTCCTTTTTTCTGATCACGCAATTGGGACAGATCGTCCTAGACTGTGCCCAGCTAATGACTTACCTGGATTTCAAATAGAATAATAGTTGATTTCTTCTTATCGAGGTATTTCTGTGGATATTGGGGATCCTGTATCTTGGAATTAGGTGGGTGGGGATTTTCTTCCAATTGTCTATCATTCTGTCATTAACTACTCTCGATTTTCCCACTCCACATTGCACCTTCTCTGACAACTTCATATCGGTTTGAAGCATTTGACGGCTATCTCCATAAGTCTCTATCATTTATCCAGCCTTTCCTTCTCCATGTCTACAGTACTATTCTGACGGATTCTTCATCACCTTTCCGTCCTTTGCAACGTCTCTCTGATAATATTTCATTTGCACCAACCAAAAGAAAGGATTGTCATAACCTTCGTTTATGATAATTTATATCCTTATGTCTAGAGCTGCCATTAGATGAATCCTTGTATTTATTTCAGTAGCTCACTGTCGTACTCTCCTTATCTACCACGTCCTAGTTTATGCTGTGTTTTTCGTAGTGACGGTTATTGGTGTCATTAGGTTTTATTTCCCACATGGCGGGCAAAGTTTCCACCTGTTCAAAAAATCCCGCATTTCGGAGGAAGAGTCCAGAACCAAATACTCTTTCACATTGTAATACTATTATGTGGGATAAATTTGATGAATTAATTATTAAACAGGGTTTTCAAATTCCATCTTCTGAAGCGATTCGCTTGCCTGGTTGCCACAAACATCAGAAGCGTGGTGGTCGTCGCAGGAAGAAGTTTACTTGTTTCAAGCATAAAATGGAAATTAAGGAAGTGTCTTTAGACTACGATCACCTCTGTGGGAGAGTAGCGAGCTGCAGAAGCGGGAGGTTATCGGCAGATGGTTGTTTCCAGACAACAGTGATTTCGATATGGCCAGTTGGATCTGCAAACACTGGAACCCGATTATTGGCTATACTCCGAAGGTGAGCACTCTCATCAATGGCTGGTTCAGCGTTCATTTTA
This sequence comes from Pinus albicaulis, assembly GCA_034641835.2. Taxonomy (NCBI): domain Eukaryota; kingdom Viridiplantae; phylum Streptophyta; class Pinopsida; order Pinales; family Pinaceae; genus Pinus; species Pinus albicaulis. Next base: position 264,044,282 of record CM076582.1, on the reverse strand, counting down.
TGGACGATAGCGATGTTCACAAGATCATCAGCAGAACCTGGGTGCGTGGTAGAAGCTTCATGCAGTTAATTCCCTGGTATCTTGGTTTCAATCCAGTTATGGAGGCTCCTCATAATCGTATTATTTGGGTGAAGCTTCCGGGTCTTCCTCTAGAATATTAGACCCTCAAGGCACTTTGTGCAATAGGTAATTCCATTGGTTCTACTAAGTATATTGACCCAAGTATAGTTGGTTCTAGTGATAAGAGGGTTGCGTGGATTCTGGTCGAACTTGAATACTCTAGTGGTTTGCCTGGTGATATTGATCTCCTATGGGGCAACAGATGACATAGACAACGCATAGATTTTTGGGGCATCCCTTTTCGATGCCTTATCTGTCATCGTACTGGACATCTTAGAGAACATTGTCCATTTCGTATGCGTATGATTCGCTCCGGTGCTACTGCTACTACTTTTGCTGAGGGTCGCCGGACAAATGCTGCCTCGGGTACCTCTGGCGGATTTAATTCAGGTAATCCAAGTTCCCATAACTCTGATGAAGAAGCTTTTGTGACTGCTCAAGATCAATCAGACGGAATACTACATAATTTTCATGTGTTGGATCCAGTCTCCAATGATGATCCGAATGATGATCTCGCATCTCTTCGGTCGTCTGGTCCTTTGGTCCCTGAGAATAATACTCCCCCTATTTCTAGTCATGAGAAATCATTGGAAATCTGTGACGTTGAAACGACCACTACACACTCTTTATCCATTTTACAAGATACCCACCAGGCTTTTTCAAACTCTGTCGCTTGTCATGTACCATCTAGAGTTGACCCCCCTCTCCATCCTACTACTAATTTTTACTTCGGTGAATCTTCTGCGCTTCCGTCTAATTTATCTTCTGGTCCCCACACGGCTATTGATATATCTTCAGAGCCCGATGATCACATCTATCTTCCGGACTCCCCTAGGAATTCTATTGGCAGTGATCTGGAGTCTATTTTGGCTAATCCCAATAATGATTTCGCTGCCCTCACAGTTTTTGATAGACCTCCTACATCGACAGTTTCTAGACCATCACCCCTTCTTTCATCACAGTAGGCTAGCAGACGTAATTTAAAATCGGCTAATAAATACTCTAGGGGGGAATTCAAAGCCATTGCCCTGTTTTCAGAGAATGATGATAATCTTACTGACATTCCGATTTCTGTCAGTCAAAGCACAAGGAGTGATCCTCGGGCGCTTAGAGCAAGCAATCCGGAGCCGGATTCATCATGAATCATATCATATCTATGAATATAAGGGGGTTGGGCGATGCCTCCAAAGCACATTGCCTAAGGGACATTTTGTTTTCTGCAAATCCATTCATCTTTTTAGGACAAGAAACCATGTGTGCTCGGGAGCGGGCTATCAATTTATTTCTGAGTATTAAAACACGGTGGAATGTTGTTGTAGTTGATGCCGTGGGTCATTCTGGGGGATTGATTGCCATATGGAATCCGAATTTTGCATCTTTTAAGGCCTTTAAGTTCTTGGGAGGGATATTGCTGTCAGGACAACTCAGAGGCATGAATGAATCAGTTAATATTATCAACATTTATGCCCCCTACTACAATAAACAGTCTTTCTGGCAAAGAATCAATGATTCGGGCATTCTCTCTCTGCACAATTTAATCCTGATGGGAGATTTTAATTCCACATTACACCCTGATGAAGTGTGGGGAATTCCTGCCAGAAATGATCCTCTTTCGTCCTTTTTATGTGACATGTTTTATGACTATCAATTGGTTGATATTCGACCGCTTCCCCTTCTGCCAACCTGGACGAACAAGCGCGCCGATGCTCACCACATTGCCAAAAGACTGGATCAGGCTATGGTCCATGCTAAATTAGTTGACAAATGGAGTATGCTGCGTTCTGATATTATTGTCTCCGACATTTCAGATCATATGCCAATCCGGATATCGTGGAAAGCTGATGTCAATACTAAGGGTCGGCCTTTCAAATTTAATAGTATATGGCTGGAGGATGAGGACTATACTAATATGATCAATGGAATATGGCATCAAGAATTTTAGGATGTCAGTCTAAAATATTGGGATCGCTTTCATTACAAACTACAAAAGATCAAGAAGGCATCTAAGGAATGGGAGATGAGGAGAAAGGTTGCGCTCAAAAAATAGTATCATGAGATTTTATCCAAGATGGCGGACCTATTTGCTTCTGTCTCTTCTAAATGCCCCGACGCATCGGCCTTAAGTCGTATGAATGTACTTGCTGCCAGGAAAAGGGAAATTCTGAGGATTGAGGAGGTCACATGGCATTTGAAGAGCAGAATATCATGGCTCAAGGCGGGTGATCTCAACACTCACTTTTTTCATAAAACAGCTAATGCCTGACAGAATAGGAACGCCATTTGGCGCATTAAAAAAGATGATGACAGCTTTGTATATTCCACTTCTGAGATTCAAGATGAAGCGGTGGCATACTTTTCTAAGTTTTATATGAGTGATCAATCTATTAATGCCGAGAACCAATCCTGGGTTCTAGAACATGTCCCCAGATTTTTTGATGATGTAGCGGTTGCTGCTATAGATCAGTGTATCACTGGGAATGAGGTCTTGTCAGTCCTGAATTCTTTTCCACATGACAAATGCCCCGGGCCTGATGGGTGGCCGGCGGAATTTTTTATATATTTCGTTGATCTTATGGGGGTCGAACTTACTGATATGATGGAACTATTTCGCAAAAGGGGCATAATGCCTGCAAATCTGAACTCTTCATTTATTGCTCTCATCCCTAAAGTCTCGGATCCACAACTCTTTTTAGATTTTAGACCCATTGCTCTTTGTAATTTAATTTACAAATTTTCTTCCAAGATTATTGCCAATCGTGTTAAAGTTGTTTTATCTGCTAACATCTCTGTGGAGCAATATGGTTTTCTTAATGGCAGGTCTATTCATGATGCGATTGCTATCACACAGGAGGTTGTTCACTCAATGCACATGGATAAGCAAGAAGCGTTGGTCATGAAGGTGGATTTGCACAAGGCATACGATTCACTTGACTAGTCTTTTATTCGGGTTATCTTGCTCAAAGTCGGTTTTCCCATTCGAATCATTCAATGGATAATGTCCTGCGTTTCAAACATCAGATATGCAGTGATTGTCAATGGATTCCCATCTCGTTTCTTCAAGGCTGGTCGTGGTCTACGTCAGGGTTGTGCTCTCTCTCCCCTCATTTTCATTTTAGTCATGGAGGGTTTTAGTAAGTTAATGCATTCGGCTGAGCAGAAGGGCTACATCAAAGGTTTTCCATTTTCAGACACGGTTTCTACTTCGCATTCTATTTTTGTGGATGATCTCTTACTATTTGGCTACCTGATTAGAAACCACTGGTTCTATATCCATATCATGTTTTTGCGTTTTAAATCTGCTACAGGGCTGGGCATTAATGGATCCAAGTCCTTCCTTTTATTTGAATTTGGTGATATTCATGAAGTCAACTTTATTGCAGAATTCATGGGCATTGGTACACGTCACATGTCTAAGGGTTTTAAATATTTGGGCTACTTCATCAAACCCTGCGGATACAAGAACAGAGATTGGGACTGGATTATTGACAGATTCCGAGATAGGATTCAGCGTTGGACTCATCGCTGGCTATCCATGGGTGGCCGTCTCATACTGATCCAATCGGTATTATCGCAGATGATTGTATTTTGGGCACACCTTCTCTATCTCCCAGCTGGTGTCATTTCCAAGATCAATAGCATCATCACACAATTTCTCTAGGGAGGGGCTAATTTATGCAGAAAATTTTCCCTTTGCAGCTTATCTGCAATATCCAAACCAAAGGATATGGATGGTTTGGGTATCCTCTGCACTCGTGATTTCAATTGCGCTTTACTTATTAAATCTTTTTGGAGGGCTGTTAAATGTACAGGCATATGGAACAAAATAAATAGGGCCAAATATTTCAATGGTTATGCATTAATGTTGATAAGTTGTAATGACTTCTCATTCCCTCGTCTCATCTCATGCATTTGGCGCAGCTTTAAAATGATATTGAATCACATCGCTCCTCGTTTATGCTGGCATTTTCGGAATGGGTGTAACATTCCAATTGGATCACAAAACTTTCTTCCGTTGACGCCACAATCTGCCCCATCCCAGCGTCTTATACATGCTCTGGCTCTCCGAGGCATTTTTTATTATTCTCAGGTAATACAATATTGGTCTTATAGCGTTCCTATTTTCAAATCGGCCGAGAAACTTGGTCTAGATGGGCCTGATGCTGATGAGTGGACTCGGCTCCGGGATACTCTACGTTGTGCTGGGCTTTGTTATACCCTGGGTGGCGATCAAATTATTTGGAATGGCCCTCTTAAAAAAAACATGCTTATTGTGAAGGAGGTTTACCTAAGTATTGTATCTGCTCACCCACAGCAAGCAACAAAAATTTTCTTTCCTTTCTGGAAAAGGAAAATCCCAATGAAAGTTACAATATTTGGTTGGCTGGTTTGGTGGGGGAAAGTGCTCACATGGGATAATCTTAAAAAGCGAGGTTACCACGGTCCTAGCCACTGTGTTCTATGTTTTTTGGCTGAGGAATCCATAGCTCATCTATTTTTCTCCTGTCCAACTGTTATCAGGCTTTGGAATCTATTCAGTTCTTTCATTATGAATCCATCTTAGAGGCCGCTGGATTTCATTACTGCATCATATGATTGGGATAAGTTGAATAGTGCCTATATATCCCTTCCCTTTTACTTTATATGGGAAGTCTAGCTCACAAGGAATAATATTATTTTCGAGCAGAAATCATTTCAGATCCAGCGGATTTATATGGCTATCAAATCTTGGATGGTTGACAGTCCTCCTTTGCTGAATGATGTTTGTGATGCCTCTCACTGAACAAGACCCCATGAAATATCCCTCCCTGCCTTATATTTTGACGGTGCTTCTGCAGAAGGTATCATTGGTTGTGGCGCATGGATCAAAATCTCGGATCAAGATCGTATTCACATATATTGGAATGGTGGTCCAGGTAAAAACAACAAAGCAGAGATTATGGCGCTATGGGGAGGCCTCCTAATTGCTACTGATTATCAAATTCAGGTGGCTTGTATATATGGGGACTCTCAGCTGGTTCTTGGCTGGATGTCCAACAGATTTCATATGTATAACCAGCTACTGCAAGGTTGGATTGATAGGACTCAGAAACTATGGAGTAGAATGGACTCTTCCCCAATGTTCCATATTTTCCGTGAAAACAATACCCGGGCAGATCGACTCTCTAAAAAGGGACTCTCGGCCGATTTTGGATCTATGTATATCTCTCATTATGCTGATGGTAGACAGACTACCGAATCTTCCATTCCCTTTTCATGATATAATCCTTTCAGTTCTAGAACTCCTTTTTGTCATATCTACTTCATTACAATACGATCATCTGCGATTTTTGGAAGGCATAAATTTCATACTTGGTAATATTCCTTCATGTTTATCAATTATCATACCAACCGAGCCTGGTTTATATACAACAAGCGAGCCTATTCACCTCAGCATGCAAGCGACAACATTATATCAAGTGAGCGAGACATATACTAACAAGCGAGCCAGTTACATTCTTATCAAGCGAGCGTGATTACTGTATCAAGCGAGCGGGCTCATTATTCTACTGTGTGGGTTTCCAAGTCAATTTTTTGCAGCATGCCAATCCTGTTTGATCCATGACTTCCTCTCAAGCGAGGCTGCAATACTCATCGGTTTACTCTTTCCTTCAGTAATTCGTTGACATCATCTCTAATCATTATATCATGGATCATATCTTCTCATATTTCCTGTAACTAATACTCTTCTATCTTCAGTCCACTGTTTTCGTATCTCTTTTTCTTTTCAGTTTCAAAGACCCGGGTACGAGTCAAGATGAATCCTTTCATATCTGTTTCTACTTTTATGCTAATATTGTTGTTTTATACGCATGGGAAGATGTAATATATGTATGGGAAGGATCGCTCCCAGTTATGTGGAAGCCAATTAATTATCTCTGCTCAGACTATCTATATGAGCATCATCAATGTGGCATTATATGCAAATTTTTCGCTGACGGATATCACAGTTGAGACATATTTGGTCAATGTACTGATAATATTCATAATATAAATCAGCATTTTTTTCTTTCTGAAAAAAAAAGCCACAAATCTGGACATGAAGGCAAAAGTAACTAGTGTTCTGGAAATAGGAAACCAAGATATCAATCATGGAGCACAAGTCACAGGAATCAGAAAGTAAAAGAACGAGTGATAATTCATAAGGGAGAGTTTAATTGTATATAATTTTTTCTTTTATATTTTTTTTTACTATTTTTTTATTATTAAATACATTTGGATGTATAAATATTTACAAAGTATAAATGATACATTTTAGTATAGTGTAAACCAAAAAAATATAAATTATAAAAATTATAAAAAAATTAATTTATACACATTTAATAACAAAAATATATAATTTCAATAATCTTTTATCATATTTCTTTAAAAATATATATTAATGTATCTATATCTATATATATATATATATATATATATATATAAACCACATATATACCAAATTTACTACATTATTTATTAATCTTCTTGAAAACCCTTATTACTTACTTTTCTGAACCCCTCTAACATAAGAAAAGGTATGAGTACAAATTCAATATACAAAAGCACACAATTTCCAACTACCCTACTCTTTTGACACCCTCTCGCATGTGAGAGAGTATGAGTACAAACCCCCTATACAAGAGCACAAATTTCATCATCAATGTAATTGAGTTGCACTTATGGGTAGGGAACTTGTGATAGCCTTCCTTAAAGTGTTGAGTTAAAATAAAGTGTTGAATGACACAATGTTTTCATTACTCTACAATAGGGAATTTCTGTAATAAAGAAAAAGAAAAAGCTAATTTCATTTATTTTGAAAGTGTAAGTTAAAATAAAGTGTTGAATGACACAATGTTTTCATTACTCTACAATGAATTTTTTTAATAAAGAAAAAGAAAAAGATAATTCCATTTATTTTGAAAGTTTTTGAAATAGTTACTGATAATATTAGTGTGAGTACTTTTTAGTTGTAAATTATTTGTATATTTAAAAAAAAAAATTGTATTTTTTTGGTTTAATCTTCCTTTTAGGTTTATCAAAGTTTTAACAATCAAATATAATTTCTAAATTATTAATATTTTTAAATTAAAAACAAATCTTAAATCTTTGTTTATTTTCTAAAACTAAAAATAAAAACTTTAATATAATATTATATCTCCATACATATGCTTATTGATTTTGAAATGTATTAATCAATCAATTTGAGATATATTAACTTCATGTAAAATCTATCACTTTACATATGCATTATCGTTTTTCTCAAAACTGTATTAATAACTATAAAATATTTAAACCAACCACTCTTTTATTAATAATTATACAATATTTAAATTAATCTAATTCAAAATTTGATTATACATCTTGTACTCTGCATATGCATTATCTTTTTTCTCAAAACTATAATAATAATAATATTATTATTATTATTATTATACAATTTTAAAGGCACAGCCACACCAAAACCGCTTGAGATAAATCTTAAACTTTGATTTATTTTCTAAAACAAAAAATAAAAACTTTAATATAATAGTATATCTCCATACATATGTCTATTAATTTTTAAATGTATTAATCAATTATTTTAAAATATATTAACTTCATGCATCTTAATTTACATATGCATTACCTTTTTCTCAAAAATTTATTAATAATTATACAAAATCTAAACTAATCATTCTTATATTAATAATTATACAATATTTAAATTAATTTAATTCAAAATTTGATTATATTAAATCCAAATTGTGTAAAGTAATTTGGAATAGAATACTGAGCTCTAAAGTAATTTCTCAACAAAGATTCTTGGATTTAGTATGGTCTTTCTCAAAACAACCGCCCTCAGGCACAACTTCAACTTTTCAACTACCATTTCTGATTGCAAGAATAGTACCCCATCCGACACGACTTTTCAACTCCCTTTTCTGCAAGAATAGTTTGTGAATAGACAAACATGAAAACTAAGCTTATCATCGTTTTACATTGAAATCTCTGTGGATAGTTACTACAAGAGTTTCACATGCTCAAGGTGAAGTAATTGGTCGCCTTTATATTTACAACTAATTTGAATAGGTCACTAAAATCTAACTTCAGTCACACATGTTCAAGAGAGCTAAATGGTCCTTTGTATATTTATAACTAGTTAGAATAAGTTACATAATAAAAAACCCATTTAATATAGATTTTATTAGGAAGTAATTGAACTCTTACATGTTGTAATATATCTTTTAAAAATATAATTTTTAAAAAATAATTTAAATATTTAAAATATATATATGGGATAATGATCATTTATTAAAATTTCTAATGGCTAGCTGAATCTTTAAAACGTAAAATATTAATTAGAATTTCTTAACATTTTAGTAGAGTTAAAAGGTCAAGAAGGTTGGTAGTGTGACAATAAATTAGATCAAATGTGAGTATTAGATGGACAAGCTTAGAGAAAGTGATTTTCATTTTTAACACTTTTAGGATGACACAACATAGCATAGGTGACAAAAAAATTTATCCCTTGGTACTTTGAGAATCGACCAATCCCCAAAGCTCATGAGAATTAGCTCTTATCTTCCCAATATTCATTTTCTTCTTATGTGTGGTTCAAAGATAATCATCTCCTTTTTATGTGTGGTTCAAAGATTAATTGTGATTTTCATCATCTCCTTTTTATGGATGGGTTTTATTTGTGGTTTAGAGATTAATTGTGGTTTTCATCATCTCCTTTTTATGTGTGGTTCAAAGATTGATTGGGGTTTTCGAGATTAGGGTTCATCATCTCCTTTTTATGTGTGGTTCAAAGATTAATTGGGGTTTTCGAGATTAGTGTTTATCATCTCCTTTTTATGTGTGATAGGGTTGGTCAACTCCTTTTTATGTGTGGTTCAAAGATTAATGTGTGAAGATGTAACCACCCTCTTAGCCATTAACAAATGGTTAAGTTTTTTGTTAATTATAGACTAATTAAGACTGCTGTTATTTTGTTCTAATTGGAATATTAGAATGAAACGAATTTTGATATTTAATGAAAGGAAAGATTTTCTTGTGGAATTGGTTCCTGAATAAAAACTGATGGTAAAAGTAAATCAAGATTCTGGAGGCAGTTGAACAGAAAAGCAGTTCCACAGCTACCCAAGAAAACCTTGGGGGATAAGTAAAGGATCCCAAGGAGGGTTAGGGGTTCTGTGAAAAGATGAGGCAGTCATAGAGGAAGGATTATTTTTTCTCTAGGAATAAGACTGTGGCTGGAGTCGGAGAACTGGACCGGATTGTCCCGAGTACTCCTCCAGAATATACTGCTGACAGAGCTGGGGAAAGTGGACCGGAATGTCCTAGTTTTTCCTCCTACAGAACTCTGCGTTCAACGGAAAGCCTGGACTTGAAGCTAGGGGGGAACTGAGGGACGTAATAGCCCTGGTTCATGGTCGGGAGGAAAAGCACACCATCAGACAACTGGATCACAGATGAGTAAAGGTTTCTGAAGCATTTTAATCTGTTTAAATTAGGATATTACTGTGCATGTTTCTTGGAAAGAAAACTCTGTTAAGAAATAATGAGTTACTGAACAGTACAATAGTATTCTTTTAAGTTAATATGCCTTAAGAAAATACAATACAGTAGCAGAGGAAAAATCTGAAATTTGCTTGATAGTAAGTCCTGTTTGTTACTATGATATCTTAAGGTAGTTGATTCTCGAAAAGATAACCTCCGATAGCAGAAAGCTGGAAATTGAAATTTCAAGCAACGAAGAGAAAACAACTGCAGTAACTCTAGCATATTAGGCTACGGAAATTTTAACTGCCATAAACAGAAGAACCCTGATTAAATTGCTAGAAGATAAATAACACCGGAACAGGTTAAATCATCCTCGGAATGGCGGAGCCCCTTGTTAACTAACTGTCGAGGTTGAAACCCTCTGGAAATTTAGTAGAAAGTAATTAAGCAAAACCACAGGCAAGAAGATAGCAACAGAGACCAGTAGATAATCAGAAGACATTTACAAGTTGAATAAATTAGGAGGACTCGCAGTATAACAAGCCATAATAAACCCTTGAAATGAACATGTAATTACACCGACAACTTCTGAGGCAAGGTTAAATGTGAAACCCAAATGAGCCACAGCTCGTCACATAGATAAAACAAAATATGTGTACGCAATTAAACAGAATGGAACCAACTCGCATAACCACGGTGAGACATTGTGTCAATGTGACGAAGAAAAATAGTGCACGGGAAACAACCCGGCAAGGTCCTGAATCAAATTACACATGACAATAATCTTATACATTTTGCATTCGACAATGGAACCTAACTGTCCAACGGCAGAGCCGTATCCATTAACCGAAACCCAAGCAGGTTCAGGACCATATGGCCTAACTCATAACAGTCTTACGCCGACGGTGAAGCACAAGGCCACAGGTTCGAAACCTGGGCAAAACCAAAACCCAAAATAGGTATCTTGAACTCACTCCAGAGCCCTTAGGGTTAATACTGAATTCGTGCGCCGAGGATAAATACCTGTGGAACGGCTGCCATGGCCAGAAAAGGATTGGAGCCGTCGTGACCCAGTGGTCAACCGAGTTTCCTCCGGAGGGAAGGGCACGACGGAAGAGGGTACCTGTTAACAGGAAACCACCATGCGGAAGTAAACATCAAACCCTGTTGCAAATAAACAGAAAATATTAATCACAACTGAAAAACTCAAAGGAGATCTCCATGGAGAGCCAAAATCGTCAATACTTGTAGCAAGCATGGTGAATACAGTTTACGGTAAACCGGAACCCCAAAAACCAGTATTGACAGGGCACTGTCACAGAAACGGGAACAAACGATGCAAGGGTTATAAGATGAATTAAAACGCAGAATTAATCTCATAAAGAACTGAATGAAAATAAAAGAATCTGAGTTTAAACCTGCGGGAGGAATTGGGCATTTACCTGAAGAAGGGAGCCGCCGGCTAAAAACATTTCCTCCGGACGCGAGATCGAGAGGGTCAAAAACACGCGGTGACAGTGAAAGAAAGCCTGGAGAGAAATCGGCAGGAACCCTCCTCTCCAGACCCTCGCCGGAGCGCAACAATGAATAGGGAAAGCAGTTACAAGCCCAAAGTCATCAAAACCCTAAAGGACCTCCACCGTATGATCAACGAGAAAATCGACGGTGCGATGTGGGACATTTGTCAAGTAGCGGCAGTGGGCCAGTGGCCGGATGAATGAGCATAATGAATCTCGCATATCAAAGTTAACATAAGGGTAGATTTGTGGTACGTGAATAAAACCAAATCACATGAAAACTAAACCAGTGACCAATCAAGTTTAGCTTAAGTACATTATGATGGTAAGTAATCCATGTGTATTAAGTTAACTCGGCCTCGCTGCCAATCAACAATAGTTCTACGGAACTCATTATTAAACTCTACTATAATATTACTGTACTGCAAAGGTGAGCTGGGTACATAATAACCTTATCCGTTACCCAATTATTTAATTACTGTCATGTTATATACAGGATTGTTATGGTAAGCAATTTTTTTTTTATTACTATGGTAAGTCTATGTGGTTCATGTCAAACATCCACATAAGTGGTATCGCAGCCTCACATAACAATGGGACCCTATTAAACAACTAACGTTCAAACCAAACATCACATACCAACAAGTAAATGGAAAGACAAGTGAGACGGACCCCTTCACATCAGTCACAGCGAAATGCTTGGGACATGCAGCCTCCGCCAGGGGGCAACCCTGAGATGTGGGTTCAGTTGGGGATTGAACAGCACCAGCGGTCAAACCGGCTGATGGAAGAACAAAAACAGCAGACCCGCATCTTATTGCATACAGTACAACAGTTGCAGGAGGAGATGGAGAGGGTACGACAGGAGAACGCCAGAATGATGCAGGAGCAGGAAAGAATCTTAAAAAGCCTGTCTGATAAACAAAACCACAGGAATGAAAATCCCAGTGCTGATAGAGAACACCAAGAGGGAAATGAACAGCAAACTGAAGAGCAAGATGTGAGTCAAAAAGAAAAAAGTCCGTCCCAGCGCAATACCTTGAACAGAAACCTTAATGAAGCAGAATCTGAAAATGGAACAGAACGGAAAGCAGGAAAAAGACAGAAGGTGGAATTACATGGAGAATTTAGAAAGATTAAACCACCCACCTTCGATGGAGAAAAAGAAGAGGTAGCTGAAGCCTGGTTGATAAATATGAACAAGTACTTCCAAGTGTATGATTATGATAGTGATCTCAAGGCACGATTGGCAATTTATCAGCTAAAGGACAAAGCCACCCTATGGTGGGAAGAAGTGAAAAACGTGAAGGGAATAGAAGATCAAGACGTAACATGGGATAAGTTCCAACAGTATTTTAAGGACAAATATTTGACGGAGCGATTCTACGATGAAAAAGCTCGGGAATTTCATGACTTAAGGCTAGGCCAGATGACTATAGAAGAGTTCATCACCAAGTTTACTTCGTTACTGCGTTATGTACCGTATCTAAGAGATGAAAAGGCCAAGGTTCCGAGATTTCTGAGTAGTCTACCCACCTACATGAAGGAGCGTATTGAATTTGTCAATCCTAGAACGATGGATGAAGCTATCAGAAAGGCAAGGCTGTGCTACCAGCAAGCAAAAAAATAAGGTAGATCAAGGAAAAGGATGGCCAGCAAAGAAGGAAAATAGGAACAGTGCTGGATTCAAAAAGGGCAAAACCAGTAACTTCAGGAATTCAGCCAAGAATTCAATTAATAAGAAATTCGGCAGAAACCATCAAAGGATTACATGGCCAGGTGAAGATAAAATTGTGGAAGCTTCAAATAGACCAGAGCAAACTCCAAACCAGAGACCACCTCTGCAATGTTGGGGCTGTGGGGCAGCGCATTACTACCGAGATTGCCCACAACGGGGAAAAGCTGAAACAGTGAATAATTTGCTGGAAGCCTCTACGGTGGGGGACATTGCCAGAAGCATACCGAGGATTCACGCTGCATTGGAGGATCGGCAGGCTGATTTCCAACCCACCATGATAGAACTGGAAGGTAAATTGTTTTCTCAAACTATTTCTATTTTAGTGGACCCAGGCGCAAGTCTGAGTTATATAAGTCCTAAACTTGTAGAAATCTGTAAACTACCAAGTCAAAAGTTTAAGAAGAGCTGGTTGGTTCAGTTAGCTACAGGAGCTAAAAGAAAAGTTAGTGCTAAAATAACAGATTGTGCTCTGCAAGTCGGTGGACAGCAGTTGACAGTGGATTTAAATATTCTGCCCTTGGGTTCTTATGATGTGCTGCTGGGAATGGATTGGCTGGAAAAGCACTAGACACTCCTAGATTGTAAGGAAAAGAAAATTTATTACAGAGATCAGGAGGGAAATCGTCAAGAAATTCAGGGGATAAGGAAGCCTATACAATTACGTCCAATTACAGCTTCTCAAATGGGAAAATGTATTAGGAAGGGATGCCAACTGTATGCCATACAAGTTGGATTATCAGGGGCTAAGGATAAGACTGCTCTGCTGGAGAACATACCTGTGATACAGGAATTTAAGGATGTGTTTCCGGAAGAGATTCCCGGATTACCACCAAAAAGAGAGGTTGATTTTACAATAGAGCTGCTACCAGGAGCTTCACCAGTATCCCAGACTCCCTACCGAATGAGTGTACCGGAGTTGACAGAATTAAAAATGCAGCTCCAAGAATTACTGGATAAGGGGTATATACGACCCAGTGTATCCCCTTGGGGGGCACCAGTACTGTTTGTTAAAAAGAAGGATGGAACCATGCGCATGTGCATGGATTACCGACAGCTGAATAAGCTGACCGTTAAGAACAGGTATCCTCTACCCCATATAGATGACCTGTTCGATCAGGTAAAGGGAGCTACTGTGTTATCGAAGATTGATTTGCGGTCTGGCTATCATCAGATCAGAATTAAGGATGAGGATATACACAAAACTGCCTTTCGCACAAGATACGGCCACTATGAATTCGTGGTATTGCCTTTTGGTTTAACTAATGCTCCAGCCACTTTCATGAGACTGATGCATAGTGTTTTCCATCCTTACCTGGACAATTTCGTGTTAATCTTCATTGATGATATACTGATTTATTCCAAGAATGCAGAGGAACACCAGAAGCATTTGCGCATGGTACTAGAGTTATTAAGGAAGCACCAGCTATATGCAAAATTCAGTAAATGCGACTTCTTCAAAGAAGAAATGTAGTATCTTGGACATGTGATATCTAAGGAGGGTATAGCGGTGGACCCGGAGAAGATCAAGACCATTATGGAGTGGAAGGTGCCACAAAACGTAGTAGACATACGATCGTTTATGGGTCTCGCTGGGTACTACCGGTGATTTATAAAAGGGTTTTCCAAGATAGCTTTTCCCATTACTTCCTTACAGAGGAAAGGGAAGATTTTTAGATGGACAAAGGAATGTCAGGACAGTTTTGAAAGGTTGAAGCAGTTATTGACAACTGCACCTGTATTAAGTGTGGCAGACCCGGATAAGGAGTTTGAGGTTTGTACAGATGCCTGCAAGGAGGGAGTGGGAGCTGTACTATCACAAGAGGGAAAGGTGATAGCGTATGAATCTCGCAAGCTAAAGGATTATGAACAGAAATATTCAGCTTACGATTTAGAGCTGACAGCAGTGGTGCACGCTCTCCGAGTATGGAGACATTATCTACTTGGAAAGAGATTTGTATTAAGGACTGACCATAGTAGTCTAACCAACTACTTCAAACAAGCTGATTTAAATTCTCGACAAGCGAGATGGAATGATTTTTTGAGCGAGTTTGATATCGATCTGCAACATGTAAAAGGAAAAGAGAACCGGGTCGCGGATGCATTAAGCAGAAGAGTGCACAGCATCTGTGAGTTGTATGTTAATCAAATTGAAACCAGATTTCTGGATCAAATCAGAATGGAAGCTGACAAGGATCCTGAGTATAAGTACCTGTGGCAGCAAACGCAAGCACCTGAAGGCCAAGGTGAGCATGGAGATTATGAGATTAACCAAGATGGGTTGCTGGTTTTCAAGAGGAGGATAGTTATTCCAAACAGGGTGGAATTAAAAACCATGATACTAGATGAATATCACAGAAGCAATTATGCTGGACACCCCGGATATCAAAAGATGCTGACTGCTATTCGAAAGGATTACTGTTGGTCCGGTATGAGAAAGGATATAGAGAATTATCTGAATAAGTGTTTAGAGTGCCAGCAAGTGAAGGTGGAGCATAGGCATCCTGCTGGATTAATGCAGCCCATACCTATCCCTGAATGGAAATGGGAGGTAATCTCATTAGATTTCATTACTGGACTACCGAAAACAAAACGAGGTAATGATTCCATAATGGTAGTTGTGGATCGACTAAGTAAGTCGGCACATTTTATACCTGTCCACTCTACTTTTAAAACAGTACAGATAGCAGATTTGTTTATGCGTGAAATCTTCAGATTGCACGGCATCCCTAAGACTGTTATCTCAGATAGAGATGTAAAATTTACATCAGCTTTCTGGAAGACTCTATTTTCAGGATTGGGAACGCAAGTACATTTTAGTACAGCTTATCACCCGCAAACAGATGGTCAAACAGAGCGAGTAAACCAGGTACTGGAGGACATGCTGCGAATGTATGTCATGCAACAACCAGTGAAATGGGAGGAGTATCTTCATTTGATAGAGTTTGCCTATAACAATGGATACCAAGAATCATTAAAGATGAGCCCGTTCGAGGCACTATATGGGCGACAATGTAGAACTCCCATCAATTGGAGCAGTCCGGAGAATAGACTCATGCTGGGACCAGACATGTTAGCGGAAATGGAGGCAGAAGTGAGGAAAATTCGTCAGAATTTGAAAGCCGCACAGGACAGGCAGAAAGTGTATGCAGATAAAAGGAGATCATACCGTGAATATGAGATTGGGGATCATGTATATGTCCGGATTAAACCAAAGAAAAGCACTTTGAGATGGGCGTCTTGTGCAAAGTTAGCACCTCGATTCTGCGGTCCTTTCCAGATACTGGAGAGAATAGGACCGGTAGCATACCGTTTGGCTCTACCTAGTCACATTCGGGTGCATAACGTTTTTCATGTATCGTTACTAAAACGATATGTTCATGATCCAAGACACATAATACATTGGCAGAACATACAGGTAGTAGACGAGCCTAGTTATTAATGTTTATATGATATTAAAGACTTATTGAATTAACATAGGTTTGCTTTGTGCAGGTAGAACCAGACGGGAAATTTCTGGTCGAACCACACAGTATAATCGACCGGAGGGAGGTCATGCTCCGGAGACGAGCCATCGCCCAGGTTAAAGTGCAATGGAAGCACTTTGGACCTGAGGAAGCTACCTGGGAAGACGAGAGTTTTGTCCGTGAAGCTTATCCTGAGCTGTTTACAGAACTAGAGTGATAACACCGAGGACGGTGTTCTCTTCAAGAGGGGGAAAACTGTAACCACCCTCTTAACCATTAACAAATGGTTAAGTTTTTTTTGTTGTTAATTATAGACTAATTAAGACTGCTGTTATTTTGTTCTAATTGGAATATTAGAATAAAACGAATTTTGATATTTAATAAAAGGAAAGATTTTCTTGTGGAATTGTTTCCTGAATAAAAACTGATGGTAAAAGTAAATCAGATTACGGAGGCGGTTGGTGAGAAAAAGCGGATACAATACACGAAAACCTGGGGATAAGTAAAAGATCCCAAGGAGGGTTAGGGGTTCTGTGAAAAGATGAGGCAGTCATAGAGGAAGGATTATTTTTTCTCTAGGAATAAGACTGTGGCTGGAGTCGGAGAACTAGACCGGATTGTCCCGAGTACTCCTCTAGAATATACTGCTGACAGAGCTGGGGAAAGTGGACCGGACTGTCCTAGTTTTTCCTCCTACAGAACTCTGTGTTCAACGGAAAGCCTGGACTTGAAGCTAGGGGGGAGCTGAGGGACGTAATAGCCCTGGTTCATGGTCGGGAGGAAAAGCACACCATCAGACAACTGGATCACAGATGAGTAAAGGTTTCTGAAGCATTTTAATCTGTTTAAATTAGGATATTACTGTGCATGTTTCTTGGAAAGAAAAATCTGTTAAGAAATAATGAGTTACTGAACAGTACAATAGTATTCTTTTAAGTTAATATGCCTTAAGAAAATACAATACAGTAGCAGAGGAAAAATCTGAAATTTGCTTGATAGTAAGTCCTGTTTGTTACTATGATATCTTAAGGTAGTTGATTCTCGAAAAGATAACCTCCGATAGCAGAAAGCTGGAAATTGAAATTTCAAGCAACGAAGAGAAAACAACTGCAGTAACTCTAGCATATTAGGCTACGGAAATTTTAACTGCCATAAACAGAAGAACCCTGATTAAATTTCTAGAAGATAAATAACACCGGAACAGGTTAAATCATCCTCGGAATGGCGGAGCCCCTTGTTAACTAACTGTCGAGGTTGAAACCCTCTGGAAATTTAGTAGAAAGTAATTAAGCAAAACCACAGGCAAGAAGATAGCAACAGAGACCAGTAGATAATCAGAAGACATTTACAAGTTGAATAAATTAGGAGGACTCGCAGTATAACAAGCCATAATAAACCCTTGAAATGAACATGTAATTACACCGACAACTTCTGAGGCAAGGTTAAATGTGAAACCCAAATGAGCCATAGCTCGTCACATAGATAAAACAAAATATGTGTACGCAATTAAACAGAATGGAACCAACTCGCATAACCACGGTGAGACATTGTGTCAATGCGACGAAGAAAAATAGTGCACGGGAAACAACTCGGCAAGGTCCTGAATCAAATTACACATGACAATAATCTTATACATTTTGCATTCGACAATGGAACCTAACTGTCCAATGGCAGAGCCGTATCCATTAATCGAAACCCAAGCAGGTTGAAGACCATATGGCCTAACTCATAACAGTCTTACGCCGACGGTGAAGCACAAGGCCACAGGTTCGAAACCTGGGCAAAACAAAAACCCAAAATAGGTATCATGAACTCACTCCAGAGCCCTTAGGGTTAATACTGAATTCGTGCGCCGAGGATAAATACCTGTGGAACGGCTGCCATGGCCAGAAAAGGATTGGAGCCGTCGTGACCCAGTGGTCAACCGAGTTTCCTCCGGAGGGAAGGGCGCGACGGAAGAGGGTACCTGTTAACAGGAAACCACCATGCGGAAGTAAACATCAAACCCTGTTGCAAATAAACAGAAAATATTAATCACAACTGAAAAACTCAAAGGAGATCTCCATGGAGAGCCAAAATCGTCAATACCTGTAGCAAGCATGGTGAATACAGTTTACGGTAAACCGGAACCCCAAAAACCAGTATTGACAGGGCACTGTCACAGAAACGGGAACAAACGATGCAAGGGTTATAAGATGAATTAAAACGCAGAATTAATCTCGTAAAGAACTGAATGAAAATAAAAGAATCTGAGTTTAAACCTGCGGGAGGAATTGGGCATTTACCTGAAGAAGGGAGCCGCCGGATAAAAACATTTCCTCCGGACGCGAGATCGAGAGGGTCAAAAACACGCGGTGACAGTGAAAGAAAGCCTGGAGAGAAATCGGCAGGAACCCTCCTCTCCAGACCCTCGTCGGAGCACAACAATGAACAGGGAAAGCAGTTACAAGCCCAAAGTCATCAAAACCCTAAAGGACCTCCACCGTATGATCAACGAGAAAATAGACGGTGCGATGTGGGACATTTGTCAAGTAGAGGCAGTGGGCCAGTGGCCGGATGAATGAGCATAATGAATCTCGCATATCAAAGTTAACATAAGGGTAGATTTGTGGTACGTGAATAAAACCAAATCACATGAAAACTAAACCAGCGACCAATCAAGTTTAGCTTAAGTACATTATGATGGTAAGTAATCCATGTGTATTAAGTTAACTCGGCCTCGCTGCCAATCAACAACAGTTCTACGGAACTCATTATTAAAATCTACTATAATATTACTGCAAAGGTGAGCTGGGTACATAATAACCTTATCCGTTACCCAATTATTTAATTACTGTCATGTTATATACAAGATTGTTATGGTTAGCAAATTTTTTTTTATTACTATGGTAAGTCTATGTGATTGACTGTTACAGAAGAGGTTAGGGTTCATCATCTCCTTTTTATATGTGGTTCAAATATTAATTGGGGTTTTCGATATTAGGGTTTATCATATCCTTTTTAGATGTGGTAGTGTTGGTCAACCCTAAATGGCCTAACCCCAAGAGTGTGGAGGAGAATTGACCCCATGGCCACCAATTCACAAGGTGTTTTCACAATAGAAACTCAACCAATTGAGCTAACCCTTGGGGCTAAGTTCATCACCTCTTTATAATACAATACTTTCCTTCTTCCCTCTAGGTATTTTTTTCCTCGCAATATCTGCTTAAATTTGGAAGAAAAAATATTTTTAATATTTACCTTGCTTCTTTATTTGAAAACAACTCCTCTAGCTGCAAGTGTGTACGGTTATTGACCTTAAGATGCATGCATATGCATTGTTAGAAGATTGGACAATGCTCTTCCATAGATTAAAACCAGTTAAAAAAATGAAACATTATTATTATTAATCATCTTCTGCTTTGTAGCCAAAAAAAGAAAAGAAAAAGAAAAAGAAAAGAATGGAAGAGCTGAAACCTAGTAAATAAGCAGCACGACTTGCTGGTTAGGAGTTAAGGCTAGTTAGTTTTCAGATTTTGTTTGAAATTGGTTATTGTGTCTTTGTTCCATATTAAACCTCTGTAACTTCTCATGGTAGGAATGATCTTTGATCATTTCCACTATTTTCTCCTTGGTGTACCTGGCTTGGAACTTGATTTCCTCTTCGATTTCTCCTTGCTGAGAATGCACATGCTTCAAGTTCGAGTCCGGAATGTCTATTCTGTAAATCAGCAAACTGTGCTCCCTCTACTTCAAGGTCGAGTTCGGAATCTCTATTCTGTAAATCAGCAAACAAATTGTCTCTTTCACCTCTTTCACCTCTTCCACTGTCCCTCTTTCACCTCTTCCAGTATTTACCCAGAACATATTTCGGCTTGTCCATGACTGGTTTGTTTGAGATAATGCCTTCATTATGGTGCTTACCTAGTTTGGATTGGGTTGTTGAGGAAGTTGAGAGATTCTCTCAACTTCTCTCTCTAAAATTAGAATTAGTTTAATTATATATTTGATGTATCTCTCATTATTGAATATAGAAAAATAATTATTTGTGTGTGAATTGTTGTGCGTTTCTGCTCTCTTCAATTGTTAATATGGTATCGGAGCACAGCTGGGCTTAATCCCTCACGGGAGTACCCAGGAAAATGTGAGAGATATGAGATTGATTATGTTGTAGAAGAGTAGCTTAGTGTAGATATATGATTGTTGGCTAGTTATTTAACCAGAGTGTGAGAATTTCGGTTTGCATTTAGAAAAATTTCAGTTGCAGAAATTGTTTGAAACAAAAGGTGTCCTGAGTTACTGATCGACCAATTTCTCGAGGACGGCGGAAGCATCGAGAACCGCTGCTGTTTAGATCACGAAATTGTGAAGGCTGTGGCGACGGAGATCGGGGCAGAGCACAATGGGGCCACAGATATTGACAGTCTGGCTCTCACTCACCATCTAATTCGTCTCCTCAATCGATACGCTCTGGCTTATCTGCATATCAAATTGGGCGCCATTATATTGAGAAGTTGAGTCTATGGCAACTCCAAGAGCGATCTGATTATTTGTTTGCACGAATCCTGAGCAGAACAGGTTACAGCAACCAGTAGATTGATAGTTATCTGTTGGGCTGATCATAGGCGTGACAGGAATGGTAGGCAGCAGACTGGCGGAGATTCTTCCCAGAAACGATATTCCAGGCGGGCCGTGGAAAGTCTATGGAGTAGCCCACCAGCCCATTAGCCTTAATTATCACAAAGATATCCAGTATATACAGTGCGACCTGCTGGATAGAGATCGGACAATGGCAAAATTCTCGGCTCTCACCGATGTTTCGCATGTCTTTTGGGTAATCATAAATGCCGGCCGAGGAATCAAAGATTCCGATTTGGACTGTAAAATGCTTGCAAATGTCTTGGATTCTCTTATTCCCAATGCCCCTAATCTGGAACATCTGTGTCTGCAAACAGGAACAGAGCATTATCTGGGCTCTCGTGATATTTCCGCCATGGATATCATGAGTGATCTTCACGAGGCTCCGTTTCACGAGGGGCTGAAAAATGCGCGATGGATGGGACCTGGGCAGGTTCAGAATAAAATATATATCGACGGTTCAAAATCGTTGAGCGAAATTATGAGAGGCATTAATTGCGCAGAGATCCAAGTGTAATCCATTCGAAACACGGAGGCAGTATGAAGATTCGCATCCCTCTCAGCTCTTTCTGCAGCAACAGTTTATTTTGTAGAGTGTTAAGTTTGCTAATTTTGATAATTGAGTGGTGCGCGTAGTTATTATTATTTTGTTTGTAAATTATTGAAGATGTATTAGAGAACCAATTATTGAACAAATGAGCGTTATTTAAATTAGTCGTTCTTGACGTCCTACAGGGACGAGAGAACAATTGGCTAATCTAATTGTGTGAATTTGTTATACGCTGATCTTGTTGTGCTACGGGCCAAGGAGCATCAGTTACAGGTTAGCAGGTCAAGTTGTTAGATTAGCTCTTGAACACATTCAGTATTCAGACCATTTGCCTAGCCACTGATGGAGAGCCGAAAGCGAAATCAGATGGTGATTGGTCCATAGAATGGTTCATCACTTGTCAGCTCTATCGCGGAAGCCCCGACGAGCCGAGTTGTCAATACTGTTGATCTTGCAACAGTTCATTATTGCTGGTCAGAAACAATGTATTTTAAATGGGTTGAATGGTAGCTCGAAAATGGTGGAGAAAAGAGCGTTTCCTATGAGATCTCAGAGTGGGTACAGATGTTAATGAAGACCAGATCAGACAAAGACACAAAAGTTTAAAGTGTTGTAGTTGTGATTAATTATTATATGTTTTGTAATGTAGGCATTAAGGGAGGGTGTTTGAGATAATGCCTTCATTATGGTGCTTACCTAGTTTGGATTGGGTTGTTGAGGAAGTTGAGAGATTCTCTCAACTTCTCTCTCTAAAATTAGAATTAGTTTAATTATATATTTGATGTATCTCTCATTATTGAATATAGAAAAATAATTATTTGTGTGTGAATTGTTGTGCGTTTCTGCTCTCTTCAATTGTTAATATGGTTTCTACTTGGGGCTGGACTGATTTTCCATGACTCATGTAGCAAAACACGATCACCTATCTTCATATTTCGGGTTGCTCTGCCGAACGATTTGGCAATTTATTTAGATACATTGAGAAATTTTAGTTATATCTGATTGTACTTCGCAGGCCCAATGCCATTAACAATTATCCATGTAGCTTTTCGCAAAATACAAGTCTGATAGGTCATGGGTTCGAAAGGTCTTATAGATTTAGTGAACGTACTAGGTTCGAGCGGTTTGGCCCCAGGACGAAGCAGTGCTATTGACTATTTGGATATATTATATACCGGATTTTATTGTAAAATAAAAAATAATCCTTTCCATAAAACATCCGGAAGTGAGTCGACTCAGTGAAAATATGTTTTCATTTTAATTATAAAGAAATATTTTATATAAAAGTAAAAATTAATTTAGGGGACAAATACTGAAAATTTTGTTCTCGTTTCATCAGGATACTTAAAACCACGATTTTGATTCAATCATTCTTACTTTCGGTTTACATTTTCAGCATGAGTCATACATGTAAGATTACAATAAATTGGTTAGAAATATTAGTTTTACAATTATTTATTTATTTATTTATATAATTCGGTAGTGAAAAAATATTCTCATAATTATTTTTATTGTTTAAAATAATTTTTCTTTTTTCTAAAATTTCGTAATAAATTTTTTTGGCATTATTGTATATAATATTTTTTTATTGTGTAAATAAATTAAAAGCTTTTATATTGTAAATATGTATTTTCTAATATAAAAAAATAAAATGATGTGAAAAAATGTGAAAAAAATATTTATTAAATTTTTTTAGATTTAGTTAAAAAGGAATAAAAGTCATTAAAATTGAGAAATAAAATTGAACCATTCTTTTCATAGGTAGATACAACATAACTCTATGTTAGCTTGTTTCTAGAGTCATCATATGGTTGTTACTATTATTTGTAGTTTCTCTTGTACAAAAAAAAATCTATGATATTTTTATGATATTTTTCCAAAAATAATATGAAAGAGTCACAAACTAAATCTTTTACTTGTCTAGAGACCGAACACATATTAATTAGAAAATACTTTGATGTTCTTAAATAATATAATTCTATTTTGAATTTTCAATGCATCTAGAAGCTCTTTTAGCAATATTAAGACCTTCAAGAAAGAAATATCAAATTGTTCAATATGGTCAAATGAAAAACAGAAAATGCTTCAATACTTAATGAGATAATCATGCTTGTTTGCATAAGAAAATAACATAATACTATGTCTTAGAACAATAAAGATAAAAAAAAACGAAATTGGCAAAAACCCCATACAATTGCTAGCATGTTGCCCCATACAATTTCTAACATAACAGTATGGTTTCCAAGTAAATTCACATGCAAAAGATAACAAAATATTTGAGGAAATAGATGGTTGTAATTCCCGCAATTAAAACCCTCCTATACCATACAATTTCCAGCTACTAAAACACATTTTGCACTTGAAAAATTATGTATAATCTCACTAATGTATAATGAAGAAGTCCGTTGGAAAAAAATAAAATGGTTCAATACTCAATGAGATAATCATGCTTATTTGTATAAGAAAATAACATAATACTATGTCTTAGAAAAATAAAGATAAAAAGCAAATGAAATTGGCCAAAACCCCATACAATTTTTAGCATGTTGCCCCATACAATTTCCAGCATAACAATATGATTTCCAGATAAATCCACATGCAAAAGATAACAAAATATTTGAGGAAATAGATGGTTGGAATTTCGGCAATTAAAACCCTCCTATACCATACAATTTCCAACTACTAAAACACATTTTGCACTTGAAAAATTATGTATAATTTCACCAATGTATAATGAAGAAGACCATTGAAAAAAAATAAAATTCTTCAGTAATCAATGAGATAATCATGCTTGTTTTTAGAAGAAAATAACATAATACTATGTATTAGAACAATAAAGATAAAAAAACAAATGAAATTGGCAAAAACCCCATACAATTTCTAGCATGTTGCCCCATATAGCATAACAATATGATTTCCAACTAAATTCACATGCAAAAGATAGCAAAATATTTGAGGAAATAGATGGTTATAATTCGTGCAATTAAAACCTTCCTATACCATAAAATTTCCAGCTACTGAAACACATTTTTCACTTGAAAAATTATGTATAATTTCACCAATCTATAATGAAGAATACCGTTGGAAAATTTTGCAATCAACCCATGGCTTTCAATGTCAACAATGTCATCTTTCAAATTAGAGCTATAGTTTTCTATAAAAAAAACTACTTTGAGACAGATAATTGTACAAATAATTATTATCTAAATTAATATTAATACTTATATTAATTCCTAATTCATAGCTGTAGCTCATATAATATTAAAAGAGATGAGATTGCTAGAATCCACTACTTCACAATTTTGAAACGGTAGATAAGAAGACATTTCAGTTGAAATTAATAAGAAATGAAAGGTAAAACTGAATGCTTAATACAATGCCTCGGTATATATAATATCCACACCAAGACACAACTAAATCCTCATGAAAATATGACTAGCAATTGCACCGAATGTTGCAAAGGAAATGTCCTAATGCAATACGAGAATAATAGTGACAAAGAAAGAATCATTGAAGATAATATATTCTATGAAGATTAAATGTGCCTATAAAACTTATAACTTCTCATTCTATCAAAACTTTAAAATAATAACAATAAATTTATATCATCATTTAATTTAAAAAAACAATATTTTCATAATTTCATAGGTTTCAAAGTAATATGTCCATCATTTTCCTTAAATTTCCAAGGGAAATAATACCATATCACCAAATTTTCATCCAATTCCACACAAATTAATAAGAAGTGAAAGGTAAAACTAAATTCTTAATACCATGCCTTGGTATATATAATAACCATACCAAGACACAACTAAATCCTCATGAAAATATGACTAGCAATTGCACCAAATGTTGCAAAGGAAACATCGGAATGCCATTCCAGAAGAATAGTGACATATAAAGAATAATTGAAGATAATATAGTCTATGAAGATTAAATGTGCCTATAAAACTTATAACTTCTCATTTTATCAAAACCTAAAAAAAATAACAATAAATTTATATCATCGTTTAATTTCACAAAGAAATATTGTCATAATTTCATAGGTTTCAAAGTAATGTGTCCAACATTTTCCTTAAATTTCCAAGGGAAATAATACCATATCACCAAATTTTCATCCAATTCCATGCACATATCACCGACCACACCAATAGTAATAGCACAAATATGGTATTCTTCAAAGTTTTGGCTTGTGTAAATTGAGTTGTGTGGGCCTTGAGGGTACACAAATCACATTTCTTGTTATAAAAGAAAAAACGATACAAAGAAAGGAAAAAATCAAAGGAAATTTATTCGTACTGTTGTAAAATATAAATGCCTGATGCTCTATTTTAGTCTTTGTATGTTGTTCTAAATAGGATAAATGTTTTCAGAAATAAGTGTCTCACTTTGAAATTTCTCCTCATTGTTTAATGCTTTTAAGTTCTTATCTTAGTAGCCAATAAGAAAGGTGGTTGACATTGTACCCACCATTACTTTTTAAAAATATTTAAAAGTATCTCTATCCATTAGAAACCATGAAAAAAAAAAATCCCACCAACTCCCAATAAACACTAGTGCAAAATAACACTCAAAAGTAAAATTATGCATGCACTTTTTCCATTCAAAGCTATTCGTTGTTGAAAGTGACATACTAATTAAACAGTTCCTTTTTATTTATTTAAATAAACAACATAATATAATTGAGTATTGAGTTAGCTTTAGATTTGATAAATAACCAAAATTTATGTGTGCTCCCTAGAATGGAAAACATTGGATCCCAAAAGAGGAGAGTTCTCATCATGGGATGTCTAGGTGGGAGGTACAAGATACATATGCAAAATTAGAGCTTGGCTCTTGGTCATCCCGCTTACATTTTGTATTTTCCTGCAAAAACTCAAAATATTGACAAATTAGAGCTCCTCCTTTTCTTCCAACAATTTGGTTGCCACATTCTGCAAGTATGTACTTTTATTTTTATTCTCACAGTTGTTATACATGAATTACATGTATGCATCCAAGAGAATGTCCATTACTCATTGTTTTCCCTCAGGGTTCATTGGATGATCATGAGAGTTTGGTCACTGTTGTGAAGCAAGTGTATGTTGTGATATCATCTCTGGCATGAACTATTGTTCGCAATGAGATAATTAAACAACTAAAACTAGTGGATGCTATTAAGGAAGCTCACAATATAAAGGTATTGTCTTTTTTCAGTATTTTTCCCCTTCTGTTTTGGGTTTTCAAATATACAAGTAACTGAAATTCTTGATCTCCCCTTTTAATTAGTATTTCATGTTTTAATGTACATCCCGACTAATAAATCCTATGGGAAGATTAATAAAATTGGGCATTTAAACAATTGTTTTGAACTCCCACAATTTATAATTTTTGTGACTTCTTTTTGAAATGTTTGAATTTCATCAACACTTTTATGATTGAGCTTTTGATTCTCACTACGATTTAGTACTAATGGGATATAAGAACAACATAATTAGATCAAAAAATATGAAAAAAATGATAAAATTACAAGCCCTTGAATTACAATGTATACCTTCTATGATCATTTGAACAACATATGATTTGTGTGCTTCAAGTATATCTTATTGTGCACAAAGCATTCAAAACTAGGTGTTGATCCCTGAGCCCTGAACAGAAAAATATAGATCTGCCCACCAGCCAGTATCCTCTCACAAAAGGAGGTTGTGGAGATATGGGAAGTCTTACCGGGCACCCTTTGGTGAAGAAGAGAATTTTATTCAAAGAATGGATCAATTTTATGGATTGTATGTATCTTTTTAAGCAATGCACAAAGAGGCATATTTATGGGCTTATGATGCATTTTAGGAGATGAGATTAGATTATCATGTAGCATTTTTGGGTTTTGAATTTTAAAATTTTGGTTGCAAGTAAGCCTATGGGACTGCAAATTGCAATTTCCCATGCCAATTTTTAGATTGGACCTAAAAAGGGAGAAGCCTTAAAGCTTTATCTAGATGTAAAATACAAATCCTGGAATCCTTCTTGAAGCGTTACGTTTATTATTGCGTCTTGCGATCATAATATTGTTTTCTTGGTGCTTAAAGATTCAATGTAATTAGTAAGTTAAGATTTGCCTACTGTGTCTACTCTTATTGGATAAAATTTATTTGACAAATAATTATAATGGTAAGAAGTCTAATATTGGCTTTAATATCTCTTGCAAAAGAGAACTAGTGAGTGTTTAACAATAGGAGGCATAAAACTATGACCTCCAATGTTAACTCTTTTTATTTTTGTCAATTTACTTGTCACTTGCAACAACTTAGAAATCATTTTCCTTTGATTCTTTCCCTTCTTTGTATGGTTTTTCTAGTTGATAGGCCTATAACATAAATTACTGAGATAATGTAGATTTTTTCTTATGTAACAAGAAATGAGCGTTGTGTAAACTAGTTGATATGCCTATAACATAAATTACTAAGATAATGTAGATTTTTTCTTATGTACCAAGAAATGAGCGTTGTGTACACTAGTTGATATGCCTATAACATAAATTACAAGAAATGAGCTTTGTGTACCCTCAAAGCGTTACAAAACTGCACAACTCAAGTTACAAAAGCGAAAACTTTGAAGAATACCAGATTTGTGCTATTACTATTGGCATGGTCGATGATATATGCAAGGCATTGGATGACAATGTTGTGATATGGTATTATCTCTGTTGGAAATTTAAGGAAAATGATGGACATATTACTTTGAATCCTCTTAAATTACGACAATGTTTCTTTTTTTAAATTATATGGTGATATAAATTTATTGTTATTGTTTTATCTAAGTTTTGATAAAATGAGAAGTTTTAAGTTTTATAGCATGTTCAACGATTCTTTATATGTCACAATTCTTCTCGAATTTTCATTACGGTGTTTCCTTTGCAACATTTCGTGCAATTGCTAGTATATGAATTATGCAAAATGATTTCCTCATTTATTCTTCAATGATTAATCCATTATGTATCTCTAGCTTAAACCAAATGTGAAATTTTTGGCTAGAGTTAAAAGTAATTTTAGGAAACCTCTTGACCTCCATATATAATTATATTTCTTTAAGTAACCATTAATATTTAAATGATATTTTTTCTTTTAAGATTATTTTGGATAGTTGAAAAAAATAATGATAATGAGAAGTTTAGTTTACAAAATGACATGTTAAGCTTAGGGAGTGTATTGTTATAATAGTTTCACTAATTAAATGATATTATATATTTAAAAGGATTGGCCAAATGCCTGAGACAAATGGCATTGCTGGATTCGGCCAAACAAGTGAAATTAACGATATGCCCTTGTCATTTTATGATCTGTAGTGAGCAGCAGAAATATCGGACATCCGATACTCGGACGACAATGCTTATGCGATCTTGGCAACTGCCACCGGTGATGAAGAGAGTATAGTTGAACACAGTGTATACATGGCTGGCAGCTTTATCGGCTGTGTATACGAATGATGGAATGTGCCTAGAAAAGCAACGTCAGAAAACAGAATCTATTGACGTGACGACGTAGGTCAAACCACTTTACATTGCGAAGAATATAATTTTCCCATGATGTTTATGTCATGAAAATTTTGATTTTGAATAGTAACTTGTAAACTACAAATCTGCACTTTAAACCAAATGTAACTAGGGTTGTTGCAATAAGAAACTATGATATCAATCATTGAGCACAAGTCAGGAGAATATAAAAGAAGAGTGATAATTTCAAAGGTGAAGTTTAATGTTTTTTATTTGGAAATATAATTTTTGGTAAAATTATTATTATTATTTTAAATATAAAAGAATGTGTTATAATTCAAAGGTGACTTCTTTTGATAAATTAAATATTAATTTTTGAATATAAAAGAAATGAGTGATATTTCAATATAAAGGAAATGAGTGATAATTGGAAAGTGAAGTTTAATTGGTTCTAATAGCATTTCTATGTTTTAAGCTATTAAAAAAAAAGCTAATAATACTTAATTTATAAAAAAATAATAATGAAAATAGATTATTTTAATAAATTTTGACATAATCACATATATATATTATTTTTAATATTTATAGAAATAGATAAACATACAAATTTAATAGGGTGGTTAAACTGAAGACAATAGAGGTTATGTGAGGTCTTTTGTTATATTTTTCATGCATATGACAAGTAAGAGGAATCCATGTGAGGGTATGCCACAACTGAGCCATGTAAACCCAACTAGCAGCGCTCATGTGCATTTAAAAAAAGGTGGACCAGAAGTGGGTGTTCTATGGAACTCGATGGGGATTGTAATGATACTCTAGTGAGGGAAGATCGAGGCATGCGACTCAGAGAAATGTCAGGATGATGAGTATCCAAGGGGGGATAAGACAACTCATGGTTATTTGGATTATTTAGGAGGTGGCCTCTAGTTGCAAACAAGAGTCGTTGTCCCTCTTTTCTTATATACACCTCGATTATCTCTTTGGAGGCCTCCTGATTGAGCGAGTTTCTGAAAAACATCCTGTCGATGACTCTCCTATGATGACTTGAATGAATTACAATCTCTTGCTAGATTTATCGCCGAGTCCATTCTTGGATATTCTAGAAGAGCTAACTGGAATTTAAGAGAGAAATTCAGAAAGTTTCTACCCCAATTGGTTCTTGTTGTTTCAGGGTTGTGGTAATGGGTGGCTCCTCGGTTTAAGGGAGAAGAAGTATGTAGTCTTTGGAAGGATATTACCCTATATCATCTTAGCTAGGGGTGGTGTTTCCTGCAGGGGTCAAACCAAAGTGGGGTTACCAACACAAAGTGGGAAGGGGGGTTGGAGGTACAGGTCATCGGGCTTGGCGGGGAGTTTCTAACACTGTTGCGGATGAGAGTCGATTTGGTGACCCTAGCGGGTGTCACGGTGGTGTAGGTGGAGTATTGTGTTAGAGGGAAATCATGTTGCAGAGTGCTCATAGCACTGAGACGAAGCTCCCACATGGGTGGAGAGGAAAGTGGCCCGATAGTGGATCCAAAACCTCAACGTCGATAATAGAAGAAGGCGAAGATGGGGTCTGGTTGAAAGGCACTTGGGATCCAGCTGGACCCCGATGTGGATGACTAATACCACAGAGAAGAGCAACAATCCCTCTCATTCCACCAAAGTCCAACCACGTCAGTGTGTGAAAATGCAGTTGGAAGATTTTGAGAAAAATCGCTAGGATGAACATGTGACAGTTGTGGAAATCCTAGCACAGCTCCAATATTTTCAGTGTCAACATCATGAGCAGGTCTTGGTGGTATGGTGTGGGCATATGCACATTTTGGACAAGCTCGAGCAATTGGAATCTTGAATAGCTCACTTGGACCAACATGTTAGCTTCTAGTTTTGCCCTCCTCCTCCACCTGAGATGGGTCCAGACAATCCAACTTATCAACTCTGATGATTGAGTATGTGTTTTGGTGTTTTGTTCGTTTTTTTTTAATATTTTTGGCATATCTTGCCTTTACGGTTATAGTCTGTTAGCCTATGTCTTTTTTAAACTAATAACAATGGTCAACAAACCAAGTCAAAGTAAAACCAAAAACCTTTTAAACAATAAATTTGAACTTAGAAATAATTAAAATAAATAAATAAACATACAAAATTTATTACATTGTTTTATTAAACTCCTTCTCAAGCGTAACCAACCCCTACCCTCTTCCATGAATACAAATACATTGAAAAAGCACTCATTTTCATCATCATGGTCGAGAGAAAGTTGTATGTCTTCGCTGGAAAATTGTGATAACCTTCCGGAGTTCAAATAAAACTGTTTGAATGGCACAATGTTGTCTCTACACTGAGAATTATTATATAATATATAAGAAAAATCCAATTTCATTTATTTTTCGAAACGTTTTTGAAATGGTTTTCTATCATATGAGTGGAAATACTCTCAAGCAGTTGTTTATTAGTGTATTTAGAAAGTATTTGTGGATACTTTATGTTATTATATAATATATAAGAAAAATCCAATTTCATTTATTTTTCGAAACGTTTTTGAAATGGTTTTCTATCATATGAGTGGAAATACTCTCAAGCAGTTGTTTATTAGTGTATTTAGAAAGTATTTGTGGATACTTTATGTTTATCAGTGTGAATATAATTTGAAATTTAAAATAAATTATTAAGAAAATATTTTTCCCAAAAATAAATTTAGGAATTCTAATATAATGGTAAATCTTCGACATATATTTCTCTGAATGTTAACCGTCTTTATGGTTTTGACCTATATTAATCAATTAATCAGTACATACATTTTACTCCACAACTTCATGCATATTTTTTTTTTCAAAACTAGATATTAATAATTATACAATTACACCAACCAATTTACAGATTTTAAATTTGGAATAAAATGATGGCTGTAAAGTAGTTTCTCAATAAAGTTTTCTGGATTCTAGTATTGTCTTTTTCGAACAACAACCGTCCGTCACAAGTTTCTATAAAGTTTTTTTGGATTCTAGTATTGTCTTTTCTCGAACAACCACCGTCCCTCACAAGTTTGAAACTCTCTTTTCTCACTTCAAGATTAGTTTGTGAATAGACAAACAAGAAACTCAACGTATTATAGTTTTACATAGAAAGGTGTCTATGGTTGCTACAAGAGTCACAAAGACTCAAGGTGAGCTAAGTGGCCCCGTGTATATTTATAACTAGTTTGAATAGGTCACTGACCCTAAAACCTAACTTTTCAGAATTAATCAATTTCTCCCCCATGTTATATATATATATATATATATATATATATATATAATTTTAAAAAATTGTTTTTTTTAATAATATAAAAAAATTGTATATAATGATGATTAACATTTATTAAAATTAGTTTAGAGGGTTAGTTCAAGTTCCCTAGTCCTCATTGCTAAAGTGCTTTGGCATTGGAAGGTTACATGGTCAATTCTCTTCAACGCTTTGGGGTTAGGCTCTGCTAATTTATCCGGTAGGATGTGATCCTTCCATGTTGATCTACCCATATTTTAATAAAATATATAATAGATGTTAAGAAGGTAAGAGATTAATTATAATTTTTTATCATTGTATTTCTATGCTTAAAAAGAAATGAGAGATATCAACATATTTTTGTTGAGTGGTCAAGAAGATTGGTAGTGTGGAAAATATTTTGAAAATTAGATCGAACATGAGTATTAAATGGACCTTCTAAGAGTGTTTTTCATCTTCAACCCTTTTAGGGTGTCACAATATAGTATATGTGACAAAATTTCTCATCCCATAGTGTTTTGGGAACCAATTTCATTATGAAACTTATAAGAATTAGTTCTTATATTGACGTTGTCCATTTTCTTTTTTAAAACTAGTCAACACAAAGATAATTTTGATTTTTAATATTGGGGTTCATCACCTCTTATATCTCCTTTTTCCCTATAGCTCTTTATTTCCCCACAATTTATCCTTAAATTTGAAAGAAATAATATATTTAATATAATCCAGATTATGCAAGATGATATCATCATTTATTCCCTAATGGTCCATTCAATAGGAATCCTTATGTCACCCTTGTTTGAGCTGAAGGTGGGGTTTTTTTATTAAAGTTAGAATAAATTTATAGTTACGATTTTTTTATGTAACAATTTATACTATCTGTCTATTATGCTTATTTTGGGTAGTTGTAAAGAATGATTGTCATCTTTCTCACCTAGGTTCAATTTACAAAATGACATATTTAGCTCATATTGAATATATTGTTATAATGTTTTGGATAATTATCTCTCTCTCTCTCTCTCTCTCACACACACACATATATAGTCAATTGGGTTTATCTACGGCGGAATCCTCCCCACCTAGGTTTAATTCCCAAAAGTGGCATGTTGGATGTTTTCTCCTTTTCAAGGTGATAAGTTTCACCCAAAATTCAACTTCATGTTGAGCATAGAGAGAATTACACATCTCTGTGTAGTCTCTTTTCTTTCGTGATACTATCCCTAAGAAAAAGTAAAAAATATATTCATCTCTCTCATAGTCACACCCTTGAAATGTTTTAACCATAATTTTATAATTTAACCATATTGAAATAATTTATTTAAAGTCCATATTATTATTATTTTTTAAATTAATCATTTTAAATTTCATCAGTCAACTCCAGGTAGGGATGAAAGAAATTACATATTTCCCTAAACAACGTATTAGGGAAATTATAGATATATATATATATATATATATATATATAACCATCATTGATTTCTTTTTAAATGCCATGTTTCATAACTTAGAGTAGAAAACACTTCTTTAAATAATATGGATTATGTCTATATATATATAGAAAGTGGACATTGTGTTTTTATGTTATTATTATTCTTCTCTCCTTTTTTGTAATAAAAAAATGGGAAATAATTTGTATTAGAAAAAAATGTAGCGAACGCATAAACCAAGGTTACATTACAAGATTTCAACTCCAAAAAAATTTAAACTTATAATTCATTTCCAACCCCGCATCAAACAACAATGGAGAAAAGGAGTAGATCTTTCTAAAACTGTATTTATCACTTTTCTTAATACATGAATAAATTCTCAAAAACTTATTTTGTAGAATAACACAAAAATACAACATCATAAACTCTCAAGAGTTATATAATTCCCAAGATGGATATTCCTTTTTTCCTCATAAGAAATTCATTCCTAATTGGATTTGTATACCCTTGAGAAGGGGGGTTGAAGGGTTTGGAGCATTCCCAAAATTTTGACAAAGGATTTTGATAACTTAGGTGGAACTTGCATTTTTAGTTTTGTCTCACTTTCCTCTTTTTTAGTTGAATCCATGTCTTATTCCTATTATTATTTCACTTCTTCATTTTCCTACTCTAAATATTCATTTTTTTCTCTTCATCATTCCCTTCTTCATCCTCTGCATTGGGTGTTAGATCCTTACAGTGGATTTCATCGAATGTTAGGCCAAAATGATTCTAATATAAGATCCACTATTGGTTCCTCTTCTTCCCCATGTTTTATAGATTTTCCTTGTGTTGTAAGTTTCCAAGAACCTCTTATTTATTAATGCTTGATGAGGGTACGTGTAATTCTCCCTCTCACCCTCTTGGAATTCCAAATCCTAGCGAGAGGTGTTATTTTCAACTAACCCAACCTCGATAGTCTCATTATAAAGACAGGGTTGCAAAATTCCTTCCCACCCAAAGTACACGAAACTCAATTTGGATAACACCATCACGTTTAGCTCATTGAGATATTTTCAACCATATACACTTTATCCCAATCTGACCTTTTTATTGGAAGTTAAGTCCATTTGAAGTTTGGGCCCCATAACCCTTGCTACATCAACAAGATTCACCTCATGGAACCTATGTGGCATTGAACCCTCACAGGATGTCCACTGTTAAACTCACAACATTAGAGCTCCTTAGTGCCACCACTCGTTGTGTCATTTACTCATAATGGAACCCACCACGTCTCTTTTTTTACTT
Source organism: Pinus albicaulis (assembly GCA_034641835.2). Classification (NCBI taxonomy): domain Eukaryota; kingdom Viridiplantae; phylum Streptophyta; class Pinopsida; order Pinales; family Pinaceae; genus Pinus; species Pinus albicaulis. Next base: position 264,009,341 of record CM076582.1, on the reverse strand, counting down.
TACTTTAAATTTGATGTTTTTCCATTTGAAAAATAGTACCCTTCATTGTTTTGTTTGAATAAAAATTCGGTTAAATTACAATATAGTATCAATATTTAAAATATTAATAATACAACTTGAGTCGACATAATGGTTAAGAACATTTGTTTTCTCCTTATAAGGCACAAGTTCAAAATCATAGGGGGTAGAGTATGTATGTCATCGTAGATTTAGTAGTAAAATTGCTACCTGGAGGTGGGTCCCTTGTCCCACAAACAAGGGTGTCTCGTTCACCAATTTGGTGTATGGCTTGGCCATCACCTCAAAATTTGGTAATAATAATAATAATAATAATAATAATAATAAATGTGAGTTAATAAACATAAAATTATTAATAATGAAAATATTAATAAATATCAAATTTAGATAGATTTAGAATTCTTGTCCATTATTACCTCAATAAGGTTTTTCTTATGTTAGATTTGATCTTTTCCATATGAAAATGAGCGTCCTTGATTTTTTTGCTTGAATAACAATTTGGTTAAATTATAGTACAATGCATTTGAGAATCAACACTACAAATATTAATAAACATAAATTTAAGGAGTGTTTTGAGAAAAAATGACATTAATGCTTGTCCATTAGGTTATGGATCATTATGTAGACACAATGGTTTGAAGGTGGATAGGAAGAATTTTAAGAAGGCACTTTGTTTTAAAAAACTTTCATTGTAATGCTAGATGAATACACTATAGTTTTAGGAATGAATCTTCATATACTACCTTAAATCATCAACGATTTATGTAACCAAAATAAACATGAGTATAATTCCTCAAATATTCATAATATAATGGTTTAGTAAAAAAAATATATGTTGCATGGATCCTAGAGTGATGTCAAAATAGGGAGAAATTTATTAGATATTCTGAGAAGAAACATTTCCAGTGTTTCCATCCATCTATGGGGATATTGATGAAAATCAATGTGCTCATTAAATGATAAAGCAATGTCAACTACATAAAGCAGATGCACATTCTACCATGTTCTCATGTGTGAAAAATATTTCATGGATTATACAAAATGACAATATAGATAACATATTGATGAAGGAAACCAATGGTAAAGCTATATTGTCATGCAAAAATTATGTCTTACACATGTGCTAGAAGCTCCCTATAGAAGAAGTTGAAGTTGTTAAGGAATGGATGCTATAATTTCCTCTTTTCTTATAGAGAAGGAATGAAAAGCTAGTGGGTGCTAAGGAAAAAGGTTAAGGTAAGGAAAAATGGGTGTGGAGTTAAGGGAAATTGGGCCTTATCCCACCAATATGTTGAGAGCTCTTTAAAATTTTGTTGTGGTTCTCCTATAACAATTCTATGGAGAGGAAGATGCCCTAAATTTCAAAGATTCATGGGTGCCTTTAACACACATGATTTCTAAGACCAACACTATATTCAATTGGGAAACCATCCTTCTTCATCTTTATAATATGGCATATTAGAATCCAAGCATACAATGCTAAGGGAAAACCCAACATTCCATATTCCCTCCTACTTATTGGATGATATATGCTTAATCCATTCCTTCTTGGGTATGGGATGATAATGGAGACCAAGTGATCCTCCAATCCATGCATATTTCCAGGATCTATTAGATAAGATACCACATACACTATCCTAATAGAAATAGGAGTTCATTATTCCTTTATTCTAATTACTCTTTTATTACAAAATTTTGTGCATAATGGATAAAACAATGAAAATAGTTGGCAAAGTTAAAGACTACTATTCATTAGAAAAGGGAGAATACATTATAATTTATGGTTCAACTAAAGTTCCACACTTGTTCTTGAGGTTCATAGTAGACAAGTTTAATTATGTAGGAAGTAGCATATCACACTTTGCTTCATGGAATTGGTGCAACCCTTTCCAAAGAACATTCATTTCGATGACATCTAGTTCCTTTTTATGTAAGATACTACAACTTTAAATATAATAAGAAAGCATAAGAAAAATATTATATTATTATGTATTTAAATTTTAGGAAAGAGATATTACACATACATGATCTCATGGGAATCATCAATCAAAGTTATCAAGTCTACAAATATATATGGCCCTCTTATCATATAATGTTGCACCTAAGTGCAAAGTCCTCACAAGGTACAAAGTTGAGTGTAACAAGAAAGTGTTGCCATTTTCACCTAGACAGTTACTTCACTTTTTTTTAGTGAAGAACAAATCCAACACAAGGGAGGCTTCCCTCATAGCACCTAGGGTTCCTAAGGAAAGACAATTCAAGTCTAATGTCACCTATGTTGGTACTTAAATCGCCACCAAATTATTATGTTATATGAAGTCCAAATTAGGTGGTTATTAAAGGTAAATTCTAGATTTTGTTTATCATAATTTTAGGGTTGTTTCAGACTATATATTAAGTAATTGCCTAATAATATTTAATCCCAAATTAGTTTAGAGCCAAAATTTACTAAAATATTCATATGTCCATAAAGTATCGTAAGTAAAAATGTTAGGATAGGACTCAAAATTAGGTATATATGTTTATTGATTTTATCATTGACATGGGTTGGAATTCCTTGAAATGGAGTTCTAATTCCATTGGGATGAAAACCAATTCAAAATGAAAGTCAATTTGGAAAGCCATGTGGAAAAAATGTACCTATTATAGTTTTTTTATTCTTAATGGTGTGATTGAAGTTCAACATCAAAATTTAATAAAGTCAAGGCTTAAACTTACAAAAATTGATTAGGTGCAGAACTTTGATGTGGAGAAGCTACATAGAATTTGAAAAAAAAATGGATGGCATAATAAAGCTAAGTCAGGTGAGATATAAGGCATAAAAGGAAACTCATAACATCAATAATTTTTTAGAGGAAGAATCATTCCAAAGATATTCATAAATTCATCCTTTAAGCATACATTTTCAAGATGTATAGCGATGAGTTGGAATGATGTTTTCCTTTTTTTCTTAATTAAGAAAGTTAAAACTAAAAAATATTTTTAACATCAATTTTTTTAAAATGAAACATCTAAAACAAAAGAAACTAATAGAATCCTCCTTCCATCATGCATTCTGAAGATAAGTAATGACCTCCTTCCAGCTTATATCTTGAAGATGAGTGGTGAACTCATTCCAAAATGCATTATGAAGATGAGTACAGAAAGGTTACAATGAGAATACCTAAAGTCACATTGCAATAATACCTACTACCTTATAGTGTAAGACACTTACCATTTAACTCTAGCCTAGTCTAATCAGGCTAAATTGATGCTAAAATGCAAAAGTGGAAAAATGTCCACCTTATTTGAATGATATACTAATAATTTGGTTTATGCTTTGATTTTGGGAAGTTGTAATTCCCAATTTTAACCCATCATGTTTATAAGGGCACGTAAAAAAGGCATGTGCTACAATTTCATGTATAACTTATGATGTTATATTTTAGTACATTATGGAGTGCAATGTGTGTTAGCATAAACAAGCGACACGTCTTAGATGTGATTTTTTTTGAAACCTTGGCTTTGGAATTTGATGTTTATTATATTTTGATATACACAAATTTCATGATGGTGAGTATAACATAATATTTTAAATTAGAAAATTATATAATTTTTTCTAATAAACATTATATTAAAATATATCCACCCAAAACCAAAATCAATATCTTATTGTTCTCATTTTTAAAATCACACTAGCCATTTGTTATTATTTTCCAGAGCTTGACTTTGGGATTTGTTGTTTATTTTAAAAAACATACAATTTATAGGTGATAATCCTTAAAGTCTCATTTTTAAAATCACACTCGCCATCAGTTATTATCTTAAAGACCTTGACTTTGGGATTTGTTGTTTATTTTCAAAAACATACAATTTATAGTTGATGATTCTTAAAGTCTCATTTTTAAAATTACACTCGCCATCTGTTATTATTTTCCAGACCTTGACTTTGGGATATGTTGTTTATTTTTAAAAACATTAGGTGATGATTCTTAAAATCTTGACTTTAGACTTTAGAATTTGATGTTTATTTTTAAAAACACATTCATTATTTGTTATTATTTCTTTGACTTTGCGATTTGATGTTTAATTTTAAAAATATATTCTTTATAGGCTATAATTTTTAAAACCATGATTTTAGAATCTTACGTTTATTTTCATTTGGTTTTAAAAATATTTAATAATAATAATAATATATATATATATATATATATATATATATATATATATATATATATATATATATATGCAGTGATATTTATGATCGAGTTGTAACTATTAGTTTGCATATATTGCGGAGAATTTTCAATTTTTTTATAGTGAATATTAGGTTTTCTCTTGAAATATTTTGGTGACATCATCCTGCCGTCACATCTTTGGCTCCGTTTTTCAAGGGTGGACGTCATCCTGCCATGCACAATTGACCGATTTGATTGGATAACATAGAGGAGGTACAACAAAGAGCGATTTTACGTACAACTGGGAGCTACGTTCGATCTGATTTGAGCTTTGGTGCCGTAAATATGGTTTTAAGAGTGACAGTGAATAATTTATTAAGGGATTATCGATAAGTGCATTTCCGTGTTCAAGGGATTTTCTTTATTTTATTGGTGTTGTGGCGCTCATTTAGGCTAGAATTCTCATTTTTTTGCCTTCATTTTCTTTGTGGCATAACTCCCCCTTCTTAGGCTTCCATTGTTACCAAGTGAGTTACCCATTGCATCATTTTTTTTTTTACTTCACTGGATGCTAGCAGTAAAAAATTTCTGCAAAACCCTAAAGATTTTTGGTTATGTGTGAGGTCGCAGGATTACCAACCTCCTTGTTGACCATCTGACACAGAAATGTATGAATGTTAATCTTCTATTTAATCATCATGAGGCACAATTTGGACTTCTAATGGCTCACTGTTTATTAGAATTTGCAGGTTAGGCATTATAATTTAGAGAAAAATGATTATTCAAGTAAGCAGATTGCTCTATTCTACCAACGGAAACCTCGGGAGTTTTTGAGATATCCCTACGACCAAAATATATTTTAATGCATGATTTTAATTATTAATAAAAAATTATGGAGTTTGTGGGTAAATATAAAAATAACGCGAAGTTTTCGGTATCAAATACAATGCAAGGTTGATTTTATATGCTTTGAATGCATTGTTGTAGGAGTAAACCAGTAGTAATTGACCACAATTAAGGCTTAAGCCGACTCATATTTGCATTTCCTCAAGTCTTGTGACCAAGGTGTCGACCCCAATTAAATATGGCCTGGTTTTAAATAGTTTGCTGACCCTGATTCCATGTTTTTTGTAGCGGTTACGAAAACGTTTTCCAAGAATTTAATACTCTAAAAATTTTAAAGTCAGAAGTATATGCATATTTGGATTTTCAGAAGGTGTCGACTCTGACTCCATATTCTGGTGTTTTAGATAATCAGGGCTTCAGAATTCTATTGAAATAAACGTCTAGCTACAAAAGAAAATAACTCTAAGCTCAATCAGGTGAGACACATAGACAAAAGTATGTGTTAATGATTAAATTTCTAAAATTTGCGATTTCGAAAGTTGACGCATGTTTCCATTTCCATAAGACCCATGAGAAAGGTGTCGACCCCGACTCCATATCGCGGTATTTTAAATAGTCGGGGAGTTGAAGTTATATTGGCATAAATATCTAGTTGACGAAGAAAATAACGTCAACCTTAGTTGGGCCCGATGCATAAACACATCATTTTAAGTTTTCAAAATTTGTGATGTCGGAGGTTGATCGATATTTCCATTTCCACAAGACCTGGAGCAATAAATACATAAAAGCATAAGTAAATAACCCATGTATGATCATTAAATTTGCAGTTCAAAGTTTCAAATTGTGTATACGAGTTTTCTCATGACTTTTACGTTCACTCCACTATCATAGGACACATTGATGCTATGAATTTTTTTTTACAAAACACTAAATTTATTGGAATAAAATTTATAGGTGAATTGACTAGAAATTACAATCTCACATAATTACCAACTAGAAAAAAAAACATAAAATAATTAATGCCAAAATTCAACCTTCAACGAAATTGGACAACGTTCGAGACTAATGGTATGAGTATTTTGAGTTTCCTATAGTGGGATTTTATAATGTAAATTCTTCCTCGATTTTATACATAAATGAACATCATTGAAACACGGTCATAAGAGTATTTAAAAAATAAATAAATTAAGAATAAGCGCATCCATCTCCATGTTAGTTTTTTTGGGTTTCTTTGGACCTAGGCAACACTCGTAGTCGAGGTCGAGCCTGACTAGTCGATGTGTCTGTGGAGAAGAATCATAAGCAAAAGACCGATCTCTGACCCATATTTACAAAGGCTGACCTTCGAGTGATATTGAAGTTGCAAACAACGTTTAAGTTATTTATTTTGTACTTTTCTAATTTATCAACCATATTCACATTATTTTTTTCTTTAAAGAAGGTAAAATGGGTTCATATATTTTAAACATTTTAATAGTAATTTATTTTAATTTGTACGTAGTTTTTAGATTTACTATCTTGAAATTTTATATAGAACGAATAATAACCCTTTTGTAAAATTTATTTAAATAAATTTATCTTATAGAAATAATTTATTCAATTTGTTTTTTTATTGATAAAAAAATAAAATATTTAAAATTAAATTTATTAAATAATATGCTATATGAAAAAAAAATTATAATAAATTATAAACAAGCCAATTATACAAATATTTCTTGTGTGGACCATCCTAGAAGCAAGTCGGAAGTTGGGATCACTATGAGGTCGGAGGTCGGCCTTGTCTTTTGAACGGTATTATGACACTCCTCGACCAATTCGGCTCCTTGTAAACACAAACAACTATACACGCATATTTATTTTGTGGCCTCTACTAAAAGAAAGTTGGAGTTCACCCACCACTATGAGGTCAAAGGTTGACCTTGTGGTTTGAATGGTATCTCTAGACACTCCCAACTACTGACACTCCCTGACCAATTCGGCTCCAACTACAATACTTCTCACTAGTTGGTGCGATGCCTGACAAATTCAATGAAGATTGCGATATTCATTTCATTTAAATATTATTTTAATAAACATCATTCACGTATACATTAATGTTGATATTAGGTGAGATTAAAGTATTTTTTTCTTTTACAAGAAAATGAGCACCAGTGGAGAAATTATCTTGCTGCATGGCTTTTATTGTTTGTGGTGAGATTTGAAAGTAATGATACCATTTATTACCTCTAGATTGTAACTTATTCTCTCATTCGTTTTTTATTTCTCTTCTCCTACATATTTGGCTTATAATGTGATTTTTTATTCAATATAAATTGAAAACATAATTTTTTGTGTTATGGCTTTTATTGTTTGTGGTCAGATTTGAAAGTAATGATACCATTTATTACCTCTAGATTGTAACTTATTCTCTCATTCGTTTTTTATTTCTCTTCTCATACATATTTGGCTTGTAATGTAATTTTTTATTCAGTATAAATTGAAAACATAATTTTTTGTGTTTTGTTTCTTAAAATTCATGTTCATTTCTATTATTATTATCATTATTTATAAAAAACTTAAATGAGTTCTATGCAATATAGTGAAAAAAATGTTTATTTAAATTTATTTTAAAATGAATATAAATAAGAAAGAAGATAGTTTTTAATATTATTGGCTAATTTATATCAGTAGTATTTGAAAAATAAAATAAAAATAATCATAATCACATTATTTTTTTCTTGAAAGATGGACGACCCGTTCATATCTTTTAAAAATTTTAATAGTAATTTATTTTAATTTGTACATGGTTTTTGGATTGGTTATTGTAAACTTTTGTATAGAAAAAATAATAATATTTATGAAAAATTGTTTTAAATAAATTTATGTTATAAAAATAATTTATTCAATTTATTTTTTTATTAATAAAAAAATAAAATATTTTAAATTAAATTTATTAAATACTATATTATATGAGAAAAAATTAATAAATTATATACATACCATCTATACATATATATTTCTTTTTTGGGCCTTCCTAGAAGCAATCAAAGGTCGGGCTAACTATATAGTGGGAGGTCGGTCTTGTCTTTCGAACGGTACTATGAGACTCCCTGACCAATTTTTCTCCTTCTAGACATACCCAACTATACACGCATATTTCTTTTATGGCCCCTACTGAAATCAAGTCAGAGGTCGGCCCCCATTATGAGGTTGAAGGTTAGCCTTGTCGTTTCAATGACCTCGCTTGTTACTTTCGACTACTAACACTTGACGACCAATTCGACTAAAACTACAATACTTCATGCGAGCTAGTGTGAGCCCTGACAAATTCAATGAAGGTTGCGATATCCACTATATTTAAATATTATTTTGATCAAAATTATTTGCATATACATTAATGTTGATATTAGGTGAGATTAAAGTACTCTGTTGTTTTATTTTACTTCATGGCTTTTATCGTTTGTGTTAATATTTGAGAGTAATGATGGAATTTATTACGTGAAAATTGTAACTTATTCCCTCTTCCATGTTTTATTTCCCTTCTCATACATATTTGGCATGTAATGTAATTTTTTATTCAATATAGATTGAAAATATAATTTCTGTGTTTTATTCTCTATAATCCACACTATTATTATTATTATTATTATTAGTTATAAATTAAAAATTTAATATCTAGTAAAATTAGTTGTTATTATATATTCACTGTGTGACATTTAGAAAAAAAATATTAATTTAAATTTACATTTTTTTATAAATATAAATAAGTAAGCAAATAGCTTTTATGTTTGAGTTTTTTTTCTTTCCTAAATCAATTTTGTTTTAAATTTGAAAACTATTTATTTAAATTACAATTGTAGACAAAGCACTCTAAAATATTAAATTTATTTAGATTATATATATATATAATCTTGGGAAAAAATATACAACTAAATTAATTAAAAATGTATATAAAATAATTAAATTCTTTTATGCTTTTTTATCTATTTTATTCAATTATATTTAAAATATATCTTTCAACTATATTTAACTTTTTGTTTATAATACATTTTATATGAACATTTTTTTTCATTGTTTGTTAAGCATGTTCCTAATTTTAAATTGTAGGGAGTGATTAAATTGCTAAGTTTTATTGATTTACTTAAATGATTGCAAAATGAATTAAAGTTTCAATGAGTGTTTTAATTATTTTGACTAAAATTTATAAGAGTAAAAGTGACTTAGTTTAAAGTGATCTGAATAGGAATTTAAATTTTATTTTAGTTTTAATTTAATTTTATTCATACATTTTGTAAATTAACTATTTGGAATATTAAATAATTAATTAAATTTAAACTTGATTATATTTATAGTAATTTCCACCATATAAAAAATACATATATTAAAATTTCAATAATGCAATATTCTTTAAATTGTTTACATAATGCTAAAACCTTTTATTATCAAATTAATTAAATTGCTAAGTTTTATTGATTTACTTAAATGATTGCAAAATAAATTAAAGTTTCAATGAATGTTTTAATTATTTTGACTAAAATTTATAAGAGTAAAAGTGACTTAGTTTAAAGTGATGTGAATATGAATTTAAATTTTATTTCAGTTTTAATTTAATTTTATTCATACATTTTGTAAATTAACTATTTGGAATATTAAATAATTAATTAAATTTAAACTTGATTATATTTATAGTAATTTCCACTGTATAAAAAATACATATATTAAAATTTCAATGCAATATTCTTTAAATTGTTTACATAATGCTAAAATCCTTTATTATCAAATTATAGGGTATGTATTGTTTTTATATATAAATAAATAGAGTATAAAAATGTTATATTAACTAATTTTATATTTTCTTATTTTAAATTTCATGGATGTTAAAATTGCTTATTCAACTTGTACGATGCGATCTCATTTATATTGAATTTAAGAAAAAAAATTATAAATAAACATAAAAATTACAATAATCTTATAGTTAATAAATATATTGTCTTGTATTATATTATAGTAGTACACACACATATATATTGTTTCTCTACCAATACATTTTTTTTGCTAATCATATATTATTATTTAATGGTGTATAGTCAGAAACATTTTATTGTTTTTATTAGTGGTTTTTGTAAATCATGATGCATTGATTGATATTCAATGAACAAAGGTTATTGAAAAAAATGTAAGGTTATTGGTTTAAGTATTTTATGTAAATAAACGATGTGCTAGTTTATTTCTTTGATAATATTTATAATGGGCCTCTGAAATATATAATTTTAGAATTCGATAAAGTGATTGCTATATTTGTTTTTATAAATATGGGATCCTAATGATTATGATGTTATAGACATCTCTGCAATTTTGAATTTTCTCTAAATTTTAAAGTGCTAAATAGTTTTATCTAGATGATGAAATATACAAAAGATTGCAGATTCTCTAGAAATTTTAAATGAACTTTATTCTTGTCCATCTGTTTGGGGTTAAATTACACATTATTTATATCTAGGTGGCAAGCTATTTTTTTTTATCTTTTTAATTTTGGAATAATATTAATTTCTTTATGTAGAAATTATGTGCATTATTTTTTCAAAACAAGTGAAAAGCATTAAAAGAAAAATGGGAACTAGAAGGAATTAAAGAACCTTAGAACCTTTGTTATTTTCAATTGTGGCAATTAATAACATTTTATGTCTAGACAGTTGAAGACAATTATAAGTTTTCTCAAATATTTTTAGATACTTAGATTTGACTTAGCTATTTTCTATGATTGGAAGTACAATGTCTAATATGTTTATATTTGAACATATTCGACTAACATAATTAGTTTTTAGAACTCCTTTTCTTGGTATTATTTATTGTATTTGATACTAAAAATAATTTAAAAAGTGGTATTATTTAGATTGTTAAATCATTATTTGACTTGATGATATATTGGGTTCAGGTAATGTCTACTAGTTTCAGTGGAATCATTTAAAAAAAAATGTTATGAAATTGTGAATATTTTCAAGTCATGGAATGTGTAGTTGTGCAATTATAAAAATCATTGGAACAACTTATAGAACAGGATGAGACCAATAATTAGAAATTGGATTCTTCAAATAAAATAAATAAGAAGAAAAGGAATGAGCATTTTAAATGAAATTTCAGTGCTAGGTTGATTAGTTGTAGTTTAAATTGGTGCATATCTTGGTGTTGTTGCATGCAATATCTTTGTTCAAATCCTGAGAATAGTGAATGAATGACAAAGTCCAACATGCACTGATTTTGTTTGTGTGATTTAAATGATGAACTTGTTGATTCACTAGGTCTCGTGTGAGAAAGAATTTTCAGAAATTATAATTCTAAAATCAACAAATATAATATGAACCTCTAAATCTCATAGTCATTTTTGCTGCATATATCTACTTGGAATCTTTATTCCAATATGAGCAGCTATAGAAGCTTAAATTATTGCATTTTAAGCAATTTTGGTGCAATATATTTTTCTAAAATTGACACATTTACTAAAGTACATATGTTATTTAATGTAGTTATAGTACTATGACTACAATTGAGTGATGGTTTTTATTTGCAATTTCTGTAGTCATGGGTGAGTAGAATTTTATTTCTTATTTATGAAATAGTAGATAATGCTTTCAATGGCTAGCAAAAAATATTATACAAAGTCACATTCCCACCTTCATATGAAATTTAGTGGAGTTATAGTACTATGATTACAATTTAGCAACGAATTTTTTTTGCAATTTCTTTAGTCGTGTGTGACTAGAATGTTATTTTTATTTATGACATAGTAAATTATACTTCCAATGGATATCAAAAAATATGATACAAAGCCACATTTTCCACCTTTGGTCATTTTTATTTTCACAAATTATATATATATATATATATATATATATATATATATATATATATATATATATATATATATATATATATATATATATATATATATATATTCTCCAGTAGCATTGAGTGCAATGTTATTTTGTCTTTGTACACAAGCCTTGTGTAGCTTACATAAATTGATGGCTACAGTGCTATAAATACTACTATGCATGTCATAAATTGGTGGCTACAATGCTATAAATGCTAATATTAATAATGCAAATAATCCTACTTTTGAAAGCACTACAATTCTCATGTACTCTCATTCTAAGTATGTCAATCTCTTAATTAATAGTGGGTGATCATGAATACACTAAACTATGTATAAGCAATGCATGAAGACAAAGTATATATAACTAATGTGATTAATTTTACTGTATCATAAATAAAAAAGAGACAATTTACATAGAAGAATTCTAAAATCATATATATAGAAAAAATAATATAGATTTTATGACAAAATATTCCATAGGTATTTGTGAAAAATACCTATATGTTTGGTGTGTTTTATTGATCAAAACAATTACAATGTTTCTTCGGTGATTCTTGGTACATAGAAATATCAGTTATTAGATTTTCTAGTTGTCACTTTTTCCATTAACTCCATGCATTGCTTTTTTCCAACAATTATATATGGGTTTTGTTCCCCCATATGCACACACTAGCTATGACACTCACTCCAAATTCTACTATGTGAATATGTCAAAAGTCTACAATGTTCATGTGTTAACCATAGGTATGCTCAATAAATTTGAACTATCTTCATTTGCACCAATTCTGAAAAATAAATAAATAAATAAATAAATGAAAAGATTAAAAAAATAAATAAATAAAAAATAAAAATAAAAAATACATTATGTTAGGAAGCTATATACTTTACATTTTATTTGATAACATAATGTATGTAAGTAACTTAGACATGGTGCAATTGATAGCTTTATAGTAATAAGCATTTGAATTTGTTTATTATCTAAATAAAATTTGAATACGATTATTGTTTTAAGTAGCTTTATGCTTATTATTTTAAATTAAAGTTGCTTATTATATAAAGCTATATTGTAATTGGTTTTTTAAAACTAATGTTTGGATTCTATTTGGTTTATACGTTTCAAAAATAATTTACACAAATTGTCAACCTTTTTTATGGAATTTTGCAAATTAAATATTGTGTTTTAAAATTTGTTAAAATGATAATAACACTTTTATTGGTATTGTTTTAAATTATATAAATATATTTAGTTTTAAATTTATTTTAATTGCAACGAATGTAATATTCAAGGTTCCTTATGCCCATTTCCTCTACTTCTTTATCACAGTGGAAAGTACTCATTTTCGGAGTATTGTCAAACAAAAACCAAGAAAAAAAGTTAGTTAGAAGGACAACTTAGAATACATAATATATAAGAGGTATAAAAACGTTCTATTATGATACCTGGAAATTGAAAATTCAATGCAATACATGCTCTTAGTGCTATAAATCATTGTCACATTTGGAAAATTTGTCACACTGTTTCAATATAGTTCATGGAAATGAAAAATAGTTTTGCATTGAAAGGAAAAATTGGAAGAAATTGATCACAAGTTATCTAGATTCAATTTACATAGATTAGATAATATCTCTATTATCCCGGTGACTGTTTATTTGACTCATTTGTTGTTCTTCTTCACTTTCAATATACTTCAACTAAAATACGACATGGAATTGTAAACCACTTTCAACATTGATTATCTCATGGACATGATGCTTCTTTGCATTCATTTCATACAGAATTGACTCCGAAATATCTTCAGGATATTCATCATGTAAATTATCGTGAAATGTGCTTGGAAGGATTGTTCACACCTTCCTTTTTTTGTGCTCCATCTTGAATTATTTTATGGGAGGATGTGTTTTGTATCAAATGGATCTCCAAATGGTTTTCAGTTCCAATCAATGTTTGGCTATTTACAAATTACCATGCATATCTATGGTTCAATTCAAACATTGATGGCTATCAATATAGTATTTTTCTACATAATCAAAATCCTACATGTGGACATTTTGAACCACTCTTGTTACATAGCATAATAGATAGTGTAGCTTCAATAGATAAAGCAATTGCCTCATGCATTCGTCCATATCAATTCTCACTTGGACACTTTGAAATATTTTCATTTGAGAAAATCTTATTTGAATAAGGCTTCTTGATCTATCAAAAAAATCTCAATGACTTCCATGACTTCTTTGCTTGAGTCTAGTTTCACATTTACACCATGGTTTTATATGTATAATATGACAAAAACAATTGCACAAACTTTTTACAATTGTTTCATTTTCAATGACAATAGAAATACCAATTTCTTAAAACATCACCTGAATGCTAGAAACATTTAACAGGAGCAATGTATCAATGGTTGAAAATATTATATTATAAACTTCTCAATGCCATATGAGTATGGATATGTATAGGGAAAAGGTTTTTCAATACAATTCATATGTGAAGTACTTGATCTTAACATATATATCTAGAATATAGAAATAATATATATTTCCTTGAGATTCTATCTATCAAATACTTTCTCCAAAGTCTTGTGCCTTATGCATGTACCAATATCTACATCACATGAAAATTTCCATGCACTTCTGGAAATTCAAAATATTGAAAATATTAATCATAATGACAAGAAACCACATGTGCTCCAAAGAATCCCAGAAAGAGAAATATGCAAGTCAATATCATGTGTACATTGTAGATATATTGTTAACAAAGAATATAGTATTACTATATATTGTACTCGATTAAAGCATTTATCAATTTACTATATATATATATATATATATATATATATATATATATATATATATATATAGATATAGATATTCTTTGAAGTATTGAATTATTTCACATCATTAAATGAGGTCAATAATCCTTTTTCAATGGAGACACAAAATAACAAAGAAGTCTCTACCTCTTTTTCCAATGGATATAGTAAGTGGTACACTCTATTACATTAGGTGAAATCTGCAATATGAGTAGAAGGTTATTTAATACAAGAAGAACAAAAGTGATATGTAAAGTCAAATAAACAAATCGAGGCATATTTTCAATCAAACCAAGACACACCTACGAATGCATGTTTCATTTGTGATAGATTGTCCTTTGGAAAGGACATGCAATCGATTAAAAAACACATATTATCTACTATTTTCTATTTGATTCCTACATCAAAATTCAAAGCCATTAAACTCAATGAAAAAATATGCAAATCTTCTAATAATGCAATACTCAATGAAAAATTGCCTACATTTGCATCACCTCTTCATATTTGGCAAAAAAAAAAATTAATCTCCATTGCACAATTGACATATTTGGAACAGGGATTAGTGGCACCAAGAATAGCTTTTGCACAAATAAGACAACTTTGTTACAAAATATCACAAATTGGTTTAGTAGGAACATTCATAAATGTTCCTTCCACTCTAAATAGAATTCAAACAAAATTACCTAGAGATATTGATGACAATATGGCAGTGGGAATTATGCTAAAAATAAAATTGAAATACAAGAATTTTTATTTTTCTGGAAATATTTGACCCAAAAAAGTGATGCCTGAATTACATGACTTGTGCAACACATCTCTATACAAGAGCGGAAAAATAACAATCAACCATGCATGGAAAATTTTTTGATCAAAGCAGGGAAAATCATCAAAATGATATTAAAAATTTGGAGCTAAACTCACCAAATGCAGATAATTATCTTCAAAAAAAAATTGGAACACTTGTATATGTTTATTTAGAGGCCTGCCTCATCCATGATCTTGACACACGAGTAATACAAATTGCACCTTTTGAAGTGTTTCATCCCCTAGAAATTTTTCAACATAAATTCTCTGAAGAACTAAACTTCCCGACACTATTCTTTACATCAAGTCGCCCTAATGATGTTATCAATCCATTTTCATAACAAAAAAATTAACAATGTGAATTGTTCCACATGTATGTTGCTTTTCAACACATTAGAAACATATTTTTTTCAAAGAAATACATATTTTGATAAACCAGGTTTCTAAATCAACTTGGATTTCTATTCACAAAGGATAACTGAAAGGACAAAAAATATTTTCTAAAAATGTTAAAAATGAAAGAAATATTCAGAAATTATTAAAATCATGAATTATATATCAATGTTTCAGAATAATTTACATATCTCTTGATTATTTTTAACATTTACGAAAATATATATTTTCAATGATACGATAACTTGACCCACTAAATTTCTTTGGCGAATTCATTAGTACTAAGTATCTTTGGGAACAATTGATGAACGCACTAAAAATACAAAGCTTGGAGTCCATAACAAATCAGACAAACAAATTTCATGATGAATGCATTGACACATAGATCAAAGATCAACCAAACATCTATAGTCAATATTATATGCATAGAATCTCATCACTACATTCCTTGATAACAAAAAAAGAATGAATTATTTGGTCAAGTGCAAGATTATTTTTTTATTAAAAATTCCTTAGTAGACAAACAAAGCATGGCCATGGATTAATTTGAATTCAATGTGTGGAAATATATGAACAATCCCTTGATGTTTATGTCATAGGTTTCGTTGATCAATATTTGACTTATGATTCAACAATTTTGTCGAATCAAATCATTCAATTTCAAACTCATCACCACACATAAACTTGCAAAAAAAGAAATCTACTTGTAGATTTGGTTTCCCAATTCCACCAATTGATGAAACTTGTATCTTACACCCTTTGTGCAGTGAAAAAAATGATATCCAAAAAATGCAAAATAAAATTTCATTTCTTCTACATGATAAATCCTATTAAAAAAACATAACATTTGACATGTTTTATCCAACCTTGGAATTATAGAACAAGAATACATCATTTTCTTACGATTTTGTATTACTCGTCCAATTGTACTACTAAAAAGAAATCCTTGCGATGTGTGGATAAATTCATTTGCAAAAAAAATACCTTTTTTGTGGAAAGAAAACATATATGCTCAATTTATTTTATATTCCTATGTTGCAACAACATATTACAACTCTTATATGAAAAAATGGATCACTCCATGACAATTGCATTAAAAAAAAAATCAAGAAAATTGCATATCTTGTGGACACAAAAAAATTGAAATTATTCGCAAACTTGGAAACACATTGCTAAATATGAAATAAATGTCAAGTCGACAAGGAGTCCACATTTCTCTGTCATTGCCTTTTTATTCAACTTCTAGAAAAACAACTTCCATTAACACTTCTTTAGCTGAAAAAGAAACATATGTTCTAAGAAGACCTAGTTTGTTAGAACAAGAACTCGATAAATCTAAAGACATTCTTTTCATGACAACCATTGACAAATATGTTGCACGAACCATTGCGCTTAAGTAAGTTTTCTTGGTAGAATATGTTTCCCTTGTTCAATCACGAAAACAACATTAAAAAAATCTCCATATTTCATAAGATTCATTTGATACAATGAACACATGGACCCAAAAAATCATTACATAGAAAAAATGATGCTATACATCCCATACAAAGTGTCTATAATACACATTAAAGAAAAATGAAGAGACATGGGATGAAGCTTACTTTTTGCATAAACACATTGTAGATGTCATTGAAAATTAATTTTATTGTTTAATCACACCAAGGGGTGATATTGAAACTGCTTCAACTACCATTTCATCTCAAAGTGACGAAAAATTATGCTTTACTTGCAATTAGAGGCTGACAATAGGGCTTGTTCCGATGAAAAGTATGACATTCAACAAGACTTGTAGGAAAAAATGCAATTTTAAAATCCTAAACTAAATATTCAAAAAATAATAAATTCATTAAGCATACCTTTATTTTGGACACATTGGCATACCATGAAGTTATGAGACAATTAAATCAAGAGAAACAATCAATAATCAAACAAATAGTTCCATGGAAAAAAAAATCCTAGTAAGCGCTTCTATTTTGTC
The DNA here is from genome assembly GCA_034641835.2 of Pinus albicaulis. Lineage (NCBI taxonomy): Eukaryota > Viridiplantae > Streptophyta > Pinopsida > Pinales > Pinaceae > Pinus > Pinus albicaulis. Next base: position 263,991,482 of record CM076582.1, on the reverse strand, counting down.
ATCACTGGAGGTGTAGGTACAAGAAAGAAATTTAGTGCACAAGCACTTCATCATGCACTAATATGTCTTTATAACAAATACTTACAAAGTGACCCTTGAAAAAGAAAGGGTCTAATACTTGCATTTACTAGAAAAGTTGCATATATTTCTCATGGAATCATAGTCCATTCAACGTTGAATTTTTCTCTTTCACCATGTCACATGGTGCCATTGTCTTCTAACACACTTGATATATTGAGCAAAGAATACGAAAAAAATATTTTTTTCTTGATAGATGATGCTTCATTAATTAGCTCTTGATTGCTATATATAATTTACAAGCGACTCCACGAAATTGTGCATAATCCAACTTCCTTGTTTGGGAAACTTGACATAATACTCTATGGTGATATATGTCAATCACAAACTATATGTGATTTTTGGATATTTGAATATTCGTGTATTAAAGGAACTAGTGTTCCTTACAATATTGGAAAGAAGATGTGAAAACTTATGAGCTAAAACAAGTACTATGGAAAGAAAATAGCGAGCTTGTATCCATATTACATATAATTAGGACATGTTCACATATTAATGATGATCTTGCATTTTTAAACAAACATTGTTATAGATTGGCACCAAATGATTGAACTTTTCAAAACCTATTCTATTAAAAAAATAATGTACATGAACATAATGAAAGAATGTTGTCTCTCATCAACAAAGAAGAAATCATATTAAATTCATATGATAGAAAAATTGAATCAGAAAATATAAATCATAATAAAAACATCAAAATTCAGTTTCCATCTTCCATTTTTCTCAAAGAAATTATTCTTATTGAACTAATTTTCAGAAATTACAATATTTAGGATGGCTTGGTCAATGGTGCTGAAGGAATTTTTACAGAATCCATGACATTTGAAAATGACGCAATTTGGATTGAATTTGATGATCCACCTGTTGGAATTATTCAACGGAAAAAATGGCACATTTCTACAAATATGGAATAATATTTACATGGAAACCTATTACTAGAGTTTTTAGGAATAATGAATCAAACAAAAAAATTAGTTTTACAAGAGAAAAAATCCTTGTTTAATTGGCATGTGCACAAACTATACAATGATCACAAGATTTTATAATGGAAAATTTTTCTTTTGACCCAAAAGGTGTTAGGCAACATGGAATCCTATATACTCCACTTTCTCCTGTCAAAGACATTAAATCCTTGTATTTGTTAAGAAAATTGGAACATATCAAAGTTTCCCTCGATGAAAAAGTGGTTGTTGAGATAAATAGAGTTAGACAAAATGCCTCTTATGAAATTGAATATAGCATATATCAAAGTAAAAAAATGACAATTTGACAATATGTTCATTGAACACTCACAATTTCTCCTTGCATTTTGAAGATATCATAGCTAGCTATGAACTATTGACTGTTGACATTCTTTGTTTCTAAGAAATAAAAATAAAATCACCTCCATCAAATTCATTTTTTTCAAGAAAATATCACTATATACATTTATACCATTTACATGGAATTATCACATACTAAAAAACAAATATTGTAGTTTACAATCATTTTACTTGTACATGAAACCAAATTGAATAAACAATTGCAACATTCTATGTTGAAAAAAAAATCGTTAGAGTTGCAAATGTATATATTACACCAAATGCAAGCATTGAAGAAATATTTAATTTCATCAAGTTCATTTTAGAGCACGAATGTAACAACCACCCAATTGTACTTGTTGGTGATTTAAATTTGGACATGTTGCAAAATAGCCATCGACAAAGAAAACTACTTCCATTTATGCAAAGTAATGGCTTCAATTTTCATACAAAAAAACAACAACTCACTATAGCTCAATGCTAGACCACTTTTGGACAAGCCTTTTAGCTAGTACTGTTTCTTTCCATGTCTTCAATGTTGATTGGACAGATCATCATATAATTTGTCTTATCATATCTTTGTTGTCGGCTTGAGTCATTTTTCCAATGTTCATGTTTTACAATTTCATTGTTGACTTGTCACAATATTTTTCACATTTGCAAATGTGCACCTTTGACATATGATTTGATTTTAAAACAATGTAAAACAAAGGAATTGTGCACAAAAATAAACAAGAAAACAACACAAAAATGCAAATATGAAATTCCGGTAAGTCTTTGAACCATCAAAATAAATTTATTCAGTTTGTCTTCCATAACTATAATTTTTTATATCATAATTAGCAAAAACTTTACACATTTTTTTTTTCACGTTGTGACATTATGTTCTATACATTGAATAGTATTATTTATTTTATCTTATAGTTCATATTTCATTATTTCTTGTCCTACTTCCCTTGAAAAAAAAATTAAAAAAAATTGTGGCCATAGTGAATCTTAATAACACATTCCATAAATAAACTTTACGTCTACTTGTCAATGAAATCTATAAAGCATTTCTTTATTGTAACTTATGCACATTTACTACATAGCCACTAAAAATTGCTAATAGTACTATAAAAATAGAACACACACACACACACACACACACACACATTGTTTTAAAAGTTCTTTATACACTTGTTTTAGACATAATGACTTGGATTTTCGTTTTTTGGTAGCGATTCATCCAGTCATTTGGAACAATATCATGGAAACACCTAGATTTAGAAAATAATCATTCCAAGAAGAAATAGTGGAAGATGAGAATCCAAAAAGGTTAGATTTGTGTTGCACTAAATATTTGTATAGCAAAGTGACATATTTGCATTAAATCAATGGAAATGTTTTTTAAAGCATATTGTTCTAATTTTGTATATAAGAAAAATAAAAGAAATGGAACCAAGATCCTCGTGAATCATTGAAATATTATCGGGAGCATATGCAAAGGCATTTGAAGTTGACACCTTCATTATTTATGGGCCAACACAAACTAAAATCCCCAAATCTCCTGCAAAGGTGTGGTTTCTCCATGTTGATTTGGTTCATAGCCACAGTCAGACTATCATAGTGAACATGAGAAACAATCTTATAGATTGTTTCCAAAACATGTTTACTATAGGAAACATTGTTCCAATTACAAATTTTGAAATAAGAAATAAGGGAATTTGTGAACGAGGAGATGAAACATGTTTCATAGTGTTATAGGACAAAATCATGATTGAATCAATTGCACAGGTTTGAAAAAATGTAGAATGGTTCCAGATACAACACTACATAGTCTTCTTTTCTCAAATGATACATATGAAGTTGGTTCAATAGGAGAAATAATGATAGGTTGTTAGCAAAATAAAAAGAAACTTGAACTCAATATAAAATATGGTGAAGCTGCAAATGAAAATGCAATTGTAAGTCTACTACTACCATAAATATATTTGCATTTTCAGAAAAAACTAATAGTTTCTTTGAAACTGCATTCTTGCATATTTGTGTTCCACTGTTATCAAGGTAGTAATTATTTCATTATTTCTTGCACAAATTTCTTAACAAAAACTATTTTACCTGATTCACTGCAGTCGCTATTGAATGATAGTCATAGAGAACTTTTTTTCAAAATTTAGTATAAATTGGCATCAAAGATGACTCCGCTCTATTTGTTCAAAAAAATTGTTAGAAATGATGTGAAATGTAGTCAATAGTTGTGCTGTGAATCAACAACTTTTGTTGACCCATTGAATGATGAATTTGCAAGAGTGACTATGTTATCTTTTATCATGCCACGAACACATGTATGTTTCCTAATAGCTTATTTGTTTGTAACGATAGTTTAATTTGATGTACAAAATGTTTCATTTTGATGATACATATTTGAACCTAACAATTCAATTTTCCGAAGAAAAAAAATCGGATTATTGAAAGCCAAAAATGTTCTCTCCTCCTTTTCAGTGAATTTGCAGTAAATTTAAATAACTCTTTCATCCAAACACATCTAAATTCACAATAGCTAAATATGACACAACATTTAACTATGAGCATGATGTGGAATGCACATTGGAAACAAATAGTTGCAAAATTGATTGTACGTTTCAAATGCCATAACTAAAATAACATTTCCTAGTTATTGTTGAGACAAAAGTTCAGTAATACATGCAAATAATATCCTCTACAATTTTTAATTTAAGAAAAAATTGTATTCGAGGTATTTTTACTTTAATAGTTAACAAAATTATTGTTGATATAAAAGAGTTGTGACTATCAAAAACAAATCTTCCTCTATCCATGAAGTTCATACATTTTGACAGTTAAGATATTCTCCCTCTTTCCATTTTTACTTTATGTATTTCACCAACTCATAATTCAAAATGATTGAACCAACACTAATGTATAGTTTTGGTTTTATTGCAAGCTCCAGAATTATAAAACACAAAAAGCATGTAGTCCAGTACTTTCTGGATATTTTATACAATACATCAACGAAGATTTTTTTTTGATAACTAGTTCTTGTTTTTTTTTCTTGTAACTTTTGAATCAAACATATTTTCTTGTTGAAAATGAAAACAGAGACTAAGATGCACATTATGCGATATAATATTTCAGTTATATAAAAAATTCTGGTAGGCTATGGCATCGTTTTCATTAATAAGAACATAATATCTTACTTCCATAGTAACATAATCTAGATCCAAAATACTTATTATACCATATTATATATATGCCGATATTTTTCTCACCGCTGTTGAAATATTAACTTGGGTTCTCATTTGCCATGAATTATAGAATTGTGTTATGTTATGGAAAAAAAGGGGTGGGGGGAAAGGGTTGCATGTGTATCAATGTCTTCATTTATATATATGCTCAATTAAATGCTTTGTGTTAAAATAAGGAACTACAAAATATGTGAGATATGTGTCTTCTGGTTTTATTTATCCATACATCAAATCCCCCTTATTTTCCTATTTACATAATTGTTGTTCATGTTGTGTTCATTTGATGATTAGATTTTCTGTTATTTTAAGTATGAAGGGTTTTCGCAGTGCATTATATGAGATATCATTTTTGGGATTCAACTGCGTTAATTTAGTCATCCATCTATGGCCATTTCCATGAGAGATAGTCGTAATTGACTAATTTCTCATGATTTTTGAATAGTCCACTTAGCACTCATTGCATCAAGTGATGCTCACAGGGGTGAATAAGTGGGATTGAAACTAGTGAAATGAATCACATAGCCTCAATCATCACTTCCGTGGTTTGCACCCAGTAACCAGGACTTCTCAGGAGGTCACCCATCCCAGAACACCTCTGGCTCAAGTGTGCTTAACTGTGGAGTTTTTGCCACAATCAAGCCCACTTAGCTTTCTACCCCATTTGCAAAACCTTAGCAACTGTTGTGCCTCATGAACCATTCAAGAAGAGATTTGTTTACTCTTAGTAATTTAATTATGAGGGGTTTCTGTAGTTCATTATATGAGATATCATTTTTTGGATTCAACTGCATTAATTTAGTCATTCATCTATGACCATTTCCATGAGAGGTAGTTGTAACTGACTAATTTCTCATGATTTTTGAATATTCCACTTAGCACTCATTGCATCGGGTGATGCTCATTGGGGTGAAAAAGTGGGATTGAAACTAGTGAAATGAATCACATAGCGTCAATCATCACTTCCGGGGCTTGCACCCGGAAACTAGGACTTCCCGGGAGGTTACCCATCCCAAAACTCCTCTGTCTCAAGCATTATTAACTCTGGAGTTTTCCCCACAATCAAGCCCACTTAGCTTGCTACCCCATTTGCAAAACCTTAGCAACTATTGTGCCTCATGAACCATTCAAGAAGAGATCCCTTCACTCTTAGATTTTGTTATTGTTTTCTAAGTTATATAGTGTTGCGTTGTAGTTATATACAATTGAAAATTTATTGTGTAGTGAATTAATAAAATATGTATCTCATTTATGTTTTATAGTTCTTTTGTCTCCTCTTAAAATTCATTTCAACTCAGAAAAAAATAATTGCAAATTTAACTATAATCTAAGAATATTGTGGTTTTATTCATGCTAGATGCTTCGACTATGGTGCTCAATAATTTTTTTTGTTTTTCTTAAGACATAGATGGAAATGAATGTGTATAGTTACTACAATGATCCATCAAATGCTCCTTCAAAATCAAATTCTCATTCATTCCATGACCCATGTTCTGTAATATTTTGATATGAAACATATAATTTAAAATTTCATGGAATAGTTTGTATTCTTGTTATCAAGTTTACAAGAAATATTTTTATTTTGTGCATCACAAAATGAATTAAAAAAAAAGCCGTAAACATTTTTTTTTCTCTTTTGAAAACACAAGTTAGAGGTCGAATTCAGAAAGATTTTGTAAAAAAATTATAACCTCGTGACTACCCGACCTTTCAACCACCTGACTAGAAAGTCAGGGTGACTACATTTTTTTTATAGATAATATGCTCGACCTCCTGACCTCAGTATTTACGGATTGTCTAACTACCTGACCTAACGAAACCTCGAATATGGTACATTTGGGGTCGCGATAGAATAAATGAATGATAAAAATAAATAAATAAATGTTTGAATGTCCTACGTCCCTACTATATGATCAACTGAATAAGAAAAAATTTCCATTGATTTGTGTGAATTATGCTTTTTTATATAGATATTCAAAATTATGTTTCACATTCAATTGATTCTTTGTTAAAACAATAATAAATTTCCTTATGCTTTCTCGATTCAAGAAAAGAAATATACTTGACCTTCTTACGAGAAATTAATAGTACATTTAGTTGCGATATTTTCATATTTTAAACAAAATTTTAAGAGTTTAGACTGCTTTTCCTGCATGTTGTTTTCTTAAATTTGGTTCGAAGAAACATTGAATTAAGGAAATATAGTACCAGTTTCAAAAAATATTGTCTAATCAGAATATCCTTTTACAAATTCCTGAATTCAATTTCAAATTTTAAATAAGGAAAACATATATATATATATATATATATATATATATATATATATATATATATATATATATATATATATATATATATATATATATAATATGTTATTGTTCATAAGTGATTAAATGTAGAAAATCCACCTGACTACCTGACAGCCTGATTACTCGACCTAAAGAAAAAACCCAACGATGGTGTAGTTAGAGTTGGGATAGAAAAAATCAATCTTAAAAGAAACAAATGTCTGACCACCCGACCATATGATCATATGAATAAAATACTACTTTTAATAAATATTTTCAAACTTTCCCATTTCACGCTCAATTGATTATTTGTTAAATCAATAACATTCTTTATAATGCTTTCTCAATCACAAAAATGAAAACATATGGTTTGTTTATAGGAAATTAATGACCGTGTTCAATAATGATTTTTAGACTTTTATAAAAAAAAAATTAATATTTTAGGCTATTCTGACTACATGTTTTTTTCTTAAGTCTTGTTCGAAGAGAAATTGAATTAAGGAAACAGGGTACCAGTTTCAAAAAACTTTGTGTAATAATACCATTATTTTTTTTAGAAATTCCTAAATTAAATTTCAAATTTTAAATAATAAAAACCTATATATGCTCTATTTAAAGTGTTTAGAGGTCATAAAATGGAAAAAAAGGGAAACTCTCTAGCAAAAAATTTAATATTTTAGGGTTTTCTTCCTGCATGCTCTTTTCTTAAATCTTGTTCGAAGAAGAACTAAAATAAGGAAACATAGTACCAGTTTCAAAAAATTATGTTTAAGCATAATTTTATATTTTTTAAGAAATTCTTGAATCGAATTCCAAATTTTGAATATTCAAAACTTATATATGCTTTCTTAGTGTTTACAGCTCATTAAATGTGAAAAAAGGGAAAATCTATAATGGAAAAATTAATATTTTACGGTGTTCTACTTGCATATTATTTTCTTAAGCCTTATACAAAGAAGCACTAAATTAAGGAAACACAGTACCAATTTCAAAAGTATTTGTGTAAGAATAATGTTATTTCTTTTAGAAATTATTGAATTCAATTTCAAATTTTAAATAAGAAAAATTTATATATCCTCTGTTACTATTTACAAGTTATAAAATAGGGGAAAAGGGAAAATCTCTAGTGAAAAAACAACAAATAGAGGAAATTAGGGAAAAGATTAAGGGGATGGATGATCCACCACCAGAGAAACTCAAATTCAATGCATTCCTCATCTCATATTCAACTTACAAAAAAAAAAAAAGTACGATGAGCTAGGAGGAGATATTTGAATTCTTTTAGCAAAGAGAATGGTTAAAAAACACAAGAACTACTGAAACAAATAACAATCAGTTTTAAGAAATTGGAGCAACAAATTTACATAAAGTAGGAACTAGGGCCAATTTTTTTTTGTATTATGACATGGTTTCATGGATTCTCTCTTGCGCTGATAATCATTAGAGAAGTTTTTGAGGTCTAAAATAGGCCTCCTAAGAAAAATTTACCACCGAAATAAAATTTATAAGAACCAATAGGATTCACGATGATGATGTCAACCATAGGGGATGATTCACCATGTTTTAGGTAAAAAAGTAAAAATATCAAAAAATAATGAAATAATAAAACTACTTTGAACTTATATTTTCAACTTATCTCCTTAAGGTTTTACTCGAATTTCGAGCAGGAGTACTCCTTGGATGTAAAATTTAATTCCTCATCCAAGGAGTACCCAAGTTGCATACTTTTGATGAAGTCTGTTACATGAAAAATGAGAAATACATGAAAAAACATGATTGCAATCACATTTTTAATGTATTCCTCATTTTTATTGTAGTAGGGTCCATTGAAAACATGCAACATGGGCACTCCTTGGATGAGGAATCAAATTATGCATCTAATGAGTGTTCTCACTCGAAATTTGAGTAAACCTATATGGAGATAAGTTGAAAATGAAAGTTGAATATCACATCTTCATTAAAAATGTCATTATCATCTCCCCCTGGGTTCAAATATATTCTATGTATTTATGCCTACTGGATATATTTTTTTATCACCTCGGTCCCATTCCCACTCATGAAATGGAATTCTCAATCTTACCAAAAACTATTGATTCAAAATTATGCTCCTATTCTATGGGAGTCTAATTTTAAATACCATTTTTATGATATTTTCCATTACATTTTGATTCAATTCCATGAAATCGTGTTTCCAACAATACCTCCTAGAATAAGTGATAATTCGAAATAATTCCTAGAATAAATAGGTCATTCGTTTGTTGAATAATTATATTCTTACGTCACATTGTTTGGAAGTGAAGTTGGTCCCCATATTCTACCCTGATATATCCTGAAAATACTTGCTTTGAGAGAATTTGATAATCAAGCTATTTTGAATAGTAAAGCCAAAAAGTTGAGTAAGATGCAAAATAAACTTTGGCCTAATTTTCCAATCAAGTTTGGTGACATCAATATCCGAGACAAAGGGCATAGATTCAAAGAAGCTGAAGAGCTTGAGGAAATTCAGTTATTTCTCTTGCCTCATTATGATTATGATCCTAAAGGTCTCATTGGAATTTATTATATAACATTGAGAAATATAAAAATATGTATTCATCAGAAACCCCATTTTGATGAGACGTTTTTAAATGTTGATAATTTTGAACAAGTTGTTAAAAGAGGCAAACTCTAAAATAGTTAAAAAATACAAAAATTGCAAGAATTTAGGGAGAAATTGTTCGAAAAATTCCTGAAGGAAAAGCCTCTCCATATCAATGTTTCGTTTCAATAGTTAAATTCTACTGCATTTTTGCAATTTAATTTCAATTAACTCAATTTAGAACTTTATTGTTTCTCAAAAGGAAAAAAAAAGCATAAATTCAAAAAAAGAAGGTTTTGTTGTCACTCGTAAAGAAGGTGAATTCAAGGCAATAAAAAATAAGAAAGAGGAGAAGGAAAGTACATGAAGAGAAAAAACTGCACAAAAAGAAAATAAAATAAATAGGAGAATATTGTCACTAATTCTCCAGAGAAAACTAAGGAAAAGAAACCAGAAGCTAAAGAAGTAAAAGAAACGGAAGTAGATAAGGAGAAATAAAAATAGGTATTTCCTGAAACGAGGACCAAGAAAAATGAGGAAAAAATGGAATCCTATAAAAAGTTGGATACTATATCTGTCGTATTTCCTCAACAATAAGTAACACTGATTTCTACTAAGCTTCCTTGGGAATCATTTTTATTTAAACCGTTTTGTGAGTTAGAGGCAATTGCAAATACTATCCCTTATTTGCTGATTTTTATTTTAATACTCAAACAAATCAATTGTCAGAAGAACAAAGAAAAGGAAACATGATACTCTAAAGACTATATTTGAATTCATCTCGTAGGCTCAGGGAGACATAAAGAAAAATATCAAGAAACTTTTGAAGCTTTAGGATCTTTTGTTAATTGCAATCAATATCATTTGAATGAGCTTTCAACTTCATATGATGAAATTTTTCATAAAATTAAAATTTTGGAGGAAAAATTGAAGAAAAATGAATTGTTCAATGAAGAAAACTTGCAACGGAATTCTATCACTTTAGTTCAAGTATTTTTTGTACAAAGAGAAAACCTGCAAAATAATTTTCAAAAATAATTGAAAGAAGAAAATGAAAAACATGAACAAGAGATTTAGGAATTAATAAAATTACATGAAGATCAAACCTGCATCTAGAAGAAAGAAGCAGAAAAAATTATGACATTATGGTCACCACTTTGAAAGAAAAAATTTAATCTCTTAAATATCAACTCAAGGAGAATAAAAAAACCAGAGAGTCTGAAAGTTTTCAACGATCAAGATTTACAATTTTTCTAATTTTAAGGAAGAATCAATCAAAATTCTATAAAAATATGGATAAAATCTCAACATTTTATGAACAAAGTACATATTTAAATGAAATAATTGACTCATTTGTAGAAGAAGACAACTCTCTCTCTCTCTCTCTCTATCTGTGTGTGTGTGTGTGTGTTTAATATTGACTGGGAAAACAAATTTCAATATAATGAAATTCTAAAAGGTTCTAAGAGAAATAAAAGATTGATTCTTTCATACTTAAGTTGCAAGTACAAAGAGGAAAATGAAATTAGAGCATGCATATAAATGACATATGAGAAATGTTTATCAATTTGGGAAAAATGAACAGGTTTTCTAGAAGAATTTGACCTATCGGGTGGCAAGTAATTAAAGGAAGTAGTTCTAGGGAAATTAAAATAGTCTACAGAAGATCTTGTTTCCAAGGATTAGGTAGAAATAAAAAACATTAAAGTTTTGAAATTAAATAATTTGTGCAACTGCCTTTTGAACAAATCAATCTTATTGCCAAGTTTGAGGTCAAATATCATAAGAAGAAGAAAACGGTACAAGGATTAATTTACAACTTCTAGATCAACATAAATCATTTTCCTTCCATTTATTTCTCTGCACTGTATGAAATATATTGATATTGGGAAACTTGTGTCCAAGTATGTTCACCTCACCTGCTACTTAGTAACAATTACAAAGGTTATGAATATGAGAAAATGATGTCTGCTTTCCTGTCAGATATCAGTTAAAAAAACATATTTTTAGAATAGAGTATTTACTTTCAGAAGATATGTTGATTTTAATTTTTCAAGTCCTATTTTATTATTTTCTAGTACTTATAAACCTTTATGCATTTGTGCAAAGGGTCCAGAATCAGTGAATAATACACACTTGGATGTTTTTAATCAATTTTGATTTACCAACTCTTTTCAAAACCATTTCCAGTGTACATGTGTGATGACCTATGACATTTATGTCAATATATGATTTTAATTACTTAATAAATACTTTTGATTTTACTCTATGACTTATTTTGTTTAATTCTAAATTAATATTTGATAAGTCTGCTTAAGATTCCTTATGACAAATTTTCATTTTACATCTTTTTTATGATTAGGAATTAAGTATGAAAACTAGAAAATACTTTTGAAGTTTCCATTTAAATCTTCATCCAAAACTTATCTGTTCGATTTTCTAAATTCAATTTCAATAAGGATATTAAATCTCATGATATTATGTGTGATGTTATGCCCACGTAAATAGTTTAATTGTTGCTATTTAGATTGGTTAAGTCATTAGTTAAATGTGCATGTGATGTGGATATTGGTACATGCATAAGGTACAAGACTCTGGAGCAAGTGTTTGATGAATAAAATATCAAGAAAACATCTTTTCTTTCCCTATTCGAGATATATATGTTAACATCAATTAATTCACATATCCATTGTATTGAAAAACCTTTTTGCTCTATATGTCCATATGCATATGGAATTAATAAGTTTATAATATAATCTTGTCAATCATTGATACATTTCTCTTCTTTAATGTTTCTAGCATTCACATGTTGTTTTAAGAAATTGGTAGCTCTATTATCATTTCAAATGAAACAATTATAACAAGTTTGTGAATTTTTTTTTCTCATATTAGATGTATCAAACCATCGTGAAAGTGCATAAATAGACTCAAATAAAGAATCATGTCATTCATTGATATTTTTCCCATAGATCAACAAGCCTTTTTCAAGTAATATTTTCCAAATTGACAATATGTCAAAGTGTCCAAGTGAGAATTAGTATGGAAAAATGCATGAGCCAAATGATTTATATATTGAAGCTACAATATCTACTGGGCTATGTAACAGGAGTGGCTCAAAATTTCCACATGCAAATTTTTTTATGTTACAAAATATTATATTGATAGGCGTCAATGTCTGGATTGAACTATAGATCTTAGTTTAATTTTAGTTTTAGATATTAAAATAGACCTTTGTTACAGGGAGTATAAAACCATACCAAATTTACATATATATATATATATATATATATATATATATATTGGAACTTTGATTGGCCAAATAATGACTTGTTGCAAGAGGTTTTTTTCCACCTGCCAACAGTTCTTTATGTAAATTGGATGCAAGTATAGCGTTTCTTGTAGCCATAATTGTGCCTTGATCCCTGTTCACATTGGTAATGCGTATAATATATCAAAATATTCGATTTATTGTTATAATTTTTATAATTTTATATGGCACAATGAATTTACTATTCTTTTTAGCGTTGTTGTACAAGTTTCCCCAAGAAGGTACATTCTGTTAGTTTTTTCCGCAGTATTGTTTCTTGTGATGTATATGTATCATTATGTCCATGAAAATAGTTATGCCTATGATATGAAGCATGAGGTGACAACAAATTCCATGTTGAACCTAGGTTCCACATTGGGTGTGCCCAGAGTTTCAATAGAAGAGTTATTATACACAGAACTAGCACAAGGAGTTGGTGCAATATTTACACATTTTGTAAAAAAATTCTATGTCATTTAATATATTATTGTATCCATTTGTGTCAATTATTTACCTATGAATACAACTACAACTAGAGAAATCTTCTTCTTTAGCTCTATTGATACCAAAGGAAAAACATGTAGAAATGTATTGCTGGGTATGGATGTAGACACAAACATACATGAAATGTGGGCTTTGAGAATCAGTTACTAAAATTATGGAAGGAATTTATAGTGTCACATAAAAAATACATTCATGATATCAACAATTGACCTGAGATTCAAGAAAGTAATTGTGACTATGCAGACAGTATATTATTTTTGTATCCTATTGGAGAGAACCAAGTCTAGTCTTCTTTATTTTTATTTTTATAATAGGTCAGTTCAGTATCAAGTTTCTTAATCTTCTTAAACTACGCATCTCTTTTTTTCAAATAGGTTAAATATGTAACAATAATGGCAACAAGAAATTACCTGAGCTTATTATTTAGCTATTTTCCGAACCAATTAAAAAAATGTAACTCACAGTCTGAACAATAATCTTGAAATTTTCACCAAATAAATTTAAAAAAGAATAGTTTACACTCTAGGAAGTGGCCTGAAGGGTTGGATGATGGGGCTCCTAGTCTATATTTTCATTAAAGGAAAATATATTCTATAGTTTTTCTAATACATAAAATCCATTTAGATCATTCCATTTCTCACTCACAGAGAATGAAAATCACCAATTGTATATTTCCATGTGGTAGTCCACCACAGACCCGCAAATAAAATGAATAGGTGAAGGGTCAGGGCATACTCATCTATTAATTCACAACGTCATATTCCTCCCAACTCCCAACTTCCCGAACTAGTGGCAGTCAACTCATCCTCAATTTTGTAACTTGCGCTCCCTTCGACCACCCGACCCCCGACATTCAACTTAGTTGGTTTGACATATCACCCGCATGTCCTTCCACTATGCATACATCCCGACCTCTCGAACTCTAACTAATTTTCTTTCAGCACCACTTTTCTTAGGCTATTATGCACCTATTACTCCGTCCTCCGAACTCTCCATTATTCACCTGACTTCTTGGAACCCGCAGAGAATCCACGTCCAATATCCAATCATACAACAAGGGAATCCCATTGTTCCAATTAGAAGCTTTCCCCCGTACATTCCTGACTACAACATGATAAGCCTTATCCAATTGTTTCTATATACTTAGAATTTTTCCCCTTTTCTCCAGAGTAAACACCCTTTCTTATTATTAAAGAATGGTTGTGTTGTGGATATTTGGCTCTGCACCACACAAAGCCTTCACTCAAGATTTCTGCACTCTCTCCAAAGACCAGGTCTGTTGCTACATGAACTATCTCTAGCTAATCCTCTCGACTACATTCTGCTCTTAGGGATCCATGCTACTTCTAGATCTAAATCAACAGCTTGCCACTCTCTGAAAGTCATACTAAGACGTCCCACAACATAAACCCTTCTGAGATTGGGTGATAGCTACATTGAGGAATTACTATCCCGTGATGCTTCTCTACCTTTAGGTAGGGAATTCCTCGCATGGAAATGTAAGTGCTCTTACATCTCTTATCTGACAGAAGCCTGTCGCTAACTTACAATGAGCTTCAACCTCACTTGCCACACACCAACTACTCGAAAATGCTCACAAAATCTCTCAATAGCTCCTCAAGACTACTCATTGGTACCCAGAGCATTTGGATATTGACAGAAACTTGTGACCTTGCTTGTAAAATTCCCCATGGCGGGAATGGACACCAGTGCGGAATAAAGGATAAATATTATGGAAGTACCACAACAAGACATGATTGGCCTAGGAAAATTCCCTTTATCTTTCGCATATTGTTCTACTATTAGCATAGAAATTCGTAAATAGATATCTTGATATATATATTGACTGAATCTCGCGAACAAAGCGTCTTTGTTATAAATTTTTACAGTAATACAAAGGGTCTCAAAACCCGGTTCTTCTAATTGGTCATGTTTTACAATTGGAATAGATCATTGAGTTCCTTAACTTCATTTAATGAATTATTTATGATACCATCAAGAATTTAGGGAATACTGTTATGGGAATATTCTCCACTCTGAACTTTAGACACTCCATAGTTACTATTGTTTACTATATTAACTTATTTATTTTTTCATATAAGCATAGGACACGTACCCATGCATAATCATAGCCAAAGTCAATATAAAAATTAGGAAAATACCCCTTCAGAGTTGCATCAAAGATATATACAAAACAACACATATTGCAATTGTTTTTTATCCATATTTATTACAATGAGAATGAAACACAACCCATTAATTGTGCGTCCTCTTTTCCAAATCTCTCTCTTTCTTTTGGATCAAGATTTTTGTCCCTCCATTACTTTTGCATCCATTTATTTGAAATCCCTCCATCAATTATGTCCTCTTTTTCTCCTTGTAATATCTCAAACAAGAATGTTCTTGAATACTTTCATGAAACCATTTAATTTCAAGAACCAACCTATTTACTTCATAGACGAGTTAGGCTTTAATTCCTATCACTAAGTTCAAGTATCTTCTTTGCACAATGAATTGTATCATCCCTACTAGAAATTATCCATCCCTAGCTCTAGAAGTGTGGTTTTGAGTGTGTTAATATTTTTGGGGTCCAGAAGCTCTTCAGTGGGGAGGGATGATCTAGGTGGATCAGACAGGTCCAAGTACAAGTGGCTTGAGTACAAAGGCTCAAAACTTAAAGTGTTTAGAATATGAAAAACTTAATGTCAAGTTTTAGATCTCATATTTCTCATTCCAACGACGTAGATGAGACTCAATTCTGAGTCTGTATGAAGGAGTTAGGAGCAGTCAAATTTTGAGGGTTGACTTGGTGATGTGGCAGACTAAGGAGGACACAAATTTGCTGAAACCCGTCCACTCGATTCCGGCCAACTCCGGCCGGATTCTAGGTGAAATTGTGGGATTATTAAAATGTCTCCTTTAGTAAAAAATATGGAAGATTTGATAAAAAAAAATTGATTTTTAAATGGAAAAATAAAAATATATATATATTAAAATAGGTTCGATGGGTCATGACCCCTACCGGACCCCACAACATCCAATCGCATTTCAAAAAAATAATAAAAACTATATAATAAGGGGTTGAAAACCATGACCCTGCCACCCCCACATCCCTCAGCCCACAATATACAACAACAACCATTTTAATAAGTGGCGGGGGTTGTTAACCCCACCGCCAACCCTACCCACTATGCCACATAGCACAACGGAGTTGATAGAAGTTTGGGGTTGGGCCGCCCAATGCGGGATCATCCACCCCCCCTCCCCGCACTTGGTATAAAATTTATTACGACGGGTTAAGAAAAAGCACGGCAGTTTTTTTTTTTAAATATTTTCGTTGAGTTTTTTAAAACAAACACCTTAATACAGAGGGGGCGGGGTTTGACCAACTGACCCCCTCCCCCACATTGTGGATCCAAACCACTTCAGCCATTGGACTCCTTGGGGAGTCTACCCAACATTTTAATATATAAACCTTCAACTCATAAGTGTGCCCAGGCAACCAGGAGAGGACATGAAAATTGAGACATTGGAACCAGGAGTACTGTGCAAGAGGTGGGTAGAACCATGAGTTGAGCCAATTTCTAGAGGGGTCAGATTTTCACTTTGTCAAATTTAGGAAAATTTTATTTGGATTCTGCATTACTTAACGTCATGAATCTAATAGTGTTGTATGTTTCGTCATCAGAGGTCTGTAATTTTCAGGCACTTTCAGTTATGGAGGTATAAGGGTGTAATTTCTCATTTTATAGTTGTACTTTCATTTTTTGCACTTAATGAAAGAGGGGCTCCCAACTATTTGAGCAGGGACCGGAGACGTAGTCCCTCCTAGACGAACTCTGATATCAATTATTTTTCTTCTTGCATGATGTTAATTTCTTCACCCTTTTTATGTTTATGCCTGTAAAATTTCTTCTTTAAAGCTGCATTTTCACATGTAATTATTTAACACATCTCAAGCAAAATATTTTGGATCACCTTCCACTGCGCATACAACTCGAACTTCAGACCTTCGACTAAGTCACTTTCGGCACCACTTTTCTCATGCTATTATGCACCTATTACTCTGTCCTCTGAACTCTCAGTTATTCACCTAGCTACTTGGACCCTGTAGATAATCCATGTCCAATGCCCAATCGTATAACAGGAGAATATCACTGCTCCAATAAAAATCTTTCGTGCCTAAATGCCTGATCGCAACATGATAACTCTTATCTAATTTTCTTTATAAATTAAATATTTCGCCCCTTTTCTCCACAATAAACACCCTTTCTAATTATTCAAGAATGGTCGCATCATGGATATTTTTCTTTGTACCATGCAAAGCCTTCACTCAAGATTTATGCACTCTCTATAAAGACAATGTCTGTTGCTGCATGAATTACCTCGAGCTAATCCTCTCGAATAGAGCCTGCTTTGAGGGATCCATTCTGCTTCTAGATCTCAATCAACACCTTGTCGCTCTATTGAATTCATCCTAATATGTTCCACAACGTTAACCCTTATGATATTGGGTGATAGCTACATTGAGGAATTACTATCCCATGATGCTTCTCTACCTTTTGTAGGGAATCCCTCGCATGGTAGCGTAGGCGCTCTTGCGTCTCTTATGTGACAAAAGCCTAGTGCCAACTTACAGCGGGCTTCCACCTCA
This sequence comes from Pinus albicaulis, assembly GCA_034641835.2. Lineage (NCBI taxonomy): Eukaryota > Viridiplantae > Streptophyta > Pinopsida > Pinales > Pinaceae > Pinus > Pinus albicaulis. The sequence goes on along the minus strand of CM076582.1, from coordinate 263,973,530 downwards.
CTTGTCACACGCCAACTATTCCATAATGCTCACAAAATATCTCAATAGCTCCTCGAGTCTGCTCATGGGTAACTAGAGCATTTGGCTATTGACATAGGCTTGTGACGCTCATTACAAAATACCCTATGGTGAGAATGGATGCTAGTGCACAATAAAGGCTAAAGCCTATGGAAGTACCACAACAAGACATGATTGGAGAGGGAAAATTCCCTTGATATTTCGCACACTATTTTCATGTAAGAACAGTACTTCGAAAAAGATATCATGATGCACACATTGACTGAATTTGATAAACAAAGTGTCTCTGTTATATATTTGTACATTAATAAAAAGCATATCAAAATCCAGTTCTTCTAGCTAATCATGTTTTGCAATTGGAATAGATCAATGAGGTCCTTAGCTTCAGTTATTGAATTATTTATGATATCATTAAGCATTTAGGGAATGTTGTTATGATAATCGTCTCCACTATGAACTTTAGACACTCTATAGTTACTAATTTTTACTATATTAACTTATTTAATTTTTCATACAAGCATAGGACACATGTACCCATGCATAATCATAGCCACAATCAATATACAAATCAGAAAATTATCCCTTCACAGTCGCATCACAGATATATACAAAACAACACATACTTTAGTCACTTGTTTATCCATATCTATTACAACGACAATGCAACATAACCCATTAATTGCATGTCCTCTTTTGCAAATGCCTCTATTTATTTTTGAGCAAGATTCCTATCCTGCCATTACTTCTACATCCTTGTTGTTGCAATCCCTCCATAAATTTTGTCATATTTTTCTCATATTATCTCAAACAAGCATGAGCATGAATAGTTTCCTTAGACCATTTAATTTTAGGAACCAATCCCTTTACATCATGGACTAGTCAGCCTTTAACTCCTATCATCAAATTCAGGTCTCTTCTTTGCACAATAAGTTGTATCATCCCTACCAGGAATTCTCCATCCCTAGCTCTAGAATCAAGGTCCTAAGACTTAGTCCCCATTGTTTTTTATTCCAAATATTACAACATATGTACATTCATTTTTTAATGCATCTCATACCATAACCTTGAGTGGGACAATCATATAGATAATAAAATTTCTTAAAACTAATAATCAACACAACCCCTTTTCTATTGTTTATTCTTGTTCATTGATTTGATGTAAAGTGGACAAAATGTCAAAGTGCTCCAATTGTTTTCTTATTTGTTATAAGAAATAAAATTTCTATTAAAATAATAATAGTAAATATACCAAACAAAGTAGTCCAATGTTCTTGTCTATTTAAATATAAAAAACAAAGACAGAATTGTCATTTTGGCAAAAGCTAGGTAAGAGTAATTTTTGCTAAAAAACTTGTTAAAACTTGTTAAAAATAGGTTAAGCTAGGAAAATAAAATAAAATCATATTATCTAAAGCTGTGTTTTTCTCGATTTAAGAATAATCTATAAAATTACACTTAGAAATTAAAATTCAATATTTTGAAATTTGAAATTACAATCCAATAGTTTGGAATTAGTTTCAAAATACTTAGGCTTATGTTATCTTTGTTTTGAGGAATTAGTTAGGCCTAAACTTTCCTTGTGTATGGGCTTGAGCTATAACTTCATCTTCATCTTCACATAACATTTTAACTAAATAAACGAAAAACTATACACAGATAATTCATGTATACAAATAAGCCACCACCATGGCCATTGTTATATATATATATATATGGTGATTTTAGGTAAGGCTTGAATTAAAGTTAGAGATTATTAAGAATTTATGACTACGTAGCTTACTCTTTGAGTCTTATGACAAATGCTTAAAGATATCTCCCGATGAAATTTGAAATATGATATACCACCACCCAATAATTCTGAAAGAAACACATTTAAAAAAATATTAACACAAAATTTTATATATATTAAAAAACAATGTTATATTATTTTAATTTTATAAGTTATACCCATTGCAAATTTAAATATCCAACGAGCTTGAAACAAGCTAGCACGGAGCATGGGTGCTCCATACCCATTGGATGTCCAATTCTGTAATCATTATAAGGTCAAATAATGTGGGTTATTGGACATCTGGTCAATTTCTCTCAAACCTATAAATAATATACATGATCATCCATTGTGCGTGGAATTCATGTCGGTGAAGTTACCAACACTAATTGCTTGTTGCCTCCGGCTAATTCTCCATTTTTATCCATTTACCTCTTAGGTATTCCTGTCCTCAACGAAACCTATAGTGCACAGAATGTCCACGGCATGCTTCCTATCAAACCCACTTGTCACATTTAAATTTGATAGTATTCACATTTATGCAAAAAATATTGACATTTTTTATTTAGGATTTTGATAGTTCTGCAAAAAATATTAACATTTTTTATTTAAATTTGATCGTATTCACATTTCTTTAACTCTCCTTCACAATTTTAACAAAGGATTTTGATAGTTTTGCAAAAAAAATAACTTTATTTGATAGGCAAATCATCTATGATGTCTTGAAAACCCTTTTTACATTTCAACCACCTCTTTTCACAATTTTGACAAAAAAATCTTGACAATTTTACAAAAAAATTAACTGTACTTGATTTGATGAGGGAATCACCCTAAACTGAAATGCCAATGTACATGGTTGGTGCAAGTGTTACGGGAATCCTGCACTGTAATCGACATAATCTCAGGTATGACATCTCTGGATTCGACCAAAGAGATGGCTGTATTTAAGGACGGAGGATTGGCCAAACGAAGCACGCAATTCTCGTTGGCGGCTTCAGGCAAATGAATTCCACACCAATCGATGATAGATATTATTTTGGAGATTTGAGGGAAGATTGAGAGTGACATGAGCGTATTTAAGGATGAACGAAGATAAAAATAATTATTAATAACATATAAGGAATAGAAAAATGCTAATTAAATAGAATTGCTGGATTCCACGAAAGAGATGAAATTAATGATAGATGTTTTTATGAAGAGTGATTTTTTGGAGTTTAACCAGCCACCAAAAAAAAATACAACCACGCTCATGTGACATTGGCAGCTCTCACTGCTGATGAACATTGTATAGTTGAACACAATCTATACATGGCTGACACTTTTTTATTGGTGGAGTATACGCATAATTGAACTTGCCTACAATAGAAATATCACAAAATAAAAAATAAAAAACTTATTGACGTGACAATGAAGGTTGAATCACTTTACGTTGTGAAAAATATGATAATATTCCGATGTGGTGGTTTTTGTCATGAAAAAGTTGATTCTGAACAGTAACTCGTAAATTACAAATCTGGATATGAATGCAAAAATAACTGGTGTTCTTGCAATAAGAAACCAAGATATCAATCATGGAGTACAAGTCACAAGAATGTAAAAGAATGAGTGATAATTTAAATGGAAAGTTTAAGTGTTCTATTTGCAGATCTATAATTTTTTTTAAAGATCGTTATTATTTTTTATTATCCAAACGTATTTGGATGTTTAAGTATATACAAAGTATAAATAATAGGTTTTAGTAAGGTGTAAAATGAAAAAATATATATAGATTATAGAAAACATAAAAATATTTAATTTATAAAAAAATAATAATCAAAATATATTATTTCAATAATTTTTCACTAAATTTTAAACAATTCTTTTAAAAAAATATACTAAAAGAAAAATATACTAAATATACTAAATTAAGATATCATTTCATTAATCCTATTGCAAACTCTCACCACCTTACTCTTCTCTTCTCCCATCCTCTTGTATGAATACAAATTCATTATCCAAGAACACACATTTCATCAAACCTTGATCACCTTACTCTTCTAACACCCTCTTGTATGGATACAAATCCACTATACAAAGGCACACATTTCATCAATATTGTCTTGATGGAGTTACACTTATGGGCAGGGAACTTGTGATAACCTTATGGAGTTAAAATAAAGTGTTGAATGGCACAATGTTGTTTTTAATCGAAAATTAGTCTTAAAAAAAAAAAAATTTCATCTATTTTGGAATGTTTTTTAAATAATTAATCATGATATTAATGTAATAGTTTATTTGTGTATTTAAAAAGTTTTTTATATTTTTTGCATTAATAATCTGTTTATGTTTATCACTTTTTTTAAGAATCAGATGTAATTTGAAAATAAATTATTAATATTTCTATATTATAAGCAAATTCTAAGCCATTATTTATTTTAGTAAAACTAGAAATAAAAATTATAATAGAATAGTATATCTCCATGCATATTCCCATTCATTTTGTTTCTATGTATGAGACACACCAACCAATACATATTAGTCAAACTTACATATAGTTCAAACATATCAATTTTGTAAAGAATATACAAAGAAATTGTCTTCTTTGTTTTTTTTTTATGTGCTATCATTGTTGTTATAGGTAAATTTGGGTCTCATCCCTAAGACCAGTATGAAAAAGGCCTATCATACCCTAATTCAATAAAAATAGGGTCCATCATCCCCTAATTCAGTTGCTACATGCCTTAGAGAATTCATTTCACTGATGGCTTTAATCGATGAGAGTTTCAATGTTTGAAGTATAGTTAAAATAACCTATTGACTCATCAACGCTTTTCTGAATGGGCCTAAGTGAATTCCAAATCACTTACCCCCATGCAAGGATTCTCTGCAAAGCACTTCCCAACACTTCAGGGTCCGTTGGTATCATGCGAGTGCATTGTTCTGAGAATCTCCGCATGTTCAGTGCCTTATATAAGAGTTCATAGGTATCATACTTCGAATACATGTGTTCATCCATCACTATTGAACCTGGAAACATGTCTCATCTATTATTAGAAATCCATTCAATAACCATTTATTGAGAAACTACCTACAATTTCCTTATAAATTGAGTACTCATCTAAATGCAAGGGGGGAATAAAGTTGTGTAATGTTATGTTATTGGATTCTCAATTCTTGAGAGCTGAAGTACTATTATGCTATTGAGATGATGCTTGGTGCGATGAGGATGGAATGAAGTTGGAGCAGGTTGACAATGAACTGATCCACTGGTTATAATCTACTCCTATTATTTCAATAAATATATTTATTCTCTCTCTTATATATGCAGTTATATCTTGTGAATTTATTCTCAAATGTAATTTTTTCAATTTGGTTAAGGTAAATAGAATGTATATCTGTATGTCATTTGTTGTTTTCTGTCTTTGATTGTAGGTATTGATCAACCAGGTTTCAGCTAGATTAAGAGTGACAGGAACGACAATAGAAGAGGAATGAGAGTGAATGATCACAAGTAGGTATTTATCCCTTTTATCTTTCTATCTATTTGAGAGAAAAGAACATTTACCTTTCTTCTGTTGCTCTAAGTGAAGGAACACCACACTCAGGGGAGACTAATTTATCCGTAGATTAGAATTCCTCATAAGAATTGTTTCGATCAGTATTTTTGTTACTTGAGACTTTCTAAGACATTTTTTTATCAATATACAACCTGAACCATTGAATACAAAATCCATTAAATATATTTTACAAATAATCAAATTATTTTCAGCCAATATAAGTTCTGGTAACTAGTTTGTTTATCTGAATCAATGCACCAGTGTGTTTAATGTTATAACATTAAATGCATCGGGCGTTTAATTATTCATCATCGTCATGGAAAATTATTTTTTAAAATTAATTTTAAATTATGATGGTGCGATTTGTAAGGCTAAATGCACTGAAATGATTTAACATTGCTATTTAGAAGAGACGTGTCAATGCGTTATATTACACCGTGAGAAACGATGAATAGACTAGAAAAAATCAAAAGTATTATAATATACTCATGTGTTTTATTACACAGGGAGCACTGGTACATTATATTACATATGTCGCACTACGGAACATATAGTCGTTTAAAAAAAATGAAGAGGGTCAACAAGGTTTGGATCTAATTCAATAAGTGATTACCCTACTTTACATAACAAACACCATATATAGTAATTACACAAACACAATAAATCTATAATGCCTAAATTTAAAACCCCTAATTGTGAAGTGATAGACGAAATTAAACCTAAAGGTGAAATTTTGTAGGAAGAAGAAAGAGTTTAAGGAAAGTATTGATTTTTTTTCTTTTTGAATTTGAATTAAATTTAAATAAGGACAAAGATCATAAATAAATTTACTAGTAAAATATATAGTAAATTTATTTTTATACAAGGTTTTTAATTTTTTTTCTAAATTATGAATAAATCTAACAGAAATTGTAAAACATTTCAACAGTAAAATTTAAGATTTTTGCTATCGAGTGTTTTGAGTGAATCACCATACCTTTCAACCTTTTATCTTTCAGTGGATCCAAAATATTTTGTAGCTCCATAGTGCTCCCAATATGGCTTTCTTGCAAATGAAATCTCTTTTAATTAAACCCTAACAGAAATTGTAAATTTTTTAATTAGTAAAATAAACAAGAAAATTTAAAATTTTTACTACACAGTTTTTTGAGTGAATCACATTATCTTTTAGCTTTTAATCTTCTGAATAGTTCTGTTACTCCAAAGAATTATGTTGCTGCAAAATTCTCCTGGTATGTATCTCTTGCAAATCACTCCCTTGAAATTTTAGATAAAATAATGAAATGGTGAACAAAGTTTTACTATTTAGAAGACTTTATGGAATTAAATTTAAAAAAATAAATTTCCCCTTGTTTTTTAATTTAAAAAAGAAGAAGAAAAAATTTACATTTTTTTTCAATTTTTCAACACATCGATGCATTCGATAGTCGAGTGCACCAACGCGTTTATAAAAAGGCGCACTGAAATTTTTGGGATGCCAAAAATTTTCAATGCACCAACATGATACATTTTTTTTTTAATTTCTTAAATCCTAATACGGTGCAATTAATTTTTTTAACACAATGGTGTGATTTCTGTTTAAAAACATCAGTCCTGTGATTATTATAAGAACACCGTGTTTGTTGAATTCATTTTTATTTTTTTTTTAAATCTGGAAATAGGTTCCTAGTAATGCTTGTTTTTTTTTAAACGCATCAATGCATTTTTGTAGAAGAGCACCAATATGATAAAAAAAAAATTTCGGAATGTTGGATACCGGTGTGAGTATTAGTTGAATGCCTTGGTGCTATTATTTTTATAAATGCATCGGTGTGATTTGTTTTGATAAGCGCATTGGTTGCGTTTAAAATCTATATTAAATTTTAATTTCATATAAAATGACATATTTATCTCAATTCATCCTTTAGGATGCATCCACATGAATTAAAATAGTTCATAGAATACATTTTCTGCTTAAAGTCACCTTATTGTTGAAAAATGTTTTGAAAACTATATTTAAATTCATATTGTGGTTATATGGTTCTCGACATTAATTTTATATATGCACAAAAAAATTATTTTTTGATTTTTTCTCAAATCTAGGGACAAAACATCAATAATATCAAATGACCAATTCTTGAAATTCCAACTCATTCCATATTGTTGTTCAAATTTATTTGGAATTTCTCTATTTTCATATCTAGTAAGTTCATATTTTATTTATATTCATGATCCAATTGATTTTATTTTTTTAATCCATGTTAATTTGAATAAAATTGTATCCAAATTTGTAACAAAGATTCTCGGATTATCCACAATGTAAAAAGAATCATGTCGACGTTTCAAATCCCAACATGGATCCATCTTCAGGACAAATTGCTTAATGATGAAAGATTGAAAAAAGAACAAGATCATGAATAAATAAGGAAAACTAACCAAAAAAAAAAAAAAAAGCCAAACTAATTGATTTAGTTAATTTTATATAACAATTATTATTGTTAATAATTATTTATTTAAAAAAAACCTTAAAAGTAATTTTACTAATATTAATGTTTAATTCAATTATAATATTTTTATTAATTATGATTAACTCAATTATAATATTTTAATTATGTTTAATTCAATTATAATATTTTAGTTAAAAAAATTTATTAGTATATGTGTTAACAAATTTATTTTAATTTAAACAAAATAATTATAATTTTTATTTTATTTTATTAAAAATGTTAATATTTATAAAAGGTTAAATAATATGTTTAATTATTGGATTTATTACCTATAATAATTTATTACTTTATTAAAAAAATTATTTATTAATTGTTGTTAATAATAATAGTTGTTATTAATAATAATAATTACTCATAATTGTTAATAATAATGAATGCTTTAATTTAATTTATAAGAATTTTTATTTGATGTTAATAATATTAATTATTATAAATAATAGTTATTATTATTTTCAAATAAAATTTTTAAAAATTATTATTATTATTATTATTATTATTATTATAAGATAATTTCAATGGTTAAAGAATTTAAAAACAAAAAAATATTTTTAAATTATAGTTTGTTTTATTTTTAAATTAGAGTTTTGTTTTTAGGGATTATTTTGTTTTAGGGATTATTTTAATTACTAATTAATTATATTAATTCAAAATTTTATTTTTGACTAATTATTAACTATTAATTAATAAAATTACTAAAGTTCTAAGAATGAAGGACATAGTTGCACAATTTTCTACCTCTGGAACGTTAAGACAAAGTATGCGGTCAATTAAGGACAATATTAATCACATGCAGCTAAAAGGGCTTTATAAGATTGACTGTTCATGTGGGAAGAGCTATATTGGTGAAACCAGACGTTCCCTGCAGATAAGATTAAAAGATAATGGGGCTGATATTAAGAATGGGAGATCATGTACCACAAGCCTCACATAATATTCTTTGAAACAAAAGCATTATGTTTTTATAGAAAGTGTCAAGGTTATTGCAAGGGAGGAGAACTATCGGAAAATAAACGTCAGAGAGGCCCTCGAGATCATTAAGCACCCACATAATCTCAACATGAATGGAGGGAGCGAAATCAGTGATAGTTGGCTTCCTGTAATCAAGTAGGTATAATATCTCAGGTAGTCTCATCTTTAAGGTTTAATAATATAATATTTAATCATTTCTAACTAAATTAACAATTAACAATTAATTAACAATTAATAATTAATCAAAAATAAAATTTTGAATTAATCTAATTAATTAGTAATTAAAATAATCCCTAAAAACAAAATTCTAATTTTAAAATATTTTTTGTTCTGTTTTTATGTTCTTTAGCAATTGAAATTAACTTATTAAAATTCATTAATAATAATAATAATCACTTTTAATAACTTTGTTTGGAAATACTAATAACTATTATTTATATAATTAATATTATTAACATCAAATAAAAATTCTTATAAATTATTATAGGGTAATAAATCCAATAATTAAACCTATGATTTAACCTTTTATAAATATTAACCCTTTTAATAAAATTAAAAAACATTATAATTATTTTGCTTAAATTAAAAAAAAATATTAACACATATGTTAATAATTTTTTTTAATTAAAATACTATAATTGAATTAAACATGGTTAAAATATTATAATTGAATTAAAAATTAATATTAGTAAAATTACTTTTAGGGTTTTTTTAAAATAAATAATTATCAATAATAATAATTATTATATAAAATTAACTAAATCAATTAGGTCAGCTCTTTTTATATTCATTTTGCCTATTTATTCCTCGTCTTGTTATTCTTTCAATCTTTCATCATTCAACAATTGTTCTTGAAGATGGATCCCCGTTGGAATTCGAAACATTGACATGATTCCTTTTACATTGTGGATAATCCGAGAATATCTGTTACAAATGATTACTACATAAACCTAAAATGTATCCAAATTTGTAGGATACTGATTTATAATCATGTTCAGATACAAAAAAAAATTCTCCATTTAAAAAACGTCGGAAGCTCTTATCAGGAGAAACGTATTGCAAGTAGTTGGTAGATGAAAATGGATAGCCTCTTCACTCTGCTAATTGGAACATTACATCTTCTAACCGCAATCATGGATCAACGATGGTAATATTTTTTGATATAATGTAATTTCAACAAACCAATTGCATTGACGTGCTTACTAATATGAATGATATTGTACTAATAATGTTCAATATTTTTTGATATTATAAGGATTGTAGTGATGATGAGCAGCTCACCTACCATATTCCAATGCACCCCACTAGAATTTCAACTAGAGAGAAGGTTGCATTAAGAGAAATACTCAAAGAGGAAGCATAAAAGAATGTTTGAATCAACCACGTATTCAATTCCCACTATATCCAGATCCACCAATTAGGAATGACTAAAAAATTAGTAGTTCTTCATCATAAGATGGCAATGGATGCAATCAAATACTAGTTGGCATGGATGATTACTTACGGGATACGACTACCATGGAGGAAATTTTGTTAGATACATTCTAGAATGATGAGATAGGGGGTGATGCTCATATCATTGAAACCTTATTCAATAGCTTGAAATTTTCGTCAACCACCCTTCTCTTTGGTCCTGGCGGCAAGTCAAAGTCTACTTAGCTAGGAACGATGATGTTCCTATACAACGTGAAAGAAAATTTTGGCATGTCGCATGCATGTTTCTTTGCAATATTGAGGTAATTTACGCGTATGATCAATCAAGTTCCTTATATTTGGTCACACAATAAAAAATTAAAAATGGTCGGTTTTATGAATGTTAAATGTTGACATTGTACAATTATGTTCCCCACCAACTGCAGGATATTCAAAGACAACATTCTTCCTAGTGATAGTGTGTTACCAGGTAGTTGCGAAGAGGTAAAGCAGTTGTTGAAATTTTTTGGTGTTGAGTACATGTCATATCATGCATGTCTGAATGATTGTATTGTATATATATAAGAATACATATAAAATGAGATATGTAGGAAATGTGGGCATGATAAGTACCATAATCTAAAAAAAGGTAAATCACATGGTCCTCCTCATAATATATTGAGAAACATGCCTATAATCCCAATTATTCAAAGACTCTTTGATTGCAAATAATTAGCTATGTTTTATGGATGACATGCCTCACACATAAGTGAGTCAGGAAGTATGTGAATCCCAACATATTCAATAGTCATGAGGCATATAGAGGATACATGGCCTAGAAAATTGAAGGATGAAGTTCAAATTCTATGAATCATCATAGCCATGGATGTTGTCAACCCATAGTCCCTCCAAAAAACCAAGTATTATGTTTGGCCTATAGTAGTGATCAGTAACAATATCCCCCCATGGTTTTACATGAAGAACATCTTATGTTGGCTCTCATATTCCCTGGTAGAAGAGAAGTGAAGAATATGGATGTCTAATTACAACCATTGGTAGATGAATTGAAGGAATTATGGGAAGGGATACATGTGTATGATGTATCAAGACCCATCACAACATAGAGGGGTTTTAAGTTGTATGGCATATGTGCTTACACCATATAGGAGTATCTAGGCTTAGGAGTTTTCTCTGGTAAATTACATTCTTATTGATTTGTTTAGTAACGATATTGTTTCAAATATTCATTTAATTCACTACAATTGTTCATATCTTAATGGTTGATAACGTGTTGGTATGTATATAATAATTTTGCAGGTCTTGTAATATAAGGGTATCATGGTTTAAATGTTATGGACCTTCTCTAAAGGCGAGGTGGTTTGAGCACCTATAAAAGCTAGTGTATGATTGCTCCAGGGTTTTCATCCTAGAAGAACACTCTTACAAAAGAGCAACATCCTCTTTCAATGGTAAACCAGAGAGAACCCAAAGGCTCACAATAATGACACCAGCTAAATGTTTTAGAGCATATGAGAGAGAAGGAGAAGGAGTTTGAATTTTTTTTTTATTCAAATGGGGAGCCTATGTTCGATGATCTAGAACTTTTTGACAACTATGTTGAGAAATTTTCCATTTGGATGAAAAGGATTTCTATATTTTATGATCTCCCATGTTGGGAGCACCTTAATATTTCCCACTTAATATGTCACATGCATATATCTAAAAAAAAATCATCTTCTTTATGGAGGCACATATCATCGAAATAAAGTGACACATTTATTGTTAGGAGAGATATTATTTCTTCAAAAAATAAAAATAAACATTGGCCAAGACAAGAAACTAGAGGAGAGGCTTGTCCCTCTTGGTATTTTAAAGAAGGTGATGTCTCATGGATTTTAAATAAATAAAAACTTTCTTTGGAAAATGAAGTTATAATGAGTGTGAGGGTGTCTTCTTTATATGGGTCTTCACTATTATAATGCTTCACTTTGGAAGACCGTTTGTTAGGGTTGAAATCACATGACCATTTGAACCTTCTAAGAGTACATATTTCAAAAACATGATTTTATTATTTTGTTTATTTTTATGTAATGGGATTTTTTATAATTAACTTTTTTCTAATTTTCTATTTACTATGCAGTGTCATTATCCTTTGCTCGTTTGTGGGTGTGTAATCCATGACTTCCCCCAAGACCTACGATGTGCCATAAATAAATTATCTACATTTCTACAATGAGTCACATCAAAGGAGATTGATATGGTTAGCATTCCATGGTGCCATCAAGGGATAGATGATATTGTTTTTATATTTGATAAGGAAATGCCGACTAGTGCATCTCTTGAACTAACTTTTCATTGCCATGAGTGCATCTCTTGCAATAAGTACTTCAGGTCCTGAACACATCACTGTCTGATCCTCAGGTAGCACCATGCCTCCCAAGAAATATGCATCAAATTAGGTAAAATATAGCAATACCGAAAAGGTTATTAAAAATCCCTCGATATCAATTCCTATCCTATCAAATGCACAATGTTATATTGAGAAGGATTTCGTTGTCACTTGAGATACCACCAAGGATGCATTCATTGCAATAAAGTTCAAAGAATACCTGGAGGATAGGATGGTTTATATCAACGTCCAATGATCATAGTTATATAGGGTTGCCTATAGATTTCTAGTTTTACCATGTGTAGATGTTATTAGATGGATTTTGCAGGGCCTAGATACCAAGAGCATGATAATGAACAATGCTAGTAGAAAGCATCTTGCCTCCTATCAACCAAATTACATCCACTTAATCTACAATTCATATAAGCCTAAGCAACACTTGGATGCAAAATTATATGCAACCTCAAGCCATATGAACACTAAGGAAGTGGTCAAGTCATGGTGGAAAGGGCCACCAAATGTTCGCCAGAATCCTAATAATACTTATAAAACCAAGTCACTCATAATGTTATATCAATACTTGATGGATATGTGTTATTGAGTCTATGGACATAGGAATATAGAATCCTTCTCAGAAGGATGGATCTACATGGTATATATGATTTTTACAATAGGGAGAATATTCAACTAGTCTCATCTATTGTCTCAATAGCTTCAAATTAATCTGAACAAGTCGAAAAGCACACCACAAGGAAAAAATCGAAAAAGTTTATATCTTTCCTTACTTGTTAGATGGAATATGTGCTCATAATCAATTCCCTGGTTTGGAATGGAAATGGAAACCTAAAAAAATTCCTATCCACATCTGTTGTAAACTATTGGAAGAATGCAACCATCAAGGAGTATATGACCAAATTTCTAAGCACTTCTTCAAGGTCTTATATCAGATCATATTTGCAGAAGAACGTCCTTGCATGTCCCATGAGGAAATTAAGTCATTGGAAAAAGTGGAATATTGGTTTACCTCAACAGATGATACATACCTCATAGTCTTTGGATGTTAGAAGCCACCTCATCTCTTTCTGATTTTGTCATGGATAAAGTGGTCATGCAAGAGGTGGCCTACCATCTTGTCATAGTTATACCTACAGTTCTACAATGAAAGAAGAATAAACCCTGGCCTTCCTTTCCTTTTAGGTGAGATCCTATGAGATCAAGACCTTGAAATCCATAGAAGTTGAAGTGACAGAACTTGAAAGCCTCAAGTTTGGTATAATGGACATTGATATATATCACCCCCATGGACTTTGAAGGATACATTGTGCCAAGTTACACTTTTCTTGACCATATGATACTTATTCCATGATGGAGGAACAAAAGCGAGAGGAAGAAAAAATGGAGAAGGAAGAGAAACAAAGGAAAGGAAAGGAAGAAATGCAGGCATAGGAGGAGTTGAGACACAAGGGAGAAGAAGAAGAAAGACTAAAATAGTTAGAGGAGGAATGATAAAAACAACTAGAAGAGGAAGAAAACAGACAAAAGTAGGATCAAGATTTTATACAAGAAATTAAGGAGAAAATAATTTCCCAGGACATGAATATTGAATAGGTGGAGAAAAACCAGGAGGGAAACATCATGCATATTGTAGGAACATGTCAGCAATCATCCTTCACCTCCACTCATAGGTGGGAATATCCTAGGTGATGAAATGGGAATCTTTCCTTTAGACATTACATGGTCATGGATATTTACAACTTGACTTTTGATCAACTCAAGAATAAGATAATATAGGAAAGGAAGAAATATTCACCTAATGACCTGGTTCATCCTTCTTTCATCCACATAGAGAATATGATTGTTACTCATACTAGGATGAATCCAAAGATAATTGAAGCAATGGAATTGGCCTTTGCAGGAGTTGCAAAAACAAACATAGATTTCTTGATGGCAGAAAACGAACAAATGGAAAATGGTTTGAATGTTGTGAGACAACAAATAGATCAACTTGAAGCTGAGGTCCAATAATTTTCATCTACAAATTCTTACTTAAAAGAGCTTCGAGAGACGATATATGGTGAAATCCATGCATTGGTAGACACCATGAGGAAACTTTATGAAGAAATGATCACTTTGCATAAGGTGGAAGTGCCCTTTCATGACATGTAGAAGAGGTCGTGATAAAATGTGAAATATCTGAAAATAATTCATGCAGCCATTAGCACAATCCTAGAATGGGGCACCAAGTGCAAGAGCACACCAACATAGTTAACCAAGAAATCAAGACAAGAATCATAATTGGAGAAGGTCAAGGTCATAATGATCGTACAAATAAATAAATAAAATGGTACTTTTGTGGCCAAAATCATAGCTGCTTATGAAAATTTATATAATAGGTTGGATTCCTTTGTCATCACATGCAAGACACCTTTGGTTGAACCACTTGTAGAAACCAAAGGAAGAAACATCATCAGGTAGGAAATCCAAGAATACTTAGACAATTTGAAGCAGGTCACTACAAAAGAAGACTTGGAGATCAATAGACAGAACATGCAGAAGTATATAGTTGGACCTGCTAAAGATAATATGAAAATTTTCTTCTTATGGAATGAGGCACATAAATTCTTCAAAACCATTTATCAATATGCTATGATGTAGGCTAGAATTAGATATCCACTAAATCTCCCTGTGAAGTTGAGGACATAGTGTCACAATATAAAGCTTGGCATCAATATGTTACTATATAATTACAAGTTAAAGTTGTTCAGCTAGACATTTTTTTATAATATAGAGTTTTTTATTATTGTATTTGGAAAATAATAAAGTGTAAATGGAAGTCCAAGAGTTAAATGTAGAATGTGAGGAGTCATTAGTTAGAGTAAAGAAAAAATAAGTCCAAGAGTCATGAGGTGAGATCAAATGTAACAAAGGGAGATGAAGTGTCATCCCATTTGTTATAAATAAACCTTCATAACTCGAACAAGGGACTTGGAACCTAATATTTGGAGCCTTGGATTCTCTATTCTAGCAGAGGAATATTATCATTCTTTGGAGAGGAAAGTGGTGGCTTCATGTTCGAATAATGGGACTAGTGTCATAATCAATGTAGTTATATGCTTGGAACTTTCATTTAAGGATAAAAAACTCTCAGATCCGACACACTTTCATGCATATATCGTGAATATTTTAAGACTACTCTTTATATGTTTGTGATGTATGCTATTTCATTTACATTAATGTTAATGAAATATTTCATTTAATTTAGTATGTATTTTGTTGAATGTGTGTTGTTCACACTATCATGATCGTTGTTATCTTGTGAACTATTTTGTAGGTTATCTAATGATTCTCTTACATGTGCTCTTGTGTCCCTTTCAAGATAATACTATTACTTTCTTTAAAGGGGCTCACTCTTTTTCCCTTTGGTTTGAAATAACCTTTCATATATTGCAATGGATATCACAAAGAGTTCACACATTTTCTATCACCAAAACTATGTGTATATCATCTAATGTGTCAATTACATCCAAGGCAAATATTTGAGACAACCAACTTGGAAACTGACCCTATTCTATTTGGGGATCCTTTCCCAAAATGGGTGGGGTCTAATTGGGACTTCACATTGTGGAGACCCCCTTCCATGTTGTTGGCATCCAACACCATCAACGGATTCTTTAGCTTCTCCATTTTATTCATTTAACTCCTTTTTGTGTTTATGTTCTTCATTCTCCTCTTTAAACTATTCATTGGGTATTTGATCCTTAGGGGATGGATATGATCCACCATTAGGGAAAAACAATTCTAAGTGAAGATCCATTATTGGTCCTGTTTATTTGTATTCACCATGTTTTATATATTTTCCTTCTGTTGTAAGTTTAATAGAACCTCTTATTTATTGATGCTTGATGAGATTGGGTATATAAAAGATGATTATGGATCATATGGAATTTTTACACTGGAAATCCATTCTTTTATTTGAAAATTTCTAGAACTTAGGATCATTGCTTGACTATTTCAAGCTGGGGGGTCCTCTTCTTGAGTATTTGGACAGTTCCTGACAAAATTTCCATATGCATGGTAGGATATGCATTTAAATGAATTTTCTCATAGTATAATTCTTGTTGATAACATTTCCGATCAATATTGATTTCCAAGGCTTTAGGAAGTCGCTTATCCAAATCAACCTCCACAAATATTCTCATGTAAGATTAAAAATTCCCTTTTAGTTTCACTTTATTAAGGGAGAGACCCAATTTATTCTTAATATCTCTTAGTGAACAACCATGTGAGAGTATTAATGAAAAATGGGGAAGATTAATTGAAATATGGGTAGAGGTGATTTCCTATTTTGGATTTAAATCTAGAGTCCATGGATACTTGTACATCCCTATAAAACTCATGACGTAAGGCCCGAATATGAAACTTCAATTTTGTACTTCATTAAAATTAGAAAAATGAAAACCCTCATATTGAGGAAAATGAAATACCTACTATTTTGAATTTTTATGCCCAATTTTCTACTACTCTTGTGTCCATAGCTTTTGGATTGGGCAACAACCATGTAAAATTTCCACTTAGAGCCCTCTTAGAAAAAACAAGTGATTTTATTCTTGCCTCTAAGGAGAATTGTTTCATATGGTAAATCAATTCAACTTTCTAAAAAAGTGGGAATGTGAAGGATGAGAATGGCTACTTGGGATTTAGGGCTCAAACAAGAACTTTAAATGCAACAATATCCTTGTTGTTATCTTCTAAGAATGATCTTCAGAAATGACCTTTAGTTCCAACATATGACCACCACAAGCACTAGGGAAGCGATTAGCTCCAACAAGATGACATTTAAGGAATAATCTATAAGCTAGTGACTATAGATCAATTAAATCACATAAAGTCATCAAACATGTTTGATTTAGTAGTTATGCTCAAAGGTGGTGGATAGGGTAAACCCTAGCCATTGAGAAAGGTGTATGATCTCCATTTTCCCCTCGGTATTTGTGTTTAATATATTTTTATAAGGGGTGGAAAGCATGGAGTGGGGGATTATATTTTTTCACTAGAGTAAACATAAAAATTTCATATTCATGGGGCCTGGGATTGGTTTCCAGTAATTAAGTATAACTCTATTCGTTGTTTCAGGGTTTTACTCTAGAAAATTCCCACAAGTTATCTTTTGTAATAATCATTGGATACTTCAAGCTTCTCATACACCATTTGGTTACTAGTTCCCTCCCTCATAATAACAAGTTGAAGAATATTCTGAAAAGGATAAAAAGTAATTACCCCTATTCCAATCCATCAAATTGTATCATGTTATTCATATAATAATTAAGCAGCTGATGATATGGCCAACAAAGTGGTTAACTTAGGACAAGGTAAGTTAAGGGTAAATGGGAAAGTGTCTATATGCCCAATTCCATGATGTTAATAACATGAATTCATATAAGCAAAGGGAAGTTTAAAACAAATTAATAAAAGATTAAAATAAATGGGGGGATATCCCATATCCCACCATTAAATATATGGGATAAGATCTATATTGTCATCAAAACTTTATTCCATACATATGTGCTAGAAGCTCCCCATAGAAGAAGCTGGACTCATTAAGGAATGGATGCAATAATTTCCTTTTGACTATGGAGAAGGAATGAAGAGCTAGTGGGTTCTAAGGAAAAAAATCAAGGTAAGTAAAATTGGGTGTGGAGGTAAGGGAAATTGGGCCTTATCCCACTAAGATCCTGAGAGATATTTATAATTTTTTTGTGTCTCTACTATGTCAATTATATGGAGAAGAAGATGCCTTAAATTTAAAATGATCATGGGTTCCTTTTAACACACATTATTTCTAAGACCAACTTTATATTCAATTGGGCCACCATCCTTTCTTCTACTTTAGAATATGGCATATTAGAAGCCAGACATACGATGTTAGGGAAACACCCAACATTCCATATTCCATCCTACTTATTGGATGTTATATTTTTAGTAAATTCCTTGGGTATATGTTGACAATGGAAACCAAGTGATCCTCCAGTTCATGCTTTTTTCCAGGACCTATTGGATAAAATACCACAAATACTATCCCAGGAGCAATGGAAATTCATTATTACTTTATTATAATTACTCTTTTATTACAAAATTTCATGAATAATGGATAAAATAATTGAAATAAATGGTAAATTTGGAGACTGGTATGTATTATAAAAGGGAACATACATTAGATTTTATGGTTCAACTAAATCTCCACACTTGTTCTTGAGGTTCATAGTAGACAAGTTGATTGTGTAGGAAGTGGCATATAACACTTTTCTTCATGGATTTGGTGCAACCCTTTCCAAAGAACATAAACTTCCATGGCCTCCAATGCCTTTTTATGTAACATCATACAACTATAAATATAATAAGAAGCATAAGCATAAGCATATAATATTATGTATTTACATTTTGGGGAAGAGATATTATAAATACATGATCCCATGGGAAGTGAAAATCAACATAATCAAGTTCACAAATATTGATGGCCCTCTTATCACACAATATTGCACTCAAGTGCAAAGTCCTCACAAGGTACAAATTTGAGTGTAGCACGAAAGTGTTTCCATTTTCACCGGGACAATTACTTCCCTTTTTTTAGTGAAGAAAAAGTCCAACACAAGCGAGGCTTCAGTAGTAGAACCTAGGGTTCCTATAGGAATACAAGTCAAGTCTCAGGTCACCTATATTGGTAATCAAATCACCACCAACTTATTATGTTATGTGAAGTCTAAACTAGGTGGTTATTCAGGGTAAATTCTAGATTTAGGTTATCATACT
The DNA here is from genome assembly GCA_034641835.2 of Pinus albicaulis. Lineage (NCBI taxonomy): Eukaryota > Viridiplantae > Streptophyta > Pinopsida > Pinales > Pinaceae > Pinus > Pinus albicaulis. Next base: position 263,954,144 of record CM076582.1, on the reverse strand, counting down.
TTTAGGGTTGTTTGAGGGTATTTATTAAGTAATTACCTAACAATATTTAATCCCAAAACAATCAAGAGAAATTTTTTTCTATGGATTCATATGTCCATAAAGTATCCTAAGTAAAAAGGTTATGATAGGACCCTTATAGAAAATTGTTGACAAGATTCTTCAAATACAAATTTTGACCATGCTTCAGGAAATTAGGTTTATACATTTATATCCTTATTAATTTTATCCTTGATCGGGGTTAAAATTTTCTTAAATCGAGTTGCAATTCCATTTGGATGAAACAAATTCAAAATGAAGGTCACATTTGGAAAGCCATGTGGAATTTTTTAGCTATTATAGTGGTTTTATTCGTAATTATGTAATTGAAGGTCAACATCAAAATTTCATAAATTAAAGGCTTAAAGTTATAGAAATTGATTATGTGCATAAATTCGACGTGGAGAAGATACATACAGTTTGTGGCACAAATGGTGGGCATAATAGAGTTTAGTTAGAAAAAAATTTGTGCTTGATCACTTAATTTCCCCTATCTTACATACTCATATACAAGGTATTAAAAAATGGAATGAAATATCCACTTGAAAGAAGGAATTCAAATAGCACCATCATTTAATAAAATTAAAAATTCCACTAAGAAGATGAAATAAAAGGAATAAAAGGGAACTCCTAACATCAATAATTTTTTAGAGGAAGCATCATGCAAAATAAATTCATAATTTTTCCCTTCAAGCATATGTTTTCAAGGTGTATAATGATGGGTTGGAATGAGGTTTTCATTTTTTTAAACCAAGAGAATTAAAACTAAAAGAAAATCCTAATATCATTTTTTTTTAAATGAGACATCTAAAACCAAAGAAACTAATAGAACCCACATTTCAACATGAATTTCGAATATGAGTAGTAACCTCCTTCCAACATGATTTCTGAAGATGAGTAGTGAGAATTTGGAATGATAATACCTGAAATCACATTGCAATAATATATAATACATTATAGTGTAAGAAACTAACCATTTAACTCTAGCCTAGTTGGATGAGGCTAAATTGATGCTAAAATGCAACAATGGCCACCTTATTTGAATGATATACTAATAAGTAGGTTTATGCTTTTATTTTTGGATGTTTGAATTCCAAATTTTGACCCATCATCTTTATAAGGGCACATAAAACTAGAAATTGCACTGAGAGGTCAAAAGGAACGTTGAAAGGAGGAGTGGGGGATTGTGGAAGGAAACTATCTCCTTGTGTGACATGTCAGGCTACATTATCAATGTCTCCTTATGGGTTGCACAATGCCACACTGAAGGGAAAAAACTTTCTAACCTCCATACCTTAGGAACCACTCCAATCCTTCAATCAAAGGGGGTCGTGTCAACGGATACAATCCCCCTTTGAGTCTTAATTTTTTATAGCATAGATGAATGCTATAGATTATAGCACATGTCCAAAAAACTTCCATGGATTCTAGCCTCAACAAGTGGGTTTCCATTTGTATGTTATGAGACCAAGTTATGAAATCAGATAAATAAACAAGGAAAACGACTTTTTTCTGTCCTTTTAAAGATAGAATAAATTTTGATAGTCAATATGACTATTGTGAGAACTCTCCGAACCAAGATATCTCTTAATGGGACTGATTTGAATCTTTCCCCAAATATTGAAGTCAGACTTGAGTCAAAAAATCCTTGGAGGAGTTTGGTACTGAGGCAATTAAAATACCAGTATAGTGCCAATGGGAGAAATAGCTCAACTCCAACCGAAAACAAAGGTGAACTAGACTTATAACCTAAAAATACATACTTTCAAGTTTCAACCATCTATTTTACCATAACACAACACCAACGGTAGCAGGAGAAGAGTCGCTCGCCTGCTCAAATTGGTTTTCGATGATATTGTTTTCCATCTCATTGGATATAAAAATGAAATGTTTGCGATGAGAATATGAAACGATTTCCAATTTTGAGAAATAAATATTAAGAACTAGACCTGAGTTGAGTATTATGATAACCAAAAGTTGTCGTGGATTTTCAATCCATCATCATGACCCTCTTGGTTTAAAGTTTTATAAAATTTATCTATCCACATAGTAGAATCTCCTCCCTTGCCCAGTAATTTAAGTTCAATATCGACCAAAGTATTGATTGAGATCTCTCCTTCCTTGAATCCTAATCAACAAAATATAAGGCTCACTGAATGTATCCACCTCCTTGTTTAATGTTTGTAGCAAGGCACTTGAGGGATGTTCCCCATACTTCTAGCATTGTCTTGCAGTAGATATTTCACCTTTGTTTACAATGCTAGAATAAATGTGACCTATAAATTTTACATACTCCAAGGGACTTCGAAAATATTTGTGTGTTATACACTCACCGCCCTATGATTACTCACTTGCACTACCATGAGTGACTCTTCCATTCAAACCAAGAGGTAAGTGGATAATGGTGGAAACCCTCTTGTACACTAAATCAATAGTTCGTTTCAAATTTGTGTAAGTCTAATCCGCGATTCTGGTGATAGAAATATCATGCTACATAGAAAAAAATCAACCTCATATCTACACCAAGATTCTATATATTTGAATTGTGACTCAAAAATAAACCTTAAAATAAAGCTATGGTATCTACTAGTGGCCATGTGTTGAAATTGATTTTAAGATTTCACATTTCAGAGAACAACTGAAATCTTCACAAGTTCCACTAAATGATACGTGAGTTCATGATATTGTAAACTCTTACGCATCGAATATAGAGGAAAACTCTGAGAGTGCAGTTTCCTCTTCGTTTAATAATCCTCATGTCTTTAGAGTATACATTCAGTGGTTAAATTCTTATTGGTTGTGGATGTGAAGACGAGGAACGTCAGTGGCATCACTTGGTAGTCAAAATTATGGTGGTTTTCCTATGTTTCGGTTCATACGTGACAGTTCAAAAATTTTCCTCATTGTCACACATGGTTGTCGAGCCAGTTCATTCCATTAATTTACATGTTGGAAGACACCAACACTACATTAGTCACTTAACAAATTCCTTCCTTTTTCTCTCTTGAATTTACTTACCACTTGTTATATGAAATTTACGAGTGCAGAAAGAAGTATCTTCCCTAGAGCTAGCAGGCTAGTCTATAACAATAGAAAGAAAAGAATATAAAGTTTCCCTTAGAGAAATTGAATAATGGAAAGAGACTTACTTGGAATCTGTCGCAAGCTTTACTCTCGTCTTGACTTGTAAGCTCCAATCGTAGCTTTGATTTCTATAATTAGAATCTACACATACAATTATAACAATTTAAAGATCTACGACATCTTTGTAGCATTATCCAATTACTTTATTCAATGGATCAACAAAGAATTGAAACATATGAACGTAAAAATAACATAACACATATAGGAAAACAATATACTCTTTATATTAATATGAATACGAGAGAGTTTAGAACCAAGAATAGTAGCTAACCTTGTAGGTATCTTCCCAAGTTGACTTGTCTTTCCTTGTCACAAAGAAAAACATAATGTCACCCTATTGCATGAAGATGATGACTCTCTTAGATTCAAGGCAAAAAAGTGAGAGTGTGGTAGTTTATGAATTCTTTTACATTTACCAATATAGGCTTGAGATACACTTTTTATGGGAGGATGATCTCAAGGGATAAGAGGTGAAATAACCAAGGTAGGATTAGATAGGATTCAAAACTTTTATCCAAGGTAGACAATTGAAACAATGGCTGGAAGCTTCTGGAAGAGGAAGCTTCAGGATTATTTTTATTTTTCCCCAACTCCTAGAATCAACGTACCCCCAACAAGGGAAAACCTGTTGAAGATTAGCGTTGGTGCATAATGGAGCAACTTCCTATTGAATGTGTTGTAACTCCTAGAGACATCCTCAAGTTGTTAAAGAGTAGTGCCTAGGACATCTTAAAGACAAGAGGATTTAAAAGGTATTTTGCATGCTGATAGGAGGGGACCTCTTGTTATGAAATGATAGTTAAATTTTTTGGTATTGATCCAAGATATCAGAGAGAAAATTGGTAGGAATGATATCTATCTTTATAATGAAAGAGCTTCCAAAAATGGATCTGGGGCAATTATAAGGAGAAATTGTTGAGATCTGAGCCGAATGTGAAATCAGTGAACAGTCATAAAGATAAATGGAGATGATGCATAATGTAAGAAAGTGATGAAAACATCAAAGCAAGGTAGGCTTATATTAACACAAGAATATACCCTCCACTAATATCAAAAGAATAACGACCTGTAATTAGAACTTGAAATAGGAATCGAGCCTCGAGCAATATTTAAAATGTTACAGAAAATTAATACATGAGTACCATTTAAGATAAATTCACATCAAACAGATTGAACATTCACATTCTGAAAGCTACGATAACAAGGAAATGATGCAAACACAATGAAAATGAAATTGAGTCATTGCCAAGAGAATACATATTGTTCACTTATATCAGTAGGAATCCATCACAACAACAGGTTAGCTTGTATTTCTCTCCCGAAATGGGATCTTCATATATACACTATGAGTGAACTTCAAAGTTTATAAAAAGAGACAATTCACATACTACAACTTCTTCTCTAGAAAATCTGGAACATGTTCTCAGTCTTTGATTTCATCTTTTATATCTTTTCACATGAGCTTTGAGAGAAGATATTTTCCAAAACAAAATATTCCTTGGAGATATTTTATGTTCCTAGTCTTAATCAAAAATAAAAAATGATGATGAGGCAAAATTATGTCTCATCTCATGTAGCATGGCCTGGCATAGGCTCTAAATAAATCTTAACATTAAGTATAAAATAAAAAGTGCATTGGGTGAAATTAATATTTCACCCGCTTTTACAATTCATGAAAAACAGAAGTTCAAAATGCCGCGTGGGCCATAACATGAGTTTCCTTTGTTGGTGCTCCGACGAGGTGTGCTTGATGGCTGCAGATGTGGCTGAGTTGATGATGAGGACGATCCCACTTTGTGACCAGAAGGGGTATGCAGCTGATGAGAAGATGAGGCTACCAGAGTGTTGGCATATTCGCTGCATTCTTGCCACGCGCTCTCCCCTAGAGATGACATTTTGGCAAAGGTTTCCACCAAAGTCTAAATATTGGTGAGCTCAGTATAATCTATGCGGATGGATAGGAATTTTTTAACCTGGTAGAGGAGGAAGAAATCTTTAATCAAAGCAGCTATTATTGTATCTGCCTTCAACTGGGAAGTCATTTCCAGGAGTATGTTGGTATTATTCATGTTGTCTGTCATTTTCTATTCATATGTCGTTAGCTCAGAGAATGCAGATGTTCATGGATGCCAGCATGATGAGAGACCTGCTTCCACTAACTTATTCCACTCTTGGTCAAACTGTTCAACTCCTCTTGAACTAAGTTTAAATAGCCCAACGCATTCGCGCGAGCGGTCTCCTTCTCGATTACCCTTCCAACCTCCATTACCATTCTAAAACGATCAATGATTCCTTGCACGTGTAATTCTTTGGGGCCTAGGTCATTCACGTACTGAATATAAATTTTATCTGTCGAAGACTTGGCTTCTCCGTCTATGCGCCCTTCTTGTAGCTGTACTTTGAACAAGCGAACAACAGTCTTCTTATCGTCCATTAGGGTGAGGTAGTTCCAATGTTGCTGGACCTCTGCTATTACATCTGTCCAAATTAGATGCCTGGCTTCCAAGAGTGTCATGTTGCCATTGGTTAGAGTCGTTAAGTCCTTGATAGAATTATTCTGTGCCTGCTTTTCTCCTTGCAATTTTCGACCTCCTTCTACATAGATGCCACCACCTTCAGATTTGCTGCCAGTGTAGTTTCCATCTATTTTAATTTCTGATGGGCTGTACGAGTTTCACCTTCTGATACCTTCAAATCAGACAAGCCTTTGGTGAGCTGCTCTGGATTCATTCCGGGCTCGCCAGATGCTAAGGCTACACATATGTGTTGATCCCATTTTCCCTGCAAATCAGACAATCTCTATTTGAGATCCACAATCTCCATGATCTTTTGGGCCTTTTCTTCCTGCTCTTTAGCAAGCGGATTGGCGAGAGCTGATTTTTCCTTTTCCACTTAGACTAATTTATCTGTTTGCACATGCTCCCCACTGGGTATGTTTAATATCCGCTTTAGATATGAGTTTTATGCTTCTAGATCAGTGATAAGCTTTTGTCGAACTGCATCCCTGTCAGCTCCCTTGTCCCTTATTTCTTTCTTGAGGGTTTCTAACTTGTTATTTTTTGCCTTGGCACTAGCTTTCTCCCTCTTTTAGTTCTCTAACATAGAGCTATGCTTCTTCTCAAGCTTCCTCAAATCAAGTTCGAGTTTCACCACCTCATCCTGTAACATATCTCCTACACATTTTTGTAAGCCGATCTTATCCAATAAGGGAATATAAGCCAATTTTAAAGGAATCGCTAAAGCTCGGTACTGACCTCCATCAGCTGAGGGCTGCAACACTACTTGTTGAATAGCCAATATGAGTTTCTCTTTATCCATGTCCAGCACAGTGGTGAGCCGAGTATGATATTTGTTTACAAACCTAGCCATTTTGGCCCTTAGTTTTTCTAATGTGGTTCCGTTTTTGGTGTTTATCTCTTCCCTTACTTCCGCTCTGTCCACTATAATTGCCTGAAAAAGCCCAAAGGGGACCGATGAGGAGGCGTCATTGAAAGAAACCAGAAAACCTGCCTTGTTTTTGTCAGGGGCCCCAAATTGGGGAACATCCTGCAAAGATGGTTCTTCCCATATATCTTTAGGCCTTTCATTCCTCTGTTTTTTATGAGGATGTGCTGCCTCATCAATGTTCATACATTCTGGACTTCCTGAGAGCTCTGAGACATCTGCCTACTGCTTTTTCTCTATTCTGACAGATGCATTGTAGCCCCTCTTTTCTATAGCTAAAGACTCAGCCTCCATCTGTGCATCCAAAGGCCATGTATAACAGTTAGCTCTCCATTCAATGAAGGGCCTAGCCTCATGTACATAAGCAGCTGACTTTATTTTCCTCTTCCTATTTTAAAGGACTTCTTTTGGGTCATAGGGCCAGAGTTTTCCCTGTCGATTGTCCATATCTTGCAGAAATGTTTCCACGGTGGGGAGGGCGTGCCTCGAATTGACGGTGAAGGGACCAACTAAAGTTGGGAGCCTGAGAATGTATCATTTCTTCATAGGCACGAAGTAGATCTAGTCCGCCTTCAGGGTTTTTCGAATGAATTTGAGGGAAAAGACTCGCATAGCTGGAAACACCGGTAGGCAGTACGGAGGTAGTTCTGCATCATAGATACTGATAACAGTATAATCATCATACAGGTACCAGTCCCCTGTGAAATCTTCCTCGTCGAACTACAGCCAGTCCTTCTACTCATGAAATATTCTATGTGGAGAGTTGTCATGTATAATGGCATAGGCTATGGACATAAACTCATTAAGAAACCTTGTATACCCTTTTCCCCCTAGCTGCTGGCGAACTGAAATTTTCCACTCAAAGACGGTTCTTGGCTGGGCATTTTTCCTCTAAAGTTTCTCTAGGCCTAGACTCTCAAACTTATCAACATGCTCGAATACGTACAGGTAAAACACTAATGAAAAAAACCTGAAAGACCCAGTAGAAGGGAACTCTTGAAACTGGGTTTGAATAGCCGAAGCTAGGAAAACAGGAATATTTAAAAGTGTACCCTTTTGCATCATGAGCCATAGAATAGCTATACCCTCTTTCAGCACCTTCTCGACCTCTTGAAGCACTAACAACCCTGAAATAAGAGCTAGGACCGGCTGCACATTTTCTAGAAAAGTGGACAAGGGAACCACATCCGAAGGCAGGAGAGCTATTAGGCGAGGATATGAGAGGAGGTTGAGGAAGTCACTTTGTTGTTCCCACGGTAAATTTGAGAATTTACAGGAACGGGAGACTTCGAAGAACTCAATATAGTTTTGATTGGGAGAGAAACGAATAGCTCTCTTTATGAGCTCAAGCGATATGCGAAAATTCTTGTTATCCTGAGAAGAGATGAACATGTCTCTGCGCTCATCATAGGCTTCCCTAAGCCAACTGATGAACTCAGGAATAGGGTAAGTGGTGGGGGTGATTTGGTAATACAGACCTAACTCGACAACTCTAAACCTATCTTGACCCTTTAGATCATATTCAAATAACTCAAGCCTGATGCGGGCTATACTGAAAGGGTAGATGGGGTCTTGAATTCGTGTATGGGCATCGATCAAGGGTTCAGCTCCAGAAACAGGCCTAACCTCATGAGCTTGTGGGGTTTTAGGCTCAGAATTCTTAGATTGTATTTTCCCCATGGTCATTTGAAAAGAAAAAATAGAGGAAAATGGTGAGACAAAGAAACGACTAAATACCTAAGAACAGTGAGGAATCCCAGGGAAAGCGACACGGGGTTGAAAATGACCTGGTACTGGAGTTTTAACCTTCTCTACATGACAAACTCATGAAAGACTAGTATTCTACCTAGTCTCGGAGTAAAACGAGATTCTATTAGACCAATTTTTACGGAATACGAGACGGAGGGTGACAGCTAGAGGGTTGACGTCATAAGGATGCCGAAAGTGGGACACATGGTGACGGGTTATTGACTGACAACAGCTAGATAGGTGAAAGCCATGTGTTGAGTTAATGCCTGTACCAGTTTTCATACTGCCTCCCTATGCTTACCTTACCTTCTCTTACTAGTGCAATCTTTCTAGCTTGATGGGCCCGTTTAGAACTCTAACGGGTTTCGTAAAGGCATTTTGAGCCATTCTACCACCCCACGAAAAGCTTGTGATTGATCTACCACATAGTGACGTCATCTCTTCTGGGGGCTCGCCTTTCTACCTTGTCGCTCACCTTTCGACCCGTCAGAAATATCCTACACCCATGCTTTTATGTTGTATGATTACGACACTAAATCCCAAACTTTTTCCTCCATTGCATTTTGATTCATAAAAGGACCTAGCCATTGCGCTTGTCTTTTAGGCACTTTCTTTTCAAGCCCTACTCGATACACAAAGTTTACCACCTTTATGTATTTTTCTTCTTTTTCTACTTTAACCACTCCTCTTTCTTGATCAATGGAGGTGACTAAACAACATTGGCTCCACCTGGGGACGGCACGCTCGCTCTTTGATGGTGTTGATAACCTCGCAGACCTTTTACCTACACTGGCATCAAAATTTGGAGCTCCTCCAACGTTTCGATGATGTATTGCACAAAAAAGAAACAAAAATATAAAAATGGAAAATATATACAAAATGAGGTATATGTAAAACAGGATGTTGAGGCCTCTGTTAGGACTAGAAGTAAGGTTTCAAAAACTGCATGTTCACAGGCACTTCAATTAGATCACCTTCCAAATTTTCCAATAAAAAAGTATTGTTTCCTTTTACCTGCACAATTTTGAATGGTCCGAACCATAGGGGGTTGAACTTTCCATGTTTACCTTTATCTGCTCTCCTGACATCCCACCTCAAGACCAGGTCTCCTGCTTGGATTTATTTATCCTTCGCGTGCTAATCAACCAAGATTTTCATATTCTCCTAATATTCTGATAACTTTCTATTCACTAGGTTTCAAGTTTCTTCCAACTCGACGAGCTAGTTCATTCTTCGAATGAGGTAATTCGACTCTTCTTGGCTGTATTGGAGAAACTTGGCAACAGGTAAGGCAAGCTAAATTGGAAAAATTATTGCTTGGCCATATACTAGTTCATAGGGAGACTTAACTGTTGATATTTTATTGGTAATATGGTTTTCCTAGAGTGCGAATTTTAGCTGGGAATCCCAGTTCTTCTGATTTTTGCTTCTAGCCTTCTTCAATGCCCTTACTAAAGTTTTATTTGAAGATTCGTCCAGGCCATTCCCCCGGGGGTAATAGGCTGTAGAATTCCCCAAAGTGATACTATACTACTGGCAGAAGTTAATGAACTTGGTGGATATGAAAGCTTCAGCGTTGTCTGTGAAAATATTGGCTCAAAAGCCAAATATTGATATCATATTCTCATCCATAAACTTTATCATGACTGCATTATTAGCATTTCTTGTGGGTATTTCCTCTACCCATTTAGTGAAGTAGTCAGTGGTAGTGAGGATCCACTTGTGTTGACCACTTGATGTGCGGTGAATCTCTCTGATAAATTCAAAGCCCCACTGCTGAAAAGGTTCTTCGATATGTACTGGTATCATTGGCAGGGGAGAAAACTTCTATTTTTTTACAAACCTTTGGCATTTTTCACACGCCCGAACCGAGTATGCACACCTCCGAACAGTTGAGGCCATAAAAAACCAGCCTTTAGTATCTTATGAACCATGGACCACCATCTGTAATGTCCCCCACAAATGCCTTCATGAAACTCATTCATGGCTTCCTCGACCTCTGAATCTGTAAGACATAGAAGTAGGATTCCTGAAGGGTCCTTCCAATACAGTCAACCATTTTCTACAATGTATTTCTAGGATTTCAACCTCAAAGTATGACACTTTTCCCCGTCAAATTTTAAGGGACACCTGAGAGTTAAGAGATATTCTACAATATCTTTGTACCAAGTGTTGAGTAGGTACTTCATGTGCGTTTTTGTACCATGGTTTCTACTCCGTGCTATTCCTCCACACCTTTGGGCACCTCTCCTCCTTCCATGGACAGATTTATGCCCAATGCTTGACAATTTGACTAAAACAAGATTTTTGCTAGCCCTTGTCCTTTAATGAGCTTTGTGGGGCAGATGTCCAGCCCGTATTCTTGAATCTTGGTGATCCATTTTCCTCTCTTGCCTTCACTATATCCCTGGGTCAGAAATTATTTCACCACGGTTATGGGAATGAAAGTGGTTATGGCAGACTGTAGCACATACATTCGACAAGATTTCAGGGACTTAACAAGGGCATACGCCTGCTTCTGTAGAATATTATATTTCAACTCTATGTCTCGTAGTACCTGACTAAAGAAGGAAATGACCTTATCATACCCATATACATTCTTCTGTAGTAACACTGTAGCTATTTTGTGTGGAGACGCGAAGGAGAATATCATAAATGGCTGACTGTATTCAGGACCTACCAATACCGGCACTTCGGCAAATGCATGTTTGATCCTATTGAATGCCTCCCATGACTTTGAGGTCCATTTCACTTCATTGTTTTTTCTAAGCATCTCTGTGATATGCCGAACTATCTCAGCATAGTTCGGGATAAACCTCCTTAGGAAGTTTATGCATCCCAGAAACACCTGGATTTCCTTTTTGTTCATGGGTAGTGATATGTCGTTGATTACCTCTACCCTTTTGGGGTCAGTTTTCACCCCTTCTTTTGTTAAAATGTGTCCCAGTAATTTTCCTTCCTTTAGAGCAAACATGGATTTCTAAGGATTAAGTGATAGACCATACTTGCGGCACTTCTCGAAGGTTCGATACAAATGCTTGATGTGATCGGCATAATTCTTTGAAAACATGGTGATATCGTCTAGATATGTCACCACCAATTTTTCCAGTTCTCTAACAAAAGCGATATCCATCACTCGGTGGAAAGTGGCTCCTACATTTATAAGGCCGAATGGCATTCAGGGATACATGTATGTTCACCATGGTGTAGTGAATGTTGTCTTCTTTTGATCTTTAGGGAGAACCACCACCTGATTATAACTGGAGAAGCCATTCATCGTAGACATCCGGGAGGATCCCACCACCTTATGCATTATGTTGTCCATGTTGGGGAGGGGACAGTTGTCTTTGAGAGATGCCCTGTTTAGATTTCATAAATCTACACACAGCCTTATTTCCCCATTCTTCTTTCTGAACCGGACCAGGTTGGCCACCCACTCTGAGTATCTCAACTTGATTATGATCTTAGCTTTCGACAACTTTTTTATTTCTTTTTCAATGGAGGGAAGCAACAATGGATTAATTTTTCTCAGTTCTTTCTTATGGGGCTTAGCATCCCCTCTGAGTGGGATCTTATGCTATATGATTTCCACGTCAAATGTTTTCAGGTCTTGGTATTACCAAGAGAAAAAATATTTGTACGATTGAAACAACAGGAAGTATTGATCTTTATAATCCTCTCGGATTCCTTTAGACATCTTTACTATTTTCAGATCTCCCTTTGTTCCAATATTTATATCATCCACCTGGTCTTCTTGGGTCAATTTTTTGGGGCTAATTAGGATATCATTCTTGTCGCAAAATATTTCCAAGGTCACAAGGCCTCTGGGAATGTCATTCCCTTTTAATTGTAATACCTGATGTCCTACCACTGTCTCTTCCCACTTGTTCTGAGGTTTTTCTTCAGGTTCCTCTTCCACAACATCAATAACTAGGTTAGAGAATTCTTCGACAACATCTATGAAGAGTTTCACTTTCTCTTGATCCTCAAACACTTGCCAATGTTTGACATTATCTGGGATAGAGGGACGATAACATACTTCAAAATATTCCAGCTCATGTGGGACAAAGATAGGTGGGTCAATTAAACTCGACCTTACTTATGCTACCATCCCGGTATTCGGCGGACAAGAAAGGAGGTGACTCTTCGTCTTGATCCTGCATCTGGGTCCTCTTTCTAGAAGATCAGAGATTGTACTTCTTGTGGAACTGAACTTGCATGAAGTCCATGAACTACCTACAATAGTCGTCAATGTTTGGATATTCAGGGGAATTCACTTTCTCTTCTTCCTTTTCTCGTAGAGTGAGCTCTACCTCTTCACCTTCTGAGTAAGCAAGATATTGATCGTCTTTCCCATGAAGAACATCTTCAGTTGGGCCTTCCATTCGTCCTTCCAAATATAGAGGTGGTTGTATATGGTCTTGTTGTTCTTTCCTATCTCTTTTTAGTATCTACAGGGGTGGTTTTCGATACTGTGGGTTGTACCCCCTGTTAGGAGCGGCCTGAGTCGGCCAGGAAGAGGCATTCTTAGCTTCCAACTCTAGTTTCACCAACTTATTTGAGAGGTTATTTATCATCTTATTCATTTCTTTGATATTATAATCTGCTGCTTCCCTTTCTTGATTTGAAGAAGAAGCCTGTTCTTTACCTTTTCTTCTGAAATCATGGTCTATTGTTCCTTTGGATTTCCCTGTAGAAGCGAAGTTGGCTTCTACTTCCAATGTGTCAGTCTGGGCCTGGTCCAGTGATGCAGATTTTATTTCCCTTAAAGTGAAACCAAATTATGATTCAAAAGCTCCCACAAAAACTACTTTGGTCATTGTCTGTGGAGGTTTCATATCAGCAGGTAGGTTATTATACAACTTGTTAAATCTTTTGATAAATTCAGTTACGTACTCATTGTGTCTCTTCTTCAAGGAATTGAACTCTATAAGAATATAGCCACGATCTCTCTTCTCCCCCCACTTTCATCTGCAAGCATTCTCCATCTCCTCCCAAGTGGTGATGGTGTGGTCATCCAGAGTTTTGAACCACTTTCGAGCCTCTCCATCCAAATATTGGATGAAGAGCCTCAAAACTACATCCATGTGTTCCACATTGAACTTCTCGGAAAAAGCACATAAATATTCAATATGCTTTTAGGTAGCACTATTGTCTTCCCCGGTGAACTGAGGCGAGAGCTTCAAATAGTCTTGACGCATATCATTTAGAACTTGGGGTAGTGCCAGAGGAGCATATTTTTCAGTAAAAATCCGAGAAAAACCATGGGAGGTGGTGGATTTTTTGGAGGATTTTGATGAGTGATGATAGGTATGTGTTGGGTGGTGGCTTGCAAATTTCTTTGAGTAAGCAGGAACTGGGGGATGGTAACTTGTTTGATCTCTTCAGCTTCGAGAGTAGGATGCAAGGGGACCCCAGATGTATTTACTAACTCTGCTTCGTCTTTTATCTTAGAATGATCCAGAACAAGGTTATCTGGGGGGTATTCAAGTACTCGGGTGGTGGAACTGTGGCCTTGGACATGATCTTGCTGAGAAGAGGATGGGGAGTCTTCTAGTGAGAATCTGGGTATATCAGTCTGAGCTGGCTGTTTCTCTTTCCAAATTCTCTTGAATATGATTTTTTCAGGATCGAAAACTGAGGGTGTTCTCAACTCGAACGTATATGACCTTAGATGTGGCTTGTGTTAAGCCAGGATTGCGAATGAATCAGATGTTAAAGAGTAGTGGAGTCGCCAAGTAGAGGGATATACAACTCTCAACCCTTCGTGCTCACTTGATTTGAAGGGTGAATTTAATTGTCGCATTCCAGGGAAAATATTTTCATCTTCATCCCTGGAAACAGTGCCAAAAATATGTTGTAACTCCTAGAGACATCCTTGAGTTGTTGAAGACCAATGCCTAGGACATCTTAAAGACAAGAGGATTTAAAAGGTATTTTTTAGGCTTGTAGGAGGGGACCTCTTGTTATGGAATGATAGTTAAAGTTTTTGATATTGGTCCAAGATATCGAATGATATCCAGCTATATAATGAAAGAGCTACTCAAAATGGATCTCAGGCAGTTATGAGGAGAATCTGTTGAGAGCTAGGCCGAATGTGAAATCAATAAACAACTATAAAGATAAATGGAGATGATGAACAATGTAAGAATGTGAGGAAAACATCAGAGAAAGGTAGGCTTATATTAACACAAGAATCTACCCTTCACTAATATCAGAAGAACAATGACCTGTAAGTAGAACTTGAAACAGGAATCGAGCCTCGAGCAATATTTAAAATTTTATAGAAAGGTAAGACATGAGTACCATTTAAGATAAATTCACATCTAACAGATTGAACATTCACATTCTGAAAGCTACGATAACAAGGAAATGATGCAAACACAATGAACATTAAATTGAGTCACTACCAAGAGAATACATATTGTTCACTTATATAAGTAGGAATCCATCACAACAAAGGGTTAGCTTGTATTTCTCTCCCAAAATGGGATCTTAAGATATACACTATCAGTGAACTTAAAAGTTTACATAAAGATAAAATTCACAGACCACAACTTCTTCTCTAGAAAATCCAAAACCTGTTCTCGGTCTCTGATTTCATTTTTTATGGCTTTTCACATGAGCTTTGAGAGAAGATATTTCCCAAAACAAAATATTCCTTGGAGATATTTTCTGTTCGTAGTCTTAATCAAAAACAAAAAAAGATGATGAGGAAAAATGACCTCTCATCTCATGTAGCATGGCCTGACACAGGCTCTAACTAAAACTTAATAGTAAGTAGAAAATAAAGAGTGCATTGAGTGAAATCAAGATTTCACCCGATTTTACAATTCATGAAAAAAAGAAGTTAAAGAGGTTGTGTGGGCCAAAACATGAGTTTCATTTGTTGGTGCTCTGATGAGGCATGCTTGATGGCTAAGGATGTGGTGAAGCTAATGACGAGGATGATCCCACTTTGCGACAAGAAGGGGTCTGCAGCTGATGAGAAGACAAGGATACCAGAGTGTTGGCATATTCACTGCATTTTTGCCACGCACTCTCCCCTAGAGATGGCATTGTGGCAAAGGTTTCCACCAGAGTCTGAATATTTGTGATCTTAGTATAATCTACACGGATGGCTAGGAATTGTTTAACCTGGTAGAGGAGGAAGAAATCTTTACTCAAAGTAACTATTATTGTATCTACCTTCAACTGGGCAGTATTTTCTAGGGGTATGTTGGTATTATTCATGTTGTCTGTCATTTTCTTTTCATATGTCGTTAGCTCAAAGAATGCAGATGTTTCTAGATGCCAGCATGATGGGAGACCTGCTTCCACTAGATTATTCCAATCCTGGTTGAACTATTCAACTCCTCTTGAAACTAAGTTTAAACAGCTCAACGTATTCACGAGAGCAATCTCCTTCTTGATTACCCTTCCAACGTCCATTACCATTCTAAAATGATCAGTGATTCCTTGTGCATGCAATTCTTTGGGGCCTAGGTCATTCAGGTAACGAATATACCTTTTAACCATCGAATACTTTGCTTCTCCATTCGCGTGCCCTTCTTGCAGCTGTACTCTGAACAAGCAAACAACAGTCTTCTTATCGTCCATCAAGGTGAGGTAGTTCCAATGTTGAGGGACGTCTGCTATTATATCTCTCCAAATTAGATGTCTAGCTTCCAAGAGTGTCATGTCTCGTTTTATTCGACTTTTCCTATGCCTACTTTTCTCCTTGCAATTTTTCGACCTTCTTCTGCATGGATGCCACCACCTTCTGATTTGCAGCCAGTGCAATTTCCATCTCTTTTAATTTCTGATGGGATTTACGAGATTCACTTTCTGATACCTTCAAATCATACAGGGATTTGGTGAGCTGCTCTGGAGTCATTTCGGGCTCGCCAAACGCCGGGGCTACACATATGTGCTGATCCCATTTTCCCTGCAAATCAGACTATCTCAGTTTGAGATCCATAATCTCCGTGATCTTTTGGGCCTTTTCTTCCTGCTCTTTAGAAAGCGAATCGGCGAGAGCCGATTTTTCCTTTTCCACTTGGACCAATTCATCTATTTGCAGATGCTCCCTGCTGGGTATTTTTAGTCTCCACTTCAACTCTTAGTTTTCTGCTTCTAGATCGGTGATAAGATTTTTTCGAACTGCATCCCTGTCAGCTCCCTTGTCCCTTATTACTTTCTTGAGGGTCTCTAACTTGTTATTCTTTGCCTTGGCACTAGCTTTCTCCCTCTTTTGGTTCTCTAACACAGAGCTATGCTTCTGCTCAAGCTTCCTCAAAGCAAGTGGGCGTTTCACTACCTTGTCCCGTAACATATCTCCTACACATTTGTGTAAGCTAAGATTATTCAATAAGGGAATATTAGCCAGGTTTAAGGTGATCTCTAAAGCGCGGTAGTGACCTCCATCAGCTAAGGGCTGCAACATTGCTTTTTGAATAGCTAATATGAGTTGCTCCTTATCCATGTCCAGCACAGAGGTGAGCCGAATATGATATTTTTTTACAAACCCAACCAGTTCAGCCCTTATTTTTTCTCACGTGGTTCTGTTTCTGATGTTTATATCTTCCCTTACTTCTGTTGTGTCCACTGTAATTTCCTGCGAAAGCCCAGAGGGGCACGAAAAGGAGGCATCGTCGAAAGAAACCAGAAAACCTGCCTTGTTTTTGTCAGGGGCCCCAAATTGGGAAACATCCTCCAAATATGGTTCTTCCCATATATCTTCAGGTCCTTCAGTCCTCTATTTTTTATGAGGATGTGCTCCCTCATCAATGTTCATATCTTCTGGAATTCCTGAGACCTCTGAGACATCTGCCTACCCCTTTTTCTCTATTCTGACAGACGCATTGTCACCCCTCTCTTCTACAGCTGAAGAATCAGCATCCATCTGTGCATCCAAAGGCCATGTATCAAGGTTATCTCTCCATTCGATAAAGGGCCTAGTCTCATGTACATAAGAAGATGACTTTATTTTCCTCTTCCTATTTGAAAGGACTCCTTTTGGGTCATAGGGCCAGACTTTTCCCTGTCAAAGGTCCATCTCTTACAGAAATTTTTCCACGGTGGGGAGGGCGTGCCTTGAATTGATGGTGAAGGGACCAGTTGAATTTGGGAGCTTGAGAGTGTATCCTTTCTTCTCCGACATGAAGTGGATCTATTCAACCTTCAAGGTTTGTCGAATTAATTCGAGGGAAAAGACTCGCATAGTTGGGAACACCGAGAGGTAGTAGGGAGGTACTTCTGCACCATAGACCCTTATCTCGGTATAATCATCATACAGGTACTAGTCCCCTGTCCAATCTTCCTCATCAAACTGCAACCAGTCCTTTTGATCAGGAAATATTCTAGGTGGAGGGCTATCATGTATAATTTCATAGGCTATAGAGATAAAATAATTAAGAAACCTTGTATACCTCTTCCTCCCTGGCTTTTGGAAAACTGAAATGTTCCACTCAAAGATAGTTCTTGGCTGGGAATTTGTCCTCGAAAGTTTCTCTAGGCCTAGAATCTCAAACTTATCAACATGCTCCAATAAGAACATGTAAAACACTAAGGAAAAAAACCTGAAAGACCCAGTAGAAGGGAACTCTTGAAACTGGGTTTGAATAGCCGAAACTAGGAAAACAGGAATATTTAAAAGCATACCCTTTTGCATCATGAGCCATAGAAGAGCTATACCCTCTTTTGACACCTGCTCGACCTCCTGAAGCCCTAAAAACCTTGAAATAAGAGCTAGGACCAGCTACACATTATCTTGGAAAGTGGACAAGGGAACCACATCTGAAGGTGGGAGAGCTGTTAGGTGAGAATCTGAGAGGAGGCTGACAAAGTCGCTTTATTGTTCCCAAGGTAACTTTGATAATTGACAGGAAAGGGAGACTTTGGAGAACTCAACATATTTTTTATTGGGAGGGAAACAAATAGCTCTCTTTATGAACTCAGGCAATATGCGAAAAATCTTGTTACCCTGAGAGGAGAGGAACATGTCTCTGCACTCGTCATAGGCTTCCCCAAGCCAACTGATGCTGATGAACTCAGGAACAGGGTAAGTGGTGGGGGTGATTTGGTAATATAGAGCCGACTCAACAACTCTGAACCTATCTTGACCCTTTAGATGATATTCGAATAACTCAAGCCTGATGCGGGCTATACTGAAAGGGTAGATGGGGTCGTGAATTCGTGTATGGGCTTCGATGAGGGGTTCGAGTCTAGGAATAGGCCTGACCTCATGAGCTTGTGGGGTTTCAGGCTCGAACTTCTTAGATTTCATTTTCCCCATGGCCATTTGAAAATAAAAAATAGAAGGAAAATGGTGAGACAAAGAAACGACTAAATACTTGAGAACAATGAGGAATCCTAAGGAAAGCGACGTGGGGTTGAAAACAACCTAGTACTGGAGTTTTAACCTTCTCTTCATGACAAGCTCATGAAAGACTAGTATTTTACCGAGTCTGGGAGTAAAACGAGATTATATTAGACCGAGTTTTATGGAATACGAGACAGAGAGTGAGAGCTGGAGGGCATAAGGACACCTACAGTGGGACATGTGGCGATGGGTTATTGGCTGACACCAGCCGGGTAGGTGACAGCCATGTGCCGAGTTAAGGCCTGTACCAGTTTTTGTACTACCTCCCTAGACTTGCCTTACCTTCCCTTACTTGCGCTAGCTGTCTAGCTTGATGGCTTCGCTCAGAACTCCGGCGGGTTTCCTAAAGCCGTTTTGAGCCATTCTACCACCCCACAAAAAGATTTTGATTGGTCTACCACATGGTGACATCATCTCTTCTAGGGGCTTGCCTTTCTACCTTGCCGCTCACCTTTCGACCTGACGGAAAGATCCTACACCCATGATTTCATGTTGTATGATTATGGCGCTAAGTCCCGAATGTTGTCCTCACTGCATTTTGATTCATAAAAGGACCTAGCCATTGTGCTTGTCTTTCAGGCAGTTTATTTCCAAGCCCTACTCGATACACAAAGTTTACCACCTTTATGTATTTTTCTACTTTTTCTGCTTTCACCGCTCTTCTTTCTTGATCAATGGGGGTGACTAAACAACAGAATGCAGGTCCCTAATTAACCAGGGTGCATCGAGCCTTAAAATAATTGATTTAAATAATTTAGACCCAAAAACTTAGGGATTTGGAAGAGTCATACATAGGGATTTGTGTAGGGATGATGACAGGGTGTTCATAGACGTTGATTGATCTGGTTTGCAGGCCTATTGAACAGATGCGACAAAATGACCACTGCTCTCTTGAATTTATACAAGCTCATTCTTCGATTATCTTGGCATGTTTGCATTGTTGTGGGTTGAATTTTCAAGGCCCCTGGAATTCTCTAAGATTTTCTTATGATCGAATCCTGTGAATAAAAACCATGGCCTCCACACTTGCCGAGAATGCTCCTGAGGAAAGAGTTCTTATCACCACTGAGGAAGGTTTTACGACGGATCCTGAAAAAAATGTCAAGGATCCCAAGGCTACTAAGAAGGTGAAGGCTCCCAAGGGGTCGCAAAAAAAAAGAAGACGTGGTGATTTTTTTGCAGAAACAATGAAAAAAAATGATGAATTTAGTCGTTGCATTGTCAATATCGGTGTTGGGAAGCATGTGTCCTTCCACAACAATATTCACGGAATTTCTAAAACTTCCTTCCGCAACAATATTCATGAAATTGTGGGGATGATTTTTGGTGCAAAAAAAAGGAAAACGAAACGATGAATTTGATGGATACATTGTCCAAATAAGTGTTGGGAAGCATTTGTCCTTCCGCAGCCCTTCTAGAATAATCTTCATGAAATTGTTGGAACTTCCTTCTGCAACAATCTTCATGGAATTGTTGGAACTTGTTAGAAAAAGAAGAAGGTGCAAAGATGTTCGAAGAATATTATTGGACTTTAAATCACGAGAACCTATGAGCCCACAATTTTACATGTGGAGTAAATGAGAGTCAGAGTCAAACCTTGTATTGCACGAAGAAGTTTTACATGTGGAGTAAACGAGACTCAGAATTGAACCCTGTATTGCACGAAGAACCCTGTACCAGACAAAGGGACTGCCGACACGGAAAAGTGGTTTCCACATGTTGAATTTTTATGGGATGGAGAAGGATGAAAATGGAATGAAAAGATTGGTTGGGATCAACAATGTTTTCCCAACCATCTCCATAAAGAAAATGCCTTTGAATGTTACTTATATAGACAATCATTGAAATGCTTTATTTTACTACATTATAGAGTTCTATATATATAAAGTTGACTTAACATAAACCAGCCACACTTTTGAGATGTCATGATTTTCTGAACATCGACTTTGGAAGTTGATGCTTATTTTATTTTGATACACACAAATTCATGTTATCGAGTATAAAATAATATTTTAAATTTAAAAAATATATATATTTTTTTAATAAACATTATATTAAAATATATTTGGCCAAAATAAAAATCAGCGTCTTATTGTTCTCATTTTTGAAAACACGCTCCTCATTTGTTATTATTTTCAAGACCTTGACTTTCTCATTTGTTGTTTAATTTTAAAAAAATGAACTTTATAAATTACGATTCTTAAAACCTTGACTTTATAATTTGATGCTTGTTTTCATTTTGTTAAAATTCCTAACAAGATCTCCGTTTAATCTTGAGCCTTTTTTAAATTACTTTAATGGCAACCATTATATATATATATATATATATATATATATATATATATATATATATATATATTATGGTGGCTATTAATGTAATTTAAGAAAGGCTCAAGATTAAACTGAGAACTTGTTAGGAATTTGTGACTTCAAAAATACATATACTAATGAGGATTGAGGAGCTTACTTCTTGAGTCTTATGACAATTAGCTAAAAATACCTCTTCAATTTGAAAAATAAAGATAGTGTGCCACCACCCAATAATCCTAACAAATAAAACATTTAAAAAATATAATGACAAAATATTATCTATTAAAAAAATTATATTATACTAGTTTCATTTTATAAATGATATCCATTGAAACTTCAAATAACCAACCTACTTGAAACAAGCAAACATGGAACACTACTCCATGCCCATTGGATTTCCAAATTTGCAATCATTATAAGCTTAAGTAATGTAAGATATTAGACATGTAAGATATTAGACATATTTTCAATAGGTTCAACTTCCCTCCCAATCATGCATGTAGCATATGCGCCATAATATCCCCAAAACACATTGCACCCTCGCCGTCCCTGCATTGACCACAAGCAAGGGACCCAAACCCCCCTCGTTGTCTTCATAGGCACTTTCCTCCCCTCCCAGTTCTTGATATATATTTCATATCTTCTTTCCCTCGTAGAAAACCCTCGTGGTCTTGTTTGGCACTTTTCTCCCCTCCCAGTTCTAGATATATATTTCATATCTTCTTTCCTCATCAGTTCACCTCTTTTTCTATTTCTTCACGGCTTTTTCCATTCAACAAATTTTCCAGACCTAATCATTTTACGTCACTAGTTCCGTTAGATGCACGGAATCTGCATTCTGCCAATCCTTAATCTTTATATCGCTTCACGCCACGGTCAATCTTCCCTAAAATCTACAAATAATAAACATGATAATCCATTGTGTGGAATTCGTTTGGGTGAAGTGACCAACACTAATTGCAGGTTGCCTTTAGCCAATCCTCCATTTTTGTCCATTTACCTATTAGGTATTCCTACCTCTTAGGTATTCCTTTCGGATTGTCCATGACATGTTTTCCAGCAAATTAGGGTTGGAATTTCAAAATATACTCACTTTTTAAATTTAAATTTGACCTTTTTTTTTACATTTCTTTAATCCATGTTCACAATTTCAACAAAGGACTTTGATTTTACAAAAAAAATTTAAATGTATTGGATGTGCATGGGCATATCACCTCCTGTTCACATTTCCTCAACTAATCTTCACAATTTGAACAAGTTTTTTTAATTTTTTTTTTGACAATTTTACAAAAAAATTTAACGGTTTATGATGGGCAAATCACAAGTGAACTAGTCAAATTCCATTCCTCATTTCAATGTCAATGGTTGGTGTCAGGTGGTACGGGCATTGTGCACTGCAATCGACATAATGTGAGGTGTGGCATCTCTGGATTCGACCAAAGAGATGGCCGTATTTAAGGACGGAGGATTGCCCGAACCCAGCACGCAATTGTCGTTGCCTTTCAACCAAATGAATTCCTCCCCCAATGTATCATTGATTTTATTTTGGAGATTTGAGAGAAGATTGAGAGTGACATGAGCGTATTTAAGGATGAAGGATTGACAGAGTGCGTAGGGCAGATGACATTATTGGATTCGGCGAAAGAGATGGCGGTATTTAAGGATAGACGATTGGCTGAATGCAGCAGTCAATTGGCATTGGTGGATAATTCCAAACGTGATCCATCATGGATATTATCAAGTTAGGTATGGAAAGATGGTTAATAATAGTTGAATTTAAATTTTTAGAGGTATAAAAATTAGTATAGATTGATTTAAATTACGGATTTAATATGAGGTGGGGTGAGAGGGGTTAAATTTTTTTTCTTCCAAACTTATTTTAGAGTGCAAAACACAATGTGCAATTTTTTACTAATTAAGTTACATTTTTGAATGAGCAATTTTTTAATTACATGTGTATTGAGCCATTTTATATTAATTGATATTAAAATATGTTTTTCATAACTCATATTGGATATTTGATTGGATATAACATTAAAATATTTTATTTTAACATTTTTTTTCCACATATATAGATATAACTAAGTTTAAAGGTTTAAACATCTTACTCAAATATTATTTTGACTTCTCATTACTTTACATGATATTAAGTCATCGACAACTAATTAAAAATACATCTAGCATATATTTTTTTACTTTTTTATTATAGCCTACATTGCTTTATATTTAGAGAATATTATAAATGTTTATTTAGATAATATTTATATTTTTATTTTTAGAGGGACGAATATACTTACACATAGCCTTCACACTAGGCTATAGAACTAGTATAGAATCATTTTAACCATTTATCTACAAAGAGCCTACATGGATCAAATCTCAAACTTGAAAAAAAGCTTCACACTAGGTTGTAGAACTAGTATAGAGTCATTTTAACCACTAATCTACAAAGAGCCTAGATTGATCAAATCTCAAACTTGAAAAAAGATTTACGAGTCAATTAATCCATTATAGTAAGAAGAGAAAGTTCATACTAACAAATATTAGTTAATATTAATATTCAATAAATTTATTTAAGTTCTATATTGAGATATAAGAGAAATACATATATTTGAAATTATTTTATCCATGTAAAATTACGTAAAATTATATTATTTAAGATAGAAATCAAAATATTGTATTTATTATTTGAAGAGTAAAAGTGAAATATTAACAACTGAGTTAATTGTTATGTTAATATATTATTAAATGTTTATTTATATGATTATTTATTTTTTGTTTACTCGACCTGAGCCAAAATTATTTATATTATGTTTTTTACTACCTTACATACTTACACATGTCCCTCATACATGATTTTAGAATGAGCCTCTCCACTCAATAAACACACTTTCTGTAGAGAGAGAAAGTTCATATTGAAATATATTAGTTAATATGAATATTTGAACAATTTATTTAATTTCTATATTGAAATATTTATGTTGTCTTAATATATTATGAAGAATCAAATTTAGATTCGTTCTCCTCTCTTAAGGTCCAAGAGACACCATTGGTCTTAGAGAACCATCATCATCATCATTATTTTTATTATTTTTTTAGGACATGACATACTTACACATGTCCCTCATACTAGATTATAGAATGAGTCTATAGGCTCAATAACCCTCTCGGCTGAATAATTATCAATAACATATAAAAAATTGACAAAATGCTAAGCAAATGATATTGCTAGATCCAACCAAAATGATAATATTAAATAATAAAAATTATATTTAATTATAATCTTAGTTATAATATTAAATAATAAAAGTTATCTTTAATTATAATATTTTTAAAATTTTTGATAGATTTCTCATAAATTCAACACCCTTAAAACGCATAAAATACTTGTATTGTACAAAATTCACCCACAATATATCTATATCATTATGACTATACAACATCATATCCTCGAACTACAATGCTCATGTGACCTTGGCAGCTCCCATGCTGATAAACACTGTATAGCTGAACACAATCTATATACGCCTGGCACTTTTTTTCAACGGCGGAGTATACGAATAAGTAAACGTAAGCAATGTCGGAAAAGAAAAAGTAAAAAACTTGCATAGGTTGAACTACTTTACATGGCGAGGACGACGAATATGATAATATTCCTATGTGGTCTATGTCATGAAAAAGTTTATTTTGAACAGTAACTTGTAAACTACAAATCTGGACATGAAGGAAAAAGCAACTAGTGTTCTTGCAATAAGAAACCAAGACATCGGTCATGGAGGACAAGTCACAAGAATAAGAATGTAAAAGAACAAGTGATAATTCAAAAGGAAAGTTTAATTCTTCTATTTGAAGATATAATTTTTTTTAAAACCGATATATATATATATATATATATATATATATATATATATATATATATATATATATATAATTTGGATGATTATTATTTTTTATTATTTAATGCATTTGGATGTATAAATATATATATATAATAGTTAAATTGAAAATTATAAAAAATATAAAAATATTTAATTTATAAAAATTCAATAACAAAAATATATTATCACTATTCTTCTTCACTTTTCTTGGAAATTCTGACCACTTTACTTTTCTAACACCCTCTGGAAGGTACTAGTACAAATGCAGTATACAAGAGTACATAGTTTCTAACCACCCTACTCTTTTGACACCCTCTGGTATGAGAGAGGGTATGAGTACAAATGAACTATACAAGAGCACACATTTCATCATCAATGTGATGGATTTTGTTATTCATCAGTAATTTTTATCATTTCAAGATGACTATTTGAGAAACCTAGATTTCTAAAAACAAATTTCGTGAAATATTGTGAGTTTTAGAAATCTCACTACCTTCATAATCCATAGGATAAAATTTTCACTCTTCTACTACTCTACCATGCCTTGGCCAGCCTACCACTCCTGAAGAGTCCCTCATAAAGCCTAGGTCACTCATCGCCATCCCATTTTCTACACCTATGGTTTGGACACTCTGTTTTTCCTCTGCCTACTTTTCACCATGTTGACCTAATGCCTCAAAGCCTTCAAAAACCCAAATTTTCCTACGAAAACTCCTTAGGCAAATCAATTTCAGTGGTTTGTGAATCTTCAAAATGATCTAGCTTTTCAAAAAGAACTCAGTTCCCTCCTCTTTCCTAAAAAGCCTCAAGTCAAAACTTCAGTCCATAGTAAAGTCAAAAAACCCCCTCCACTAGGTCACTACAGTTTATAGGTGTTAGGGTTGGCCTTTATGTTTAAGAAGCATTGTTTTTAGGTAATGAGAAAGATGGAATCAGGTCAAAGGAACAAAGATGTAATTGGTCTAAAACAAAGTAGAGAAGCCTCCAACATGGGTTTCCTTATCAAAAGCATATTATGCAAAAGATAGTTAGCCATGAGTGACACTTCTACAGGATTGTCAAAGATGGCCACTTACAATAAGATTGATAAGATCAAACAAAATTGATGTATATCATAATGATGACAGATATAAAGACAAAAGGAGCTGTTGATACCAACTTCTAGGGTTTTCACACCAAGAGGTTTTCACTGCTTCAAAGTGAAAACATGACAGAATGTTAGCTGAAAGAAGGTCAAATTTCTTCTCTTCAGTCTCATCCACCAAGCAATCAAAGGCATAAAAGATGCAGGACTGAATATTCCAAGGTGAAAGTGCCAAAATAATCACAAGTTTACTGTTTAAAAGTGTTCAAATTCATGAAAAGTATAAAATGGAGAAAACCTTCAAAAAAGAGAACTAATGTCACTATATGCCTTTCTCCTCAAAAAATTGTCAAAATGACCTTTTTCTTTTCAAGAACTAGTTCATGTTTCCAAAATTTAGGTAAGAGGAAAATTTTAAGCTTGCTAAAAAGCTTGTCAATCCAAGGGAAACATCAAGATGCTCCAGCAAAGGCAAAAAACCATTTTTCTTAGAGTTCTGCCACCTACAGGACAAAAAGACCAAAAAGTCAGTGAAAAAGCAAGAAAGGAAACAAACATTAGAAAATTGGTTTTGATCATGAAATTATTTTTCAAAAATAGGTATAAAGGCCATCGTTCCCTCTTCCCAAACTCATTTTTGTTTTTGTAATAAAGATAGAGAGCCACTGAAGCATTTCTAGGTGTTTTCCTGAAAACTCGGCAAAATTTCCCCGGTGTTGTGCATAGGCAGTGGCACTGCGCATAGAACCTTTGGCGCTGGTCACACGAGAGGAAAGATAGTGTTAAATAACACTACGCTACACACAGACGGACCAACGCTGCATAGAGGCACCGACGTTGGGAACACGCCCAGTTCAAATCCCGAGATGCCCATAGAAACGAGCGTTGCGCATATGCTAGCACTACACGGCTCAACAGGCCCAACACCTCACCCAACCCACACGAAATCAATGACGCTGCGCATAGCACTACGCATAGGCCTGCACGACAACCCAACTAATAGGCACTGCACACAGGGGCACTCGACCCGCCCGACATTGCGCACACAGGGTGCATAGGGCACGACTAAAATGGCCAATTGGGTGGCGCTACGCACAGGAGAAGTTTGGCCAGAATTGCAAAAAATTGGTCAAAATCAGTATTTTCCTCCTAAAAATTGCCATAGGCTCATGCACAAGTTGAAAAAGGTTGGTGCTCACTTTTCTTTGCCCTCCAAGCGTTCTTTTTGCATCCATAATCAAAGAAGAGTAACAAAAACCTAAATTGGCTAAAAAAACCCTAATCTTCATCGCAAACAATCATTTAACCTTCTAAGTCAGAATTTACTAGTTGGAGAGTGGTAATTGGTGTAAATACACTCAGTACAAGCTAGGTTTCCTTCAAAACTCTGAAAGCATTGATAGACTTACTTCCATTTTGCCCCATTTATTAAAATTTTCCCTCACCATCACTCATTTTTCCTCCCTACACCTAAAGCTCTCACAAGCTAAAAACCAATTTGTTCAAGGAAACAATCAGTCACTTTGTCTGGAAAAGAGATAAGTATGAGTAGTGATGAAGGCCAAGGGCCTATCAGGCCAAAACACAAGGGAGGAAGACTTAATAGGGTTTGAGCCCTTGGATACAATTCAAATCACCTCTTCTCCCATGATCCTTGCATGTTTTCAAGATGTTGGATGCTATCAGTTCTGTGAGAGGGTTAAACAGGTCCAATACCACTCAGATTTGACTAGCTTGTTCATTCTCAGCCTACAAAACAAGCAGATCAACCTAGCAGGAGTAAATTTTGAGTTGTTATCTGAATCCATTGATAGGGTGTTAAGTCCCTATATTAATAGTGTAGCCCCTTATTATGTTAGTGTATCCCCCCTTATTGTTATTATTGTACCCTTGTAACCCCCATTTTTTTTATTATTGTGCCCTTAAATTATTATTGTTAGGTCGGCTAGGATTACATTGTGGCCCACTAGGATTACATCATGGCCCCAGGGAATCCTATATATAGAAAGGAGGTTTTGTAAATTGTAGCATCCAAGAATTGTTCATTTATGTAATGTATTGGAGGTTGCCCCCTCGAAGTGGCTTATTTCTAAGGCATTGATATCTCTTTTCTTCTATTTTTGGAGCTGGTTACAAAACATTTGGTATCAAAGCTTTGGATTCTAGGGTTTCGCTCCTCCAAACAGGTCATCGTGGCATTTTCGCTATAATGTTTTTTCTACGAAGCTTCAGAAGCTGAAATTTTTAGGGTGCGAAGTTGAAATCTTGAGGAAGTTTGTCTAAAAATTTGAGAGCTTGGTTCGCAATATTTTGGGAGATATGATCTGTGGAAGTTAGGTCTTTTTTCAGGCTCCTAAACAGTTCATCGTGGCATTTGCGCTATAAAAAAATTTCTACGAAGGTTCAGAATCTGAAATTCATATGGTGTGAAGCTGAAATCCTGAGGAAATTTAGAGATGGTTCAAGAGGGAGAAAATGGCGTTAAGCTACTATGAGCCTTTCCTCAAACCTAGGTATCAATAGGGCTGCAAGACATTTTTCCCCTTCTCTCACCTGCTAGAGAGATATGCACCACTGATGAGGGATATCATCAAGTACTTCACTTTTGAGGGGAAGTACTCCAGGCTTTACTCATATCACATAAGGCTACTAATGCACTTCACTAGGGTTAAATTTCTAAACCTACCACACTATCTCTACCAGAGCATTGACAAAATAGCTTTAGTAGTCAAGAAAAGGAGTTATGCCCACAAAATGCAAAGCCTTTTTCACCACTCTTTGGTTAAAATGATTGTTTTACACCAGCTAGAGTAGTAGAGAATCCCTTGGGAAGTTTTTATCTCACATGATATATTTGCAAATCCCCAAGCCTTCATTCAGCAAAATTTGCCTTCCACTTCACATCCACTTACCTCCACTCCTCCATCACCCCCCAGAGATCATGTTCCATCACCTCCACCCATGCCTTCTCCACAAGGAGACTTACCTCTTTCTTCTTCTCCTGAAGCATCAA
This sequence comes from Pinus albicaulis, assembly GCA_034641835.2. Taxonomy (NCBI): domain Eukaryota; kingdom Viridiplantae; phylum Streptophyta; class Pinopsida; order Pinales; family Pinaceae; genus Pinus; species Pinus albicaulis. The sequence continues at coordinate 263,925,123 of CM076582.1, read as the reverse complement.
ATGAGGAAAATAATGATAATGAAACAATTCAAGAGGAGGCCGAGAAAATAGAAATGGACGATAGTGAATTTAGTAATGATGATGATGAGTCTGAGGAGCACCAAAACAGTGATGCCCTTGACATTGATGGGCAAGAAAGCAGCCTTGAGGCACACAGCATGGAAGAGGAGAGTGAGGCAGAAGGTAAAGGTAGAGAAGACAGTCAAGAGGATCATAGTCACAATGAGGATGAAATGAAGAATCAAAATGGCAGTGATGTTGACATGGATGCACCAAAATATTATGACCAAGCTAAACAACAAAATATAGATATGGAGGTTGGTGACACGTCACTAAATGTTGAAGAAAACTTGCCAAGTGACCATGAGGACAAAATAGAGATAAAAAATGACCATGAATGTCATGACAACAATCATGACAGTCAACATGACAGTGGTAAAAATTAGAATGTTGAAGGCAACAGTTAGGCTCACAACTCTCCCAATGAACAAGATGGTGATGCACATAGTGATGGGAGAGCTAGCAGTGAGGGTGAGATTGAAGAGGAGGCTACACACAACAGTACAAAAAGGTGAGAAAGAATGCTTTCCAGTAGATGATAACATTCGTGACAAGGACCCTAGAGTACAAATCATTAAACATTTTGATTTATCATACTACAGGTGGAAGAGGGATGTGTCTGCTGCCTAAAAAAGGAAAGGGGCCATCTCTTTTCCAGCTATCAAACCATTGGACAAAGGTAAGGAAAAAATGAATGAAGCTGTTGAGGATCAACAAGGTGAAGAAAGAGAATTTTAACTTATACATATTGATAGTGAGGAAGAAGGGAAGATCTCCAGTTCGCTCCTCCAAAAAAAGAATTCCCAAATAAGAGATATTTAGGAAGATTTGGAAAGAGACAAGTACAAATATGATGTCTTAGATAGGGAGAACCAGGAAAGGAGTGCACACATGGAAATTTATGAGGTAAGGGCACTCAGGGCCCAGAGACAAGCCATAAGGGCAGAGGTGTAATTATAAGAGTACAAGAGGACTCATCTAGAGAGTTAAGAAGAATAAGAAGAAGAACCTAGAAGGAGGCCAAGGACCATTGGGCTGAGAAAAGCCTTGACCAAAGAGAGGGAGGAAGAATCTGCCCTAGCTGAGAAAATTCCTATCAGTGAGCTACTTGACAGAGACATGGAGTTTCATAGGGAGCCTTGGCTTGAGAGTACCAATATGCATTTAGAAGATACGTTGGAGAAGGAAAACAAGGCCCATGAGTTCCAAAGGAAGATGGCCAAACATTATGCCCTCAGAAACCAAATTGCTAGGGCAAAGGTCAAGAAGGCATTGCCTAAAAATAAAACACTAAAGGAGTCAAAAGGCCATGAAATCCTTGGAGTTCTGGCCGAAGCTTCCCTACAGGTGTCCAAGACTTCTTGAGAGAGCATTCCACAAATTTTGCTTAAATTTGAACAAGATTTTGTTTTTTTTTGAAATTTTGGGGCATCTATACGTAGCACCCTTGGCACTGCGCACATAGCTCATGATTCCTTAGCTTGTAAAATTGACATTTATGGATTCCTCTCATCATTAGCAGTCTCCTCACAAAATTGCATACCATTTGGAGCAGTTTTGACCCCCGAAATGTCCAAAAAACACCTAAATTTTGACCGTTATGCCTCATTTTGAGGCAAAGTGTTGTGCATAGAGCAGTGTTGGGAGAATCTATTTTTGGATAGGCAAATGGAACTAATTCAAAAAACCAAAGGTATATATGGAAAACCAACTTGACAAGCTTTCCAATGAGCCATCACAGAGAAAAATCTGACACCGAGAAGGAGGTCAACACAGGACTACAAGTACACCTATTTTCTAATATTTTGGCACTGTGCATACATGACCAAAAATAGAAAAAGTCAACAAAACACATTGATTTATTGCAAAATGAGTTTTTTTAGTATTTTTGAGGCAAATCACTCTAGTATTAGGTGTTAGAAGTTATTATGCATTTATTTTTCTTGGATATTTATGCCTTCGGCCTTGCATGGTCACTTGGACATAAATTGTCATTTGTGACTATTTTGGATATTTTAAAACAATAATTAGGGTTTTAGCCCTCTTTTTCTCCATAAATAGAGCATGAGGCTCTCATGTATTTGGTTGGCATTTGGTGACTTATTCTGAAGTACTACATAGTCTCTTGGAGGTTGAAAGGAATTTGATGTCTTGGAGCTTGTGAATGCCCTGATTTGTTTGTTGATGGAGGAGGATTGGTTGTAGGATCCTTGAGCTTGGTTGATGGTAAATTTCTTCTATTTTGTTATTGTTATTTCTTGTTTCATTATGTTTCCATATTTCTATGTTGCAGTGGAATAAAGGATTTAGACTAAGAAATGTTTCTGAAGGCAACTTAGCTCTATTTGTTCCTCACTGCCTTGATATTCTATTCTACTAAGACATCTTTGAGAATCCTTCATTTCTCTCTAGACCTCCTAAGCTTGTTTATTTCCTGAATGGTTTAATATAGTAGGAATCAATCATGATTCATCGTTAGCCCTGCTTATTTGATGTCACTAAAACACTATTCTTGAAGTCTCTCTTTAAAGTACCATTGCTTAGGTTTGTCAAAGAAGTTTTGTTTCAATCGTACTCTTTGCACTTGCTTAGTTAATTGTTTTAAAGATCTTCATAGCTATAATCTTACATGTTCAGGAGTTCCCTCCTCTCTGATTGTAGTTATTTATGTATCTTAAATGTTTTCTGTCCTTGATGATGAAATCACTTGAAGTTAAATAAGTTTCTTACCTTCTATATTTCTGATTGGAATGTTTGTCTTAATAATTATCTGCTTTAGTTGAATCAAAGAGTGCAGGGTTAGCTCTACCTTTGATTTCCTCTCTATGCTTATGATTCTTTTAATTCTCTTTTGTTTAAATTATATGATAAAGGATTCTTGTTTTCCCTTTGTTCAACTTTTTTGTTCTCAAATTTGATGTCCATCTCATGATCCTTTAAACCTGGAAGATCCACCAACCAAGCTAGATTTGCCCTACAATACTCCCTAATTCATTAATGAACCTATCATGAATTTATTAGACTCCACTGCTGAATAACTTCAAGAATCCCTTGTTCTATATGTTCTATTTAATCATCATACCCAACCAAAACAAACAACAAACCCTAATACTTCATAACTAGCTTAAAATTAACCTTAAAAAGAAAACAAGTTCACATCTCTTGCACAAACTAGAGAGAGCCCTCTCTGAATCTAGGAAGGCTATGTCCTTGGATTCCAAAACCTGGTTTGATGTTAGCCCTGTCCATTTGTATCTCAATCAATCTAGAAAATTATGGGGAGCTAACATATTTGCAACTTGCACTTATGGGCACGTAACTTATGATAGCCTTCCAGAGTTAAAATAAAGTGTTGAATGACAAAATGTTGTCTTTACTGTACAACAGGGAATTATTGTAATAAAGAAAAGGAAAAAGTCAATTTCATTTATTTTGGAAGTTTTTGAAATAATTATTCATGATATTAGTGCCAATACTTTTTAGTTGTAGATTATTTGTGTATATCAAAAATTTTAATAATTAAATATAATTTGAATATAAATTATTACTATTTCCAAATTAAAAACAAATCCTAAACCCTTATTTATTTTTTAAAACTAGAAATCAAAATTTTAATATAATAATATATCTCCTTACATATGCCTATTAATTTTGAAATGTATTAATCAATTATTTTGAGATATATTATTAATCAATTAATAGTGCACTTATCTCTCACGTTCCATATACATTATCTTTTTTGTCAAAAATATATTAATAATTATATAATATTTAAACTAACCAATCTTACATTATTAATTATAAAATATTTAAATTAACCTAATACAAAATTTGATTATACATATCTGAATCGGCATATGCATTACCTTTTTTTCTCAAAATTATATTAATAATTATGCAATATCTATACTAATCTATTTGGTATTAATAATTATACAATATTTAAATTAATCTAATTTTGAATTTGATTATATTAAATCCAAAATATGTAAAGTAATTTGGAATAAAATAATTTCTCAACCAAAATTTTTGGATTTAGTATTCTCTTTCTCAAAGCAACCACCGTCAAGCACAACTTTTCAACTAACTTTTCTCACTGCAAGAATAGTACCACCATCCGACACAACTTTTCAACTACCTTTTCTGACTGCAAGAATAGTTTGTGAATAGACAAACATGAAAACTCAGCTTATTATCGTTTCACAGCAAAGCCGTGTGGATAGATTTACTACATGAGCGTGACATGCTCAAGGTGAACTAATTGGTCCCCTTTATATTTACAACCAATTTGAATAGGTCACTAAGCCTTAAACCTAACTCGAGTCACACATCTTCAAGGTGAGCTAAATGGTCCTTTGTATATTATTTATAACTAGTTTGAATAGTTCAGAGAACGAGAAACCTAACTTAGAATAGTTTATTAGGAGGCTTGGTATTTTATGTGGCATTTAATTTTGATATTATTATGAAACATTATATTTTTAGATATTATTATGAAACAATTATACTTTACATGTTGTAATATATTTTTTAAATATATATAATTAAAAAATAATTTAAAATTTAAAATATGTATGAGATAATGATGATTCACTAAAATTTATATGATTTATTGAACATTAAGAAAGTAAAATATTAATTAAATTTTTTTAATATTTTAGCAGAGTTATTACTAGTGTGACAACAAATTAGATCGAATGTGAGTATTAGATAGACAATCTAAGAGAAAGTGGTTTTCATCTTTAACTCTTTTAGGATGACACAACATAGCATAGGTGACAAAATTTTTCATCCCATGGTGTTTTGAGAATTAACCAATGCCAAAAGCTCATGAGAATTAGCTCTTATCTTCCCAATATTCATTTTCTTCTTAACACTATCAACATAGAAAGATAATTCTGGTTTTCAAGATAGGGTTCATCATTTCCTTTTTATGTGTGGTTCAAAGATTAGTTGTAGTTTTCATCATCTCCTTTTTATGTGTGGTTCAAAGATTAATTGTGGTTTTCGAGATTAGGGTTCATCATCTCCTTTTTATGTGTAGTTTAAAGATTAATTGTGGTTTTGATCATCTCCCTTTTATGTGTGATTCAAAGATTAATTATGGTTTTCATCATCTCCCTTTCATCTCCTTTTTATGTGTGATTCAAAGATTATTTGTGGTTTTCGAGATTAGGGTTCATCATCTCTTTTTTATGTGTGGTTCAAAGATACCAGAGATCGATGCCCTAACCCCAAGAACAATGAGTAGAATTGACCCCATGACCACCTAAGGCGTTTTAACAAGAGGAACTCAACCAATTGAGCTAACCCTTGGGGCTAAGTTCATCACCTCTTTATAATATCATATAATATCATAGTTTCATTTTTCCATCTAGCTCTTTTTTTCCTCGCAATTTCTCTTTAAATTTGGAAGGAAAATTATTTTTAATATTATATAGATTATGCAAAATAATTTCCTCCTTTATTCTTCAAGGATTCATCCAACATGTATCCCTAGCTTAAACCAAATGTAGAGTTTTTGGCTAGAGTAAATATGGAGGTTTTGGCTAGAATTAAAAATAATTTTAGAAAACCTTTTGAGATCCATATATAATTATATTTCTTTAAATAACCATAAATATTTAAACAATAATTTATATTATATTTTTTATTTTTTAGGGTTATTTTAGGTAGTTGAAAAAAATAATGATAATGAGAACTTTAGTTTACAAAATGACATGTTAAGCTTATATGGAGTGTATTGTTATAATAGTTTTACTAATTAAAATGATATTGTATATTTAAAATGATTGGCCAAATGCCTATGACAAATGGCATTGCTGGATTCGGCCAAACGGATGAAATTAACATATGCCCTTGTCACTTTGTGATCCGTAGCTAGCAGCAGAAATATCGAACATCAGATCCTCGGACGGCAATTCTCATGCGATCTTGACAGCCGGCAGTGGTGATGAACAGAGTATCGTTGAACACAGCCTATACATGGCTGGCAGCTTTATCGGCTGTGTATACGAATGATGGAATGTGCCTAGAAAAGAAAAGCAATGTCAGAAAAACAAAATCTATTGACGTGACGACGTAGGTCAAACCACTTTACATTGTGAAGAATATAATTTTGTCATGTTACATTGTAAGGAATATAATTTCCTTATGTTGTTTATGTCATGAAAATTTTGATTTTGAATAACAACTTGTAAACTATAAATCTGCACTTTAAAGCAAAAGTAAATAGGGTTGTTGCAATAAGAAACTATTATATCAATCATTGAGTACAAGTCACGAGAATATAAAAGAAGAGTGATAATTCAAAGGTAAAGTTTAATTTTTTTTTAATTGGAAATATAATTTTTGGTAAAATTATTATTATTTTTTTAAATGTAAAAGAATGTGTTATAGATCAAAGGTAATTTTTTTTTGGTAAATTAAAGATTAATTTTTGAATATAAAAGAATGAGTGATAATTGAAAAGTGAAGTTTAAATGGTTCTAATAGCATTTCTAGGTTTTAAATATATGCACAGCTATTAAAAAAAACTAATAATATTTAAAAATTATTAATGAAAATACACTATTTTGATAAATTTTCACACAATCATGTTATATATATATATATATATATATATATATATATATATATATATATATGTTATTTTTATTTTATTAATAATATAAATAAATAAACATATAACTCTAATAGGGTGGTTAAACTAAAGATAATGGAGGTTATGTCAGGTTTGTTTCTAGATTTCTCATGCCTATGACAAGTAAGAGGAATACATGGGGTATGCTACAATTGAGCCATGTAAACCTAAGTAGCACTGCTCGTGTGCATTTAAACCACATTAGAAGTGGGTATTCTTTGGAACTCGATGGGCACTGTAATGATATTCTCACGAGGGAAACTCAGGGCGTGCAACTCGGAGCAATGTCAGGATGATTAGTATCAGAGGGGGGATAAGACAACTCACGATTCTTTGGATTATGAAGGAGGTGACCTCTAGTTGCAGATGAGAGTCATCGTCCCTCTCTTCTTATATACACCCCATTTATCTCTTTGGAGGGCTCCTAATTGAGCAAGTTTCTAAAGAACAACCTGTCGGCGGCTCTCCTATGATGACTTGACTGAACTACGATCTCTTGCTAGATTTATTGTTGTCCATTCTTGGATGTGCTGGAGGAGCTCACTGGAATTTCAGAGAGAAATTGGGAAAGCTTCTACCCCAATTGGTTCTTGTTGTTTTGGGCCTGTGGTATTGGGTGGCTCCTCGGTTTAAGGGAGCAGAAGTGTGTAGTCTTTGGCGGGATATTATCCTTGAGCACCTTAGCTGCGGGTGGTGTTTACTGCAAGGATCGAACCAAAGTGGGGTGACCAACAAAGAGTGGGAAGGGGGTCCAGAGGTACAGGTCATTGGGCTTGGGGAAGGAGTTTCTAACACCGTTGTGGATGAGAGTCAATTTGGTGACCCTAGAGGGTGTCATGGTGGTGCGGTTGGAGTATTGTGTGAGAGGGATATTGTGTTGTGGTCGAGAAGTCGGAGGGGCATTGTGTTGCAGAGTACGCATGACACCGAGATAGAGCTCCCACTTGGGTGGAGAGGAAAGTGCCCCGATCGTGGAGCCCAAACCTCAGCGTTGATACCAGAAGGAGACAGAGATGGGTTCGAGTTCAAAGGCACTTGCGAGCCAGCTGGGACCCTGACGTGGATGACGAACACCATAGAGAAAGAGTAGCAATCCCTCTCGTGCCACCAAAGGCCAACCACGTTAGTCTGTGAAAATGAAGTTGGAAGCTTTTGAGAAAATTAGATAGGAGGAGCATGAGGTAGTCGTGGAAATCCAATATTTCCAGTGTCAACTTCATGAGCGGATGGTGGTGGTCCAGCATGAGCATATGCGCATTTTGGACAAGTTGGAGCAACTCGAGGCTTGACTAGCTCACCTGGAGCAACATGTTAGCTATTGTTTTTTCCCTCCTCCTCCACCTGGGATGGGTCCATACAATCCAACTTCTATCATATATGATAATTGAGTATGTGTTTTGGTGTTTTGTTCATTTTATCAGTTTTTTTGGCATATCTTACATTTGTGGTTATGGTCTATTAGCCTATGTATTTTTTAAACTAATAACAATGATAAAAAAAACCATCTCAGAGTCAAACTAACAAACTTTTAAACAATATATTTAAACTGGAAAATAAATAAATAAAATAAATAAAATAAATAAAATAAATAAATAAACATGCAAAAATTATTACATTGTTTTATTAATCTCCTTCCAAAACATAACCAATCCATTCTTCTACTACCCTCTTCTATGAATACAAATACACTGCAAAAAAACTCAGCAGTGTATTTATTATCATAATCCAGAGGTAGTTGCATTTCCTAACCTCTGTTAAAGTAAACCGTTGAATGGCACAATGTTGTCATATATATATATATATATACCAATTTCATTTATTTATTTTTCAAAAGATTTTGAAATAGTTATCCATCATATCATATGAGTGGCAATACTCTGAACCACTTGTTGATTACTGTATTTAGAAAGTATTTGTAGATTCTTTATGTTCATCTATAAATATAATTTGAAGTTAAAAATAAATTATTAAACAAATCTTTTGGCCTCAATATCCTCCATATATTTCACTGTATATTAACCGTTTTTATGGTTTTGACCTAAATTAATCAATTAATCCGTACATTTTACAGCACAATTTCATGCATCAATTTTTTGCAAAACTCGACATTAATAATTATACAATATCTAAACTAATTTAATCTTATATTAATAAATATACCATATCTAAAATAATCTTTATTAATAATCATATCATATTTAAATTAATCTAATCTTTAATTTGATTATAGTAATTCCAAGATTTGTGACTGCAACCAATTTACAGATTTTAAATTTGGAATAAAGTGATCGCTGTAAAGTAGTTTCTCAATAAAGTTTTTTGGATTTAGTATTGTCTTTTTCGAACAATCACCGTCCGTCACAAGTTTAAAACTCGCTTGTGCTTTTCTGACTGCCAGAATAGTTTGTGAATAGACAAACAAAAAAACTCAGCTTATTATAGTTTTACGTAGAAAGTTGTGTATGGTTGCTACAAGAGTCACAAAGACTGAAGGTGAGCTAAGTGGCCTCCCTGTATATTTATAACTAGTTTGAATAGGTCACTGACTTCTCAGAATTAATCAATAACACTCCCACATGTATAATTTTAAAGATTTTTTTTTTTTTTTTTTAAATAATATAAAAATATTTGTATATATAATGATGATTAACATTGATTAAAATCAGTCTACAGGGTTAGCTTAAGTGTCCTAGTTCATATTGTTAAAGTGTCTCAACATTGGGAGGTCACTGGTCAATTTTCTTTGACGCCTTGGAGTTAGGCTCTGTTAATTTAGCCAACAAAATGTGATCCTTTTAGGTTGATCTACCTATATTTTAATAAAAAATATAGTGGACGTTAAGAAAGTAAGATATTAATCATAAATTTTTAGCATTTTATTTATATGCTTAAAAGGAAATAAGAGAAGACTTTCTATATCAACATAGTTTTGTTGAGTGGTTTAGAAGATTGGTAGTGTGGCAAATATTTTGAAAATTTTATCGAACATGAGTATTAGATGGACGATCTAAGAGTGTTTTTCATCTTCAACCCTTTTAGGATGGCACAATATAGCATAGGTGACAAAAAAATTTCATCCCATAGTTCTGGGAACCAATTTCACTATGAAACTTATAAGAATTAGTTCTTATATCGACATTTTCCATTTTCTTCTTTTAAAGTAGTCAACACAAAGAAAATTTTGTTTTTTAATATTGGGGTCCATCACCTCTTATATTTCCTTTTCCCCTCTAGCTCTTTATTTCCCCACAATTTAATTTTAAATTTTAAAGAAATGATATATTTAATATTATCCTGATTATGCAAGATGATCTACTCATTTATTCCCTAATGGTCCACTCAATAGGAATCCTTATGCCACCCTTGTTTGAGATGAAGGCGAGGTTTTTTATAAAAGTTAGAAGCAACTTATAGTTACAATTATTTTTAGGTAGCAATTTATATTATCTGTTTATTACATTTATTTTGGGTAGTTGTAAAGAATGATTTTCATTCTTCTCACATAGGTTTAGTTTACAAAATGACATATTTATCTCATATTGAGCATTATATATATATATATATATATATATATATATATATATATATATATATATATATATATTCAATTTGAGTTATCTAGGGTGGTTGGGAGGAACGAATGAAATCCTCCCCACCTAGTTTTACTTCCCAGAAGTGACATGATGGATGTTTTCTCTTTTTCTAGGTGATAAGTTTCACCAAAAAATGAACTCCATGTTGAGCATGGAGAGAATTACACATCTCTGTGTATTTTTTTTTCCTAGTACTGCCCCTAAGAAAAAGTGAAAAAAATATCCATCTCTCTCATACTCACACCATTATAATGTTTGAACCATAATTTTTTAATTTAAGCATATTGAAATATTTCAATTTTTAAATAAGAAATTATTGAATTCAATTTCAAATTTTAAATAAGAAAAACTTATATATATCATTTGTTATTGTTTACAAGTTATAAAATGGGAAAATCTCTAGCGGAAAAACAACAAATGAAGGAAATTAGAGAAAATATTAAGGGGATGGATGATCCACCGGCAGAGAAACTCAACTTCAATGCATTCCTCATCTCATATTCAACTTGAAAAACATAAAATGTAGGTATGATGAGATGGGAGGAGATATTTGAATTATTTTAGCAAAGAGAATGGTAAAAAACACAATAACTATTGAAATAAAGACCGATCGGTTTGAAGCAATCAAAGAAACAAAGTTGCATAAAGTAGCAACTGGGGCCAATTTTTTTCCCTATTATGACATGGTTTCATGGATTATTTCTCGCATTGATATTCAAAAACCAAAACAATATCATACCATAAATAAATTTTCATAGCCGCCTAAAACGTTGAAGTCTTAGCCGATATATACAAGCTCAGCCCCCCAAAAAATCCACCTTAATGTTGACTTCTTTTATAAGTTTCGGAGTACCATCTTGAAGAAATATTAAGAGAATTATGATATAGTAATTAAATACTGGTTAAGAAAAGTAGAGCAAGGTTTCAAGCTCAACAAAAAAAAGGAGTATGCCATAGATATTTTTAAGAACCCTGTTACATTTCTTATTAAAATTCTAACCGGATTATATGGGGAAAAATATCTTGGGCATCACAAAATTAAATGGATCCCAATAATCCATAACATTGTCAATAAGGGAAACGCCTAAACTGGATTGAAATCTTGTCGCAAAATATCATTGATTCATTAAAACTGTCATTAGCATCTCCCCTCAGGTTCAAATATATTTTTTGTATGTCTACCTGTTTGATAGATGTTTTTATTGCCTTGGTTCCATTCCCACTCATGAAATGGAATTACCTGTCTAACTAGAAACTACTGATTCAAAATTATGCTCCCATTCTATGGGAGTCTAATTTTGAATACCATTTTTATGATATTTTCTATTATATTTTGATTCCATCCAAAAAATATTATTTGGAACAATACCTCCTAGAATAAGTGATAATGAAAGAAGATCTAGAATCGATAGTTCATTGGTTTGTTTAAGAATTATTTTCCTACATCAAAGTTTTTGGAAGTGAATTTGGTCCTCATATTTTTCTCCGATATATCCTAGAAAGACTTGCTTTGAGAGAAGTGGCTAATTAAGATGTTTTAAATGGGAAATCCAAAAGTTGAGTAAGCTGCAAAAGAAAATTTGGCCTAATTTTCCAATCAAGTTTAGTGATATCAATACCCAAGATAGAAGGCATGGATTCAAAGAAGCAGGAGAGATTTAGGAAATTTGGTTATTTCCTTTGTCTCATTATGACTATTATCCTAAAGGTCTCATTGCAATTAATTATATAACAGTCATCAATATCAAAAAAATTATCATAAAAAACCCCCTTTTGATGATATTTTTTAAACATTGATGATTTTCAGCAAGTTGTTCAAAGAAGAAAACTCTTAAATAGTCCAAAAATACAAAAATTGCAAGAATTTAGGGAGAAACTATTGGAAAATTTCCTAAAGGAAAAGGCTATCCACCTCAACATTTCATTCCAACTGTTAAATTCTACTAAATTTTTGCAGTGTAATTTCAACGAACTGACTTCAGAACCTTCTATTATTTCTCAAAAGGGAAAAAGTGTAGAAATTGAAAAAAAGAAGATTTTTTTGTCACGGGTAAAGAGGATGAAGTCACAAGAATAAAAAATATGAAAGAGGAGAAGGAAAGTACAGTAGGGAAAAAAAAAACAACTAAATAGGAGATTATTGTCACTAATTCTCCTAAGAAAACAGAGAAAAAGAAACAAAAAAATAAAGAAGTAAAAGAAATGGAAGTAGATAAGGGAAAAGAAAAGTAGTTATCTATTGAAAATAACACATGGGAAAATGAGGAAAAAATGGAATCATATAACAAGTTGGATACTATATCTGTCATATCTCCTCAAGCATCAGTAACAACAATTTTTACCAAGCTTTCTTGGGAATCATTTTTGTTTAAAGCGATTTCTGAGTTAGAGCCAATTGCAGATACGATCCCATCTTTGATGGATTATTATTTTAATACTTAAACAAAATCAATTGCGAGAAGACAAAAGAAAAGGAAACATTTTACTGTGGAGACTGTATTTGAATTTAGCTGGCAGGCTCAGGGAGACGTAAAAGAAAAAGCTCAAGAATCTTCTCAAGCTTTAGGATATTTTTTTATTATAATCATTATCATTATAATGAGCTTCCCACATCATATGATGACAGTTTGCAGAAAATTAAAGTTTTGGAGGAAAAATGGAAGAAAAATGAATTGTTCAATGAAGAAAACTAGCAGCGGAATTCTGCCACTTTAGTTCAAGGATTTGATGTAGAAAGAGAAAACCTACAGAATAATTTAAAAAAAAAATTGAAATAAGAAAGTGCAAAACATGAAAAAGATATTCAGGAATTGAGAAAATGACATGAAGATTAAACTCGCATCTAGAAGCAAGATGCAGGGAAATAATTTTGACATTATGGTCACAACTATGAAAGAGAAAAATAAATATCTTAAATATCAAATCAATGAGAATCAACATGCAAGACAGAGTCCAAAAGTTTTCAAGGATCAATATTTGCAAATTTGTCTAATTTTAAGGAAGAATCAATCAAACTTCTATAAAAATATTGATAAAATATCAAGATTTTATCAAGAAATTATAGATTTAAATGAAATATTTGATTCATTGGTAAAAGAAGAGAAATCATTTTAAAAAAACTATTTATTATTGACTGGGAAAGAAAATTTCAATCTAATGAAATTAAAAAATCTTCTAAGAGAGATAAAAGATTGATGCTTGCAACTTAAGTTTCAAGGAGAGAGAGGAAAACAAATCAAAGCATGCATACAAATGACATATGAGCAATTCTTATCAATTCAGGAAAAATGAATAGACTTCATAGAAGAATTTGACCTATTAGGTGGCAAGTAATTAAAGGAAGCAATTCTAGGAGAATTAAAACAATCTACAAAAGATCTTGTTGCCAAGGACAAGGTAGAAATAAAAAACAATAGTTTGGAAACAACAAAGTTTCCAAAAACTTTTGTAACTTACTTTTGAAAAAATAAAGATTATTTCCAAGTTTGAGGTCAAATATCAGAAGAAGAAGAAAAGGTTTTAAGGATTAATTGCCAACTGCCAGATCAACATAAATAAGTTTCCTTCCATTTATTTCTCTACAATCTATGAAATATATTCACATTGGGAAACTTATATACAAGTGCATGCACCTCACCTACTACTCAGTATCAATTACGAATATTATTAAGATGGGGAAATGATTTCTTCTTTCCTGTAAAATATCAATTGAACAAACATATTTTTAGAATTGAGTATTTAATTTCAGAAAATCTGTTGATTTTCATGTTTCAAGACCCATTTTATTATTTTTTAGTATTTATTGACCTTTACGCATTGGTGAAAAGGGGTCCAAAATCAGTGAAGACTACATACTCGGATGATTTTAATCAATTTTTAAGTACCAAGTTTTTTCAAACCATTTTTAGTGTACATGTGTGATGAATTATGGAATTTATGTCAATACGATTTTAATTACTTAATAAATGCCTCTGATTTTACTCTATGACTTATGTTTTTTAATTCTTAATGAATATTAGATATTTTTGTTTAATACCTTATGACAATTTGGTAATTTACATCTTTTTACTCTCCTCTGCAAGAAAGAAAATGTTATTTATTTAATTTAAATTTTGCGTGTGTAGATATTCCAGAAAATACCAAAATATCTATTTGAATGGAATGAAAACCTGAAAATATTTTTGAAGTTTCTCTTTAAATCTTTATCAAAAATTATCTTTTTGATTTTCTAAATTCAATTCCGATAATGATATTAAATATCATGATATTATGTGTGGTGTTATGCTCATTTAAATCCTTTAATTGATGTTATTTAAATTGGCTAAATCATTAGTTAAATGTGCATGTGATGTGGATATGAATAAAATCTGAAGAAGATATCTTTTTTTTATGTATTCCAAATATATATGTTAAGATCAAGTAGTTTCAATATCCATTTTATTGAAAAACCTTTTCCCTCTATATGTCCATATGCATATGGAATTAATAAGTTTATAATATAAGCTTTTCAATGAGTGATAAATTGTTGTTGTTCAATGTTTCTAGCATTCAGGTGATGTTTTAAGAAATTGGTAGCTTTATTGTCATTTCAAATGAAACAATTATAATAATTTTGTGCAATTGTTTTTCTAGTATTAGACATATCAAACCATGGTGCAAGTGTACTAATAGACTCAAACAAAGAGTCATGGAAATCATTGATATTTTGTCCATAGATCAACAACTTAGTCTATTTCAAGTAATATTTTCTCAATTGACAGTATTTCAAAGTGTCCAAGTGGGAATTGGTATGTACAAATGAATGATCCGATTGATTTATCTCTTGAAGCTAAAATATATATTGTGATATTTAACAAGAGTGGCTCAAAAAGTCCACATGCAAAATTTTGGTTATGTTGCAAAATATTATATTGATAGACATCAATGTTTGGATTGAACTATGCATCTTAATTTAATTTAGTTTTAGATAGGAAACTAGACCTTTGTTAAAGAGAGTGAAAAACCATACCAAATGAAAAATAAAAATATAATTGGAACTTCCTTTGGAAAAATACTGACTTGTTGCAATAGGATTTTTTCCACCTGTCAACAATTCCTTATGTAAATTGGATGCAAGCATAGCGATTCTTGTAGTCAAAATTATGCCTTGATGCCTATTCACATTGGTAATGCTTGTAATATAGAAGAATCGTTTATTTATTGTTATAATGTTTATCATTGTATATGGCACAATTGAGTTACTATTCTTTTTACCACTATTGTACAAGTTTCCCTAAAAAGGTACATTATATTAGTTTTTTCCGAAATATTGTTTCTTGTAATGTATGTGTGTAATTATGTCCATGAAAATAGTTATTCCTATGAGATGAAGGAAAATGTGACAAAAAATTCCATGTTGAACCTGGGTTCCACACTAGGTGTGCCCAGAGTTCCAGCAGAAGAGTTCTTATACACAGAACTAGCACAAGGAGTTGGGGAAATATTTACACATTTCATCAAAAAAATATCTTTCATTTACTATATTATTTTATTCATTGGTGTCAAGAATTTATATTTGAATACAACTAAAACTAGAGAACTCTTCTAATTTATCCCTATTGATACCAAAGGAAAATGATGTAGAAATGTATTTCTAGGTATTGACGTAGACACAACAGACAGGAAATATGGGACTTGAGAATCAGTTACTAAAATTATAGAAAGAATTTATAGTGTCACATAACATATACACTCATGATATCAATAATTGACCTCAAATTTAAGAAATTAATTGTCACTAGACACACAATATAGTATTTTCATAGCTTGTTGGACAGAGCCAACTCTAGCCTTCTTTATTTTATTTTTTATAATGAGTCAGTCTAGTATCAAGTTTCTTATTCTTCTTAAACTACACATATCTTTGTTTCAAATATGTTAGATATGTGACAATAATGGCAACAAGAAATCACTTGAGTTTATTCTTCAGCTATTTTCCAAACCAATTAAAAAAAAAATATCTTACAGTTTGAAGAGTAATCTTGAAATTTTCACTAAATCAATTTGAAAAAATATTTTACACTATGGGAAGCAGCCTGAAGGGTTGGATGAGGGAGCCCCTAGTCTATATTTTCCTTAGAGGCAAATATATTCTATAGTTTCTCTAATACATAAAATCCATTTAGATCCTTTCCTTTCTCACTCATGAAGAATGGAAATCACCAATTGTATATTTCCACATGGCAGTACACTAAGAACCCGGAAATACAATAGATATGCGAATGGTCGGGGCATACCCGTCTATTACTTCATGATGTCATATTCCTCCCAGATCTCGACTTCCTGAACTAGTGGCAATCAAATCATCCTGAAGTTTGTAACTTGTGCTCCCTCTGACCACTTGACCCACGACATTCAACTCAGTTGGTTTGACATATCACCCACACATCCTTCCACTGCGCATACAACCCCAAATTTGGACCTCCGACTAAGTCACTTTGGCACAACTTTTCTCCCGCTATTATGCACCTATTACTCTGTCCTCTGAACTCTCAATTATTCGCCTGGCTACTTGGGCCTTGTAGATAATCCATGTACAATGACAAATCGTACAATAGGAGAATCCCACTGCTCCAATCAGAAGCTTTCCTGCCTAAATTCCTAATTGCAACATGATAAGTCTTATCCAATTGTTTCTATAAATTCAACATTTCTCTTCTTTTCTCTAGAATAAACATCGTTTCTAATTATTCAATAATGGTTGCATTATGAATCTTTGGCTTTGTATCACGCAAAGCCTTCACTTAAAATTTCTACACTCTCTCCATAGACCAGGCCTACTGCTGCATGAACTACCTTGTGCTAATCCTCTCGACTGCGGCTTGCTCTTAGGGATCAATTTATGCTTCTAGATCTAAATCAACACCTTGCCACTTTGTCAAATTCATACTAATATGTTCCGCGACGTTAACCTTATTTATCTTGGGTGATATCTACGTTGAGGAATTATTATTCCGTGAAGCTTCTCTACCTTTGAGTAGGGAATTCCTCACATGGTGGCGTATGCGATCTTGCATCTCTTATGTGATAGAATCCTGGTGTCAAATTACAGTGATCTTCCACCTCATCTGTCACATGCCAACTATTCCAGAATGCTCACAAAATATTTGAGTGATTTGAATGTTGAATGAAAAGGTCTTTTCTAACTCTTGAAAAAATGTGAATGGAAAGAAAAAAATAACTCAAACAGTTACTTTTATGTGAATCTAACTGTTTAGCATAAACCATTTTTAGGTATAATCGTGTTAATGATAATGTTTAACAACTACGCATCATGCATAAAAATAAAACCAAAAGACAACAAATATTTGTGACGGAGTTCGTCCCTCCTGGTCTACGTCTCCCGATCCACTACAAAAGTGTGCATCTGCTGTATTGATAAAACCAAGAGAAATAGGACTACATTGATCTATCAGTTGAAGGTGCCAAGTAGCACTATTGATGTTGCAGAATGGAAATCTCCTGATCAGGCTTTATAGATACAGTCTCTTTTCTTTTATGGGTCTTCAATCGACCAATAAAATCCGATGATGAAGTGCACACTCTATTTTAACGACTGAAGCATAGGGAACTTTGGCACAATGTAGCTGAACTAAATTTTTGAAAACTGAAGTGGACCTTGTTGTTCTACAACGAACTTCAGTTCTATATCTAGGCAGGAAAATGAGCTCTCATACTCCACAATATACTCGGAAAACCAAAAAATCTCTCTACAAAGTATTCTAGTGCTTCTTCAAAAAGCACCTCTTCTTGTCTTCTCAAGAACCTCTCTCCTTACTCTCATTGATCCTTACACAACATTATTTTCTCTTTTTATAAGACGAGAGCATATAAAAATGACATTAAAAGCTCTATATCTATCTTCATATCTCAAAGATTTAATGGTTTTCCATTTTTAACATTGATTTAATGGGTCATTTCCCCTTTCCAAGAAGCTTATTTGTCATGGATTCCTTCGAAGTAATCCACATCATAACCTGATATAATTTCTCTCAGGTTTGTTTGACACCTAGTTTCTTAGGCTAAGGTATTAATTTAATACAACACCAATTCATATGAAATAAAACCCAAAATAGACTTTATATTATCGAAATCTGTTGGCGGTATGGCAAGCGGTGATGATAAAAGGATTTCCCAGCATGTAATCAACACCTTGCCCAGCGGTCACGACTTACTCCGGTGGTTCTGGCTTAGCCCCAATGGTCACGACTTACTCCTGTTCACATGTCACACACAACTTTTACCACTATCGACCTATCACATGTTTTTCGATGATCTTTACAGTGCAGTTTAACACTGTTGACGTTTGTTCATATGACAAACAGTTCTGTTGTGGTTAGACTACGAGACTACATAAAACTTCGCATTAAAATATTCACATGTCACAGTTCTTGATACAGTATTCTTGATGATGGTAGCATAAAACATCTACGGTTAACCTTTCTGTGTTCACATGGTTTCTTCCTCCAACAGTTAGCATATGACAGCTTACAAAAAAACCCGACGGTTTGTTTGCCCAATCACATGGAACTTCAACACAATAGTTCCGTCGTGGTTTATGATGCATGGTCAACTGTATAAACATTACATTTGTAATGTGTTTTACAATGTTTTAACACCTAAACCCGAAAGCTATACATTTGATTAAGTTTGTTATCCTAAGTCCGAAAGATTATTGCAAAGTGGGTTTTATTGCATATTTTTTTATACCATGCTCTTAGACTTAGGTTAGAACTAGGATTTCAGTGCTAGGTTTAGGATTAGTCATGGGGGCTTCACTAGGGGAGCAATACCATACCACGTGGGTTCATATTGGGGGATACTTATTCAGGAAAAAATGGAATAATATATTGGGTGATATATAGGGGGTAGAGGGTTTTTATATTGGAAGGTATAAAAAATGGAGCCCAAATTTAATGAAAAAATATAAAGGGGTATAAAAAACACTAATGAAAAAATGGATACCTAAAATATCTAGTGAAATTACGGGTTTTTTAAATTGGGAAGGTGTATTGGGTTAATATTGTTAGGGGGCTAAATAATGTGATTTTTAGAGGTATTTTCCAATATGTATTGAAATTAAGGGTATTCTTTAATATGCCACGAACACACGTGATATGCCATAGGCTCATTGAGTGAAGCCCCTGTGGGATTAGTCCTTTTTACCTTAGGATTTGACCTTAGGTTTACAATTAGGACTTAAACCTTTTATATCATCTTCTTGCCACGGTATCAAGACACTTATGCATTTTTAGGATTTTAGTCAAATATTTTTAAGAATAACATTTTTTCCTAAATTTAGCTAACTTAGACTTATAGTGCTAACGTTTTAGACTTAGGATTATGTTTCCTTAAGTCATTAAATGAACTTAACACTTTACAATCATGACTAAAGCTCTTTACTATTTAAATGTCACAGGTCAGCATAATGACAACAGTTTGACATAGAAAAACATTGATGATTGTTGTCGAAGTCACTGATGCTGATGTCGAAGTTGACGACGAACATTTGAACTTGAATTTTTTTCTCTTAGCAAGAATGTTGAGTGTGACCATCTTTGTCGCTTTCCAATTTCGACAAGATTCTGCTTGAGGAATTGAGTTAATGAATCCTTGTTCATAAGACCATCTTGGTCGATATAATTTGAACTCAACCTGTTCATTACAAAATTTTTGATTAATTACTTCAAAATGACCATCTTGGTCATTTTGTAATTTTGATACAAACTTCAAAATCCAAATTGGATCACTGAGCAGCTCATCGAGACTACTCATGGCTAACCAAAGCATTTGGCTATTAACAGAGGCTTATGACCCTCATTGCAAAATTCCCTATGGTGAGAATGGACGCTAGTGCACAATAAAGGCTAAAGCCTATGCAAGTACCATAACAAGAAATTATTTCCTCGGGAAAACTCCCTTGATCTTTCACATACTATTTTCCTGTCAGCACAATATTTTGTAAACAATAATCCTAATGTACAAATTGATTGAATCTGACAAAAAAAGTGTCTCTATTATAAATTTGTACATTAATACAAAGGGTCTCAAAATCCATTTCTTCTAACTGATCATGTTTTGCAATTGGAATAGATCATTGAGGTCCTTAACTTTAGTTATTGAATTATTTATGATACCATTAAGCATTTAGGGAGCGTTATTATGAGAATATTCTCCACTCTGAACTTGAGACACTCTGTAGTTACTAATTTTTACTATTTAAACTTATTTATTTTTTCATACGAGCATAGGAAACATCTACCCAGGAATAATCATAGCCACAATTAATATAAAAATAAGGAAAGTATCCCTTCACAGTTGCATCAAAGATATATACAAAACAACACATACTACATTTTTTGTTATCCATATCTATTACAATGACAATGCAACATAACCCATTAATTGCACGTCCTCTTTTCCAAATGTCTCTCTTTCTTTTTTAGCATGATTCCTATCCCTCCATTAATTCTACATCCTTGTTGTCGCAATCCCTCCATGAATTATGTCATATTTTTCTCCTTGTATTATCTCAAACAAGCATGAGCATGAATACTTTCCTTAGACCATTTAATTTTAGGGACCAACCCCTTTACTTCATGGACTAGTCAGTCTTTAATTCCTATCTTCAAGTTCAGGTCTCTTCTTTGCACAATAAACTGTATCATCCCTACCAGGAATTTTCCATCCCTAGCTCTAGAATCAAGGTCCTGAGACCCAGCCCCCATTTTTTTTATTCCAAATATTACAACATATGTACATTATTTTTACAATTCATCTCATACCACAACCTTGGGTGGGAGTATCACATAGATAATAAAATTCCTGAAAACTAATAATCAACATAACCCATTTTCTATTGTTTATTCTTGTTCATTGATTTCATGTAAAGTGGAGAAAATGTCTAAGTGCTCCATTTGTTTTCTTATTTGTTATAAGAAATAAAATTTCTATTAAAATAATAACTGTAAATTTACCAAACAAATTAGTCCAATGTTCTTTTCTATTTAAATAAGAAAAACAAAGACACAATTGTCATTTTGGAAAAGGCTAGGTAAGAGTAATTTTTGCTAAAATACTTGATAACAATTGTTAAAAATAGGTTAAGCTCACAAAAAATTGATGTTATAGAAATTTGATGTTTTTATTAAATTAAGAATAAACTATAAAACTACACTTAGAAATTAGATTTCAATATTTTGAAATTAGAAATTATAATTGAATGGTTTGGAATTAGTTTCAAAATACTTAGGCTTATTTTATCTTTGTTTTTAGGAATTAGTTAGGCCTAAACTTTTCTTGTGTGTATGAATTTGAGCTATAACTTCATCTTCTTCCTCACACAACATTTTAACTAAATAAAGTAAAAACTATATGCACATAGTACATTTTAACTAAAAAAACTAAAAACTATATACACATAATACATTTTAACTAAATAAACTAATATATATATATATATATATATATATATATATATATATATATGGTGAAGATATAATTTATTAAAGTAATTTGAATAAGAGTTGAGATTAAATTGAAAAATTATTATTAATTTATGACTTGGCAAAAATAACTACTCCATGAAGATTGTGGAGCCTACTCTTTGAGCTTCATAACAGAATGTTTAAAGATATCTCCCCATAAAATTTGAAAGATAATGTACCACCTCCCAATAATCCGAAAAGAAACACATTTAAAAAAATATTAATACAGAATGTTATATATATTAAATATATATATATATATATATATATATATATATATATATATATATTATTTTCATTTTATAAGTTATACCCATTGCAAATTTAAATATCGAACTATCGAACAGGCTTGAAACAAGCTAGCATGGAACATGACTGCTCCATACCCATTGTATGTCCAATTCTGTAATCATTATAAGCTCCAATAATGTGGGTTATTGGACATCTTGTCAATCTTCTCTAAAATCTACAAATAATATCCATGATCGTCCATTGTGGGTGGAATTCATTTGGGTGAAGTCACCAACACTAATTGCATGATGCCTTCGGCTAATCCTCTTTTTTTATCCATTTACCTCTTAGGTATTTCTCTCGTAAGCACAGAATGTCCACGACATGTTTTCTATCAAACCCACTCGTTATTGCGCCGAGAGGCGCATCTACAACCCATTATGACCCCGATGTCAGGTGGGTCACGTCCTCAATGAAAACCCTGCGGAAGACCCATCAACGACACGTCCTCAATGTCGGTTGAAATTTTAAATTAAAATAAAAATAAAAAATAAGTGTCAGGTTAACAAATGAGTTTTAATAATCATATAAATAAACAAAAAAAAATTAAAACAACTCAGCTTTGATCGAACATAGAACTAAATTAAACCGTTTAATTTTTGGATGACATATATGACCAGAAATAAGACAGCATGATGGCGAAGAAACGAAAATGGTACAGAAAGTGTTTCCTTGGTTTTTCTCAAAACATCCATGCAATTTTTAGAAAACAACGTTTGTGTGCAAAAGATGCACAATGTAGGCTAGATGAATTCTTTTGTCGAAACCATCTGGCCCCATTCCACTATCAGTTGCCTTTCCTGTTTTGCTTCATAATTTTCAATTCCGATAAACAACTTTGAACAATAATGTTTAGAAACTCTTTAAAGGGTGATCAGATTAATTTATTTGGAATCTTAACTCAGGAAAAATTTAATAGTTTCCTTCCCTTCCAACCTGGGAGCTCTTTTAAAAAACTTTTCACCTCACCAAGATTCTTTAATGTCTGCTTAGCATTTCAATTTTTATTTATTCCAGGAAATTTACTCTCCATACGTAAATAGAAGACACAACAATGCAGATAAAATGCATTAGCA
The DNA here is from genome assembly GCA_034641835.2 of Pinus albicaulis. Classification (NCBI taxonomy): domain Eukaryota; kingdom Viridiplantae; phylum Streptophyta; class Pinopsida; order Pinales; family Pinaceae; genus Pinus; species Pinus albicaulis. The sequence continues at coordinate 263,901,935 of CM076582.1, read as the reverse complement.
GATATAAATCCAAGGAGAGATGCCATTGAGATGAAAATCCCCACGCTTTCATAAGAAACCCTAACTCATCCTACCAGAAGCTTGCCCGAATATTGTGAGCAAGCGATCACAGTTTGGAAATGTTTCGTGTCAAACATTATTCAGCCAAGCACGTAGTTATATTTTCAAGTAATTGAATGGAAAGACTCATATTCAGTCTATTGCTTTTGAAATAGGCATATTGTATTTTATGATCATTTATCACGTAAAAGACGGAAATATGCCATATTCGGATTCAATTTGCGGATCAACAAGCTTTTGCACAAATGTAAATGTCTGAATATTTAGACAATGTGAACCCTTATAATAAAATTGTTAACAAAGAATAATTTTGAGCGGATGCAAAACTAGTTAATACATATACTCTACTGACCTCATTGTAGACATATTTTTCATGATAGTGGAGCTGCACTATGGGACTGAAGAATAAGGATGCGTTGTATATGAGATATGTGGAATGATTTGTGAGATTAAATACCACAAATTCGAAGTTCAATCCCACCACACTGCCAATAAAGTAGATTGGATTTTATGCATCTTAGTATCCGACATATGATCCTTTTATAATTCTAAATATGGGAATAATATGTTTATGTATGTATAAATCATTTAGAGAAAAAATGGACCTCTTTCGACGGAAATTGAGAATAGCTTGAGGATAGAAGCTGATAGACCAGACCCTAATGGCAAACCATCCCAGTATTTGATATATCACTTCCAGGGAAACACTATTCACAGTGGTTTTAATTGTAAATTTACAATATTGCAGGTCTACTGCAATTGCCTTAACATAGAAAGAGTGTTAAATATTGTAAATTGTGTTTAGGTTTTTATAAATATTGTTGTACATGTGCAATATTGTAAATGGTGTTTGAAGATGTTGATTTCTAATTATATTTGACTACTTCCACTAAATAAATAAACCCTCTTTTTATATTTACTCCATAAACCTCTTTATATTTACAATAAGTCAAAAAAAAAGTTTTATTTAGGTAAAGCCTATATGCCAAATACCATGGGCCAAATTATTATTAATACCATGGGCTAAATACCATATTTATAAAAGAGCTATGGTAAATAAATAAATCAATATAAAAGAGGTGTAAAGAGGCATGATAAATATATAAAAACATATCAAATATCATTATAAGTCAACATCTAATTATATACCAAGTCTATGGGCCAAATACCATTGTAAATAAAAGAGGTATGGTAAATAAATAAAGCCTATTTTTTTATATTTACTCTATAAATCTCTTCATATTTACCAACACTCAAAAAATATGTTTTATTTAGGTGAATCCTATAGGTCAAATATTATGGGCCAAATTATTATTAATATCATGCCAAAAAAACCATTATTATCCCTAATATTAATATCAAAATATTAATAATAATAATATTATTATTAAATATAATATTCATATTAATATTATTATATTTAATAACTTCGGATTAATACAATATTAAATTTTCTATATTATTATATACATTAATGTATCACGATATATATTAACTCTAGATATATATGGAAGGGAAGAAAAAAGACATAGAGTGATAGAGGTGGAGAGATAGAGGGAGTGAGAAGGGAGAGATGGGGATGTAATCAAGGAGAGGGGAGAGGAGAAATGAAGAGAGAGAGGGAGAGGAGTGAGAGAGGTAGAAAAGGGTATGCGAGGAAGAGGGAGACATAAATATGGAGGGCGGGTGGGGGGAAGAGAGAGGGATGGAGATAGTGAGAGGATTGGAGGGCAGAGAGAGAGAGAGAGTTATGGGGGAAGAGAGAGTATTAGAGGGAAAAGAGAGAGATGGGGGAAGAGAGAGGGAGGTAGGAGAGGAAGGAAGAGAGAGAGGAGAAGAGAGGGAGGGAGACAGGAGGAGAGGGAGGGATATATTGACAGAGTTGGAGGGTGAAGAGAGGGAGAGAGAGGGAAAGAGAGAGATATAGACATGGGAGAGAAAGGGAGAAAGGGGAAGTAAGAAAGAGAGGATGTGAGAGAGTGGAGAGAGGGAGGGAAATAGAGATGGAGTTGGAGGGGGGAGAGAGGGAAGACGATTTTTTTCACTAGATTCATCGATTTCATTGTTGATGGTGATTTCTAATCCTATTTGATTTCTTGCACTATATGCATTGATTTTAGTGTAGATGTTGAGAAACAGAGAGAGAGAGAGACCAAGAAAGAGGATTGGAGAGAGAGGAAGGACAAGAGAGAGGACTTGAGAGAGAGGAAGAGAGAGAGAGAGAGAGAGAGATGGATTTAGAGGGGGAGAGAGGGAGGGAAGAAGAAATACAGAGAGATTGATAAGTGGAGAGAGAGATTAAGTGACAAGGGAGAGATGGAGAGAGAGTGTGTGTTTTCGGATGAGATAAAGAGACAAAGAATGAGATATGAAGAGAAGGGATGAGAGAAGGAGAGAGGTAGGGATATAGTAACAGAGTTGGAGGGTGAAGAGAGAGAGCGATAGAGATGTAGGAGAGAAATGGAGAGATAGGAAGGAAAGGGAGGATGTGAGAGAGTGGATAGAGGGAATGAAACAATGATGTACTTTGAGGGGGGAGAGAGGGAAGAATATTTCATGCACTAGATGAATTGGTTTCAGTGTAGATGGAGATTTCTAATCCATTTTGATTTCTTGCACTAGATGCATCGATTTTAGTGTATATGTTTATTTATAATTATATTTAATTTCTTGCACTATATGCATTGATTTCAATGTAGATGATTGCTAATCCTATGTTTTCTCGCAATAAATGCATTGATTTCAGTGTAGACGACGATTTTTTATCCTATTTGATTCCTTGCACTAGATGCATCAATTTCAGTGTAGATGTTGATTTCTAATTATATTTGACTACTTCCACTAGATGCATTGATTTCAATGTACATGATTTCTAATCGTATTTGATTGCTTGCACTAAATGCATCGATATCAGTATAGATTAATTTCAGTGTAGATGTTGATTTCTAATCCTATTTGATTACATGCATTAGATGCATCCATTTCACTGTAGATGTTGTTTTATAATCCTATTTCATTGTTTGCATTATATGCATTGATTTCAGTGTAAACTTTGATTTCTGATTTGATGTAATTGGATGTACATTGATGGTACATTAATTTTAAAGTGATTGGATTAACATTGTGCATTAATTTCACTGTAAGCAGGCGAAATTATTGACAATTTACATTTATTTTTATGTTTTAGTAATTCAACCTATTAATATCGAAGAGCAAGAGAGAAAAGTATGATTTTTAGTACAATAGTTCCAGAAAAATATTTAAATAATTGAATAGTATAGATGTCGATTTCTACGATTATTACGTGGTTCAGTATTCAAAATAGTGTTCTAACATTTGTTAGAATTTGTATTTCTAATCTTCAAAATTTCAAAGTATGATGTACATCTCAAAAATATACAAAAATTTTAATAATCTGAAAAATGTGACGTTGATGCCTCCAACTGGAATCCGCCTAGATCCATCTTACTCTGGATCTATCATGTGTCGAGAGGGATCAAATCTCTCGAGGTGCAAACCTTTACTCAAGTTTTGCACTCAAAATATAGGTTTGCACCTCGAGAGATTTGATCCGTCTCGGCGCGTGATAGATCCAGAGTAAGATGGATCTAGGTTGGTTGTAGAAGAGCAAAAATATGATAACATATTCAGAATGCCAAAAACCAGTGCGAGTATTATTTAAATGCCTTGGTGTTGTTATTTTTTTTTAATGCATTGGTGTGATGTGTTTTGATAAGCGTACCACTTGCATTTCAAAGCTATCGGAAATTTTAATTTCATATGAAATGACATATTAATCTAAATTAATCCATTATGATGCATCCACATGAATTGTAGTAGTTCATAGTATACATTTTTTGCTTAAAGTCACCTTATTTTTGAAAAATGGTTTGAAAACTATATTGAAATTGACATTGTGGTTGTATGGTTCTTGAGATTAATTTGAGATATACACACACATTTTTATTTTTGTTTTTTCTCAAATCTAGGGGCAAAATATCAATAATATCAAATGACCAATTCTTGAAATTCCAACTCGTTCCATATTGTTAATCAAATTCCTTCACAAAGTTCTTGCTTTCCATCTCTAGTAAGTTCAGATTTTATTTATATTTCGATTACCTCATTGATTTTAATTTTTTTAATCCATGTTAATTTGAATAAAAATGTCTCCAAATTTGGAGGATCCTGATTTAGAATCAAGTTTAGATGCAAAAAATATTCCTCCATTTCAAGTAGTTGGTAGATGAAAATGGTTAGCCTCTTCACTTTGCCAATTGGAACATTGCATCTTCTAACCACAATCTTGGATTAACGATGGTAATAATTGTTCGGTATAATGTAGTTTCAATAAACCAATTGCATTGACGTGCTTATTAATATCATTGATATTGTACTAATAACGTTCAATATTTTTGGAAAATATAAGGATTCTATTGATGATGAGTGACCCACCTACCATCTTCTAGTGCACCCCACTACAATGTCAGCGCAAGATAAGGATGCATTAAGAGAAATACTTGAAGAGGAAGCGTACAAATAATGGTTGAATCAACCACCTATTCAATTCCCACTATGTCTAGATTCACCAATTAAGAATAACTACAACAATAGTAGTTCTTCCTCACAAGTTGGCAATCGAGGTAACCAAATAGTGGTTGGTATGGATGATTACTTACGAGATATGACTACTTTGGAGGAAATTTTGTTAGATTCATTCTAGAAGAATGAGATAGGGGGTGATTCTCATATCACTTATACCTTATTCGAAAGATTGAAATTTTCTTCCACCACCGCTCTCTTTAGACCTGGCGGCAAGTGAAAGTCTACTTAGTTGGGACAATAGTGTTTCTTACAATGTGAAAGAAATTTTTGGCATTGAATGCATGTTTCTCGGTAATATTGAGGTAATTGACATGCATGATCAATCAATTTCCTTATATTTGGTCACACAATCAAAATTAAAAGTGGTCTATTTTATGAATGTTAAATATTGACATTGTATAATTATATTCCCCACCAACTGTAGGATATTCAAAGACAAGGTTCTTCCTAGTGATAGCTTCTTACACGGCAGTTGCAAAGAGGTAAGGCAGTTGTTGAAAATTTTTAGTGTTGAGTACATGTCATATCATGCATGTCTGAATGATTGTATTCTATATATAGGAGAATACGTAGAAAATGATAAATGTTTGAAATGTGGGCATGACAAGTATGGTAGTTAGAAAAAATAAGGTAAATCACATGGTCCTCCTCATAATATATTGATGCACATGCCTATAATCCCAGTTATTCAAAGACTCTTTCATTGCAAAGAATTAGCTATGTTGCAGGGATGGCATGCCTCACATAGAAGTGACTTAGGAGTTAGGTGAATCCCAACATATTCAATAGCCATGAAGCATATAAAGGATACATGGCTTGAAAAAATCAAGGATGAATTGCGAAGTCTACGACTCATCATAGCCATGGATATCTCCAACCCATATTCCCTCAAAAAAACCAACTATTATGTTTGGCCTATACTAGTGATCAGTAACAATATCCCCCCATGGTTTTCCATGAAGAACATCTTATGTTGGCTCTCATAGTCCCTGATAGAAGACACATGAAGAATATGGATGTCTACTTACAACCATTGGTATATGAATTGAAGGAATTATGGGAAGGGATACATGTGTATGATGTATCAAAACCCATCACAACATAGAGGAGTTTTAAGTTGTATGACATATGTGCTTACACCATACATGATTATCTAGTCTTACAAGTTTTCTCTTGTAAATTACATTCTTATGGATTTATTTAGTAACAATATTGTTTCGCATATTAATTTAGTTTGCTAAAATTGTTCATATCTTCATGGTTGCTAACATGTTGGTATGTATACAATAATTTAGCAGGTCTTCTAACAAAAGAATATCATGGTTTTAAATGTTGTGAACCTTCTCTAAAGGCTAGGTGGTATGAGAACCTAAAAAATATAGCATATGATTTCTCTAGGGTTTTCATCCCAGAAGAACACCCTTACAAAAGAGCAACATCCGCTTTCAATGGTAAGCCAGAGAGAACCCAAAGGATCGTAATAATGAAACCAGCTAAGTGTCGTAGAGCATATGAGAGAGAGAAGGAGAAGGAGTTTGAAAAAAATGTTTGATTCAAATGGGGAGCCTGTGTTCGATGATCCAGAATTCTTCGACACCTATGTTGAGAAATTTCCTGTTGGGATGAAAAGGAAAACTATATTTTATGAGCTCTCATGTTCGTAGAAACTAATTAATGTTTCCCACTTACTATATCACATGCATATAATTAAAAATGTTTCATCTTCTTTATGGAGGCACATATCATTGAAAGAAAGTGACACATTGATTGTTAGAAGAGATATTATCTCTTCAAAAACTAAAAAGAAACATTCGCCAAGACAAGAAACTAGAGGAGAGGCTTGTCCCTCTTGTTCTTTGAAAGAAGGTGATGTCTCATGGATTTTAAATAAATATGAACTTTCTTTGGCAAAGGATGTTGTAATGAGTGTGAGGGTGACTTCTTTATATGGGTCGTCACTACATAAATGCTTCACCGTGGAAGACCATTTGTCGAGGTTGAAGTCACATAACTAGTTAAACCTTCTAAGAGTATGTATGTCAAAAACACGATTTTATTATTTTGTTTATTTTTATGTAATGGTATTTTTTATAATTAATTTTTCTATAATTTTCTATTTACTATGCATTGTCATTATCCTTTTCTTGTGTGAGGGTGTGTGAACCAAAACTTCCCCCAATACCCACAACGTGCCATATCTAAATTATCTACATTTTTACAATCGATCACATCAAAGGAGGTTCATATGGCTATCATTCCATGGTGGCATCAAGAGATAACTGATATTGTTTTTATGTTTGATAAGGAATTGACGACGAGTGCATCTCTTGAACTAAATTTTGATTGCCATGAGTGCATATCTTGCAATAGGTACTTTGGTTCCTAAACACATCACCCTTTTATCCTTAGGTAGCACCATTCCTCCCAAGAAATATGCATCAAATTAGTTCAAAGATAGTAATACCGAAGAGGTTATTAAAAATCCCTCGATATCAATTCCTATCCTATGAGATACATAATGCTATGTTGAGAAGGATTTCTTTGTCACTTGGCATACCATCAAGGATCCATTCATTAAAACAGAGTTCAAAGAAAAACTAGAGGATAGGAGGATTTATAGCAACATCCAATGATCATAACTATATACGTTTTCCTACATATTTTCAGTTTTACCATGTGTAGATGTTATTAGATGGATTTCTCAAGGTCTAAATACCAAGAGAATGATAATGAACTGTGCTAGCGGAAAGTAGCTTAGCTCCTACCAAGCACATGAAATCCACTTAATATACAGTTTACCCATGCCTAGGCAACACCTGGATTCATAATTATATGCAACCTCAAGCTATATGAACACTAAGAAAGTGGTCAAGTCATGGTGGAAGGGGCAAACAAAATTTCACCAGAATCCTAATAATACTTATAAAACCAAGTCACTCAGAATGATATGTAAATACTTGATGGTTATGTGCTACCAAGTTTTGTGGAAATATGAATATTGAATCCTTCCCAAAAGGATGGATCTACATGTTATATCTGATTGTCACGTCTGAGTAGCTACAAATTAATTAGAACAAGGAAAAAGGTACACCGCAAGGAAAAAATCAAAAAAATTATATGTATTCTTACTTATTATATGGAATATGTACTCATAATCAATTCCATGGTTTGGAATGGAAATGGACACCTAAACAACCCCCTATCCACATCTACTGCAAATGATTGGAAGAATGCAACTACCAAGGAGTATATGACCGAATTTTTGAGCACTTCTTCAAGGTCTTATATAAAATGATCTATGGAGAAGAACCTCCTTGCATGTCCCATGAGGAGATTAAGTCATTGGCAAAAGTGAAATATTGGTTTGCCTCACCAGATCATACATACCTCAGAGATTTTGCTGCCAGAAACCGCCTCATCTCTTGTCACAGATAAAGTGTTCATGCAAGAAGTCACATATGATCTTGTCATAGGTCTATCTATAGTGCTACAGAGAAAGAAGAAGGAACCTTGTCCTTCCTTTCCTTTCCAGGTGGGATCCTATGAAATCAAGATCTTGAAAGCCACAAAAGTTGAAGTGAAAGAACTTGAAATCCTCAAGTTTGGTAGAATGGAAATTCATATATATAATCCCCATGGAATTTTCAAGAGACATTGTGCCAAGTTTCACTTTTCTTGACCATATGATACTTATGCCAAGCTGGAGGAACAAAAGCGGGAGGAAGAGAAGATGGAGAAGGAAGAGAAAGAAAGAAAAGGAAAGGAAGAAATGTAGGCATAAGAGGAGCTAAGAAACAAGGGAGAAGAAGAAGAAAGACTAAAATAGTTAGAGGAGGAACAATAAAAAACTAGAAGAGGAAGAAAACAGGTGAAATTAGGATCAAGATTTTATATAATAAATTAAGGAGAAAATACTTTTCGAAGACATGAATATTGAATAAGTGGATACAAAACAAGAGGTAGACATCATGCCTATTGCAGGAACATGTCAGCAGTCATCCTTCAGCTCCCCTCATAGGTGGGAATATCCCAGGTGATGAAATGGGAATCTCTCCTTTAGAAAATGATATGGTCATGGATATTTCCAACTTGAATTTTTATTAGCTCAAGAATAACATAATATATGAAAGGATGAAATATTTCCCTAATGACATGGTTCATATTGATTTCATCCACATAGAGTAGCTTATTTTTATTGATACTAGGATGAATCCAAAGACAATTGGAGCAACAAACTTGGCCTTTCCACAAGTTTCAAAAGAAAACATAGATTTATTGATGGAAGAAAACCAACAAATAGAAAATGATTTGGATGCTGTGAGACAACAAATAGATGAGCTCCAAGTTGAGTTCCAATGATTTTAATCTATGAATTATGACTTGAAAGAGCTTTGAGAAATGATATATGGTGAAATTTGGGCATTGACAGACACCATGAGGAAACTTTATGAAGAAATGATCACTTTCCATAAGGTGGAATTTCCCTTTCATGACATGTAGGAGAGGTCACGACAAAATGTGAAATATATGAAAAAAAAATCATGCAACCATTAACACAATCCAAGAATGGGGCACCAAGTACAAGAACGCACCAACATAGTTGAACAAGAAATGAAGTCAAGAATCATAATTGGAGAAGGTAGGGGTCATAATGCTCGTGCAAAGAAATAAAAAAAATCGGGACCTTTGTGGCCAACATCATAGCTGCTTATACACATTTACAAAATAGGTTAGATTCCTTGGTCATCACACACAAGATACCTTTGGTTGAACCATTTGTAGAAACCAAAGGTAGAAACATCATCAAGCAGGAAATCCAAGAATACTTAGACAATTTGAATTAGGTCATTACAAAAGAAGACTTGGAGATCAATAGACAGAACATGTAGAAGTATATAGTTGGACCTACTGAAGATAATATGAAATTGTTCTTCTTACATAATGAGGCAGATAATTTCTTCAAAACCATTAATCAAGATGCTATCATGGAGGCCATAGTTAGATATCCACCAAATCTCCCTGCAAAGTTGAGGACATAGTTACACAATATAATTCTTGGAATCAATATGTTACTATAGAATTACAGGTTGAATTTTTTGAGCTAGATTTTCCTCAAACTCAAGATTAATGTATCAAATTTTTTCGTATTAGGCTCTAGCCATTTTTGTCTTTTATCGAGTTTTTTCTTATTGTATTTGAAAAATAATAGTGTAAATGTAATTGGAAGTCTAAGAGTTAAATGTGGAATGTGAGGAGTCATTAGTTAGAGTAAAGACAAAAGAAGTCCAAGAGTCATGAGGTAAGCTCAAATGTAAGAAAGGGTGATGAAGAGTCATCCAATTTGTTATAAATAAACCTTCATAACTCAAACAAGGGGCTTCGAACCTAAGATTTGGAGCCTTGGCTTCTCTAGTCTCACATAGGAAGAGTGTCATTCTTTTGAGAAGCAAGTGGTGTCTTCATGTTAAAGTAATGGGGCTAATATCATATCAATGTAATTATATGCTTGAAACTTTCACTTAATGATAAAAAGCTCTGAAAGCCAACACACTTTGATGCATATATTGTGAATGTTGTAAGACAGCTCTCTATATGTTTGCGATGTATGTTATTTCATTTACACTAATGTTAAATTTTAACTATTTCATTTAATTTAGTATGTATCTTGTTGAATGTGTTTTTTTCACACTATCATGATCGTTGTTATCTTGTGAAATATTTTGTAGTTAGCTAATTATTCTTTTATATGTTATCTTGTGTCTCTTTTTAGATAGCACTATAACTTTCTTTCAAGGGGCTCACTCATTTTCCCTTTGGCTTAAAATAACCTTTCATATATTGCAATGGATATCACAAAAAGTTCACACAGTTTCTATCACCAAAGCTATGTGTACATCATCTTATGTGTCAATTACATCCAAGGCACATCTCTGAGACAACCAACTTGGAAACTGACCATATTTTGGTTGGCGATCCTTTTCCAAAAGGAATGGGGTCTAATTGGGACTTTACATTGTGGAGACCCCCTTCCATGTTGTTGGTGTTGAGATTGCAACAAGATGATGAGCTTAGTGGAAAGAAGTCGCCTTCATTAACTGGGCCCATAGGATATTTTTGGCGCACAGTCTATTTTTAGACATGTCGATCATATTCTATGAGTTGCAAGATGTTATTTTTGGATGGTTGGTCAAGTTGAAAAAATAGATGGACTTATATTTTTAGACATATTGGGCAGAATCTATTTTTAGATTTCCAGTCTAAAAATAGATATGTCAAATATTATTAGCTCTTAATAATATTTGGACTATAAACACTATCTTATTCTCTTGGAGCACTTCAGTTAAGTGCACAAATGTGGCACGGGATCTGAGAGAAGGAATTACGCTATTCCCGAGGGTTAAGTGGAGCTATTGCATGGAGACTTTAGTTAGAACTCATGTGACAGAGTTTGGTGGAGTTGATTGAGGTAGTTGGTGGATTTGTGTTCAGTTTAACTCAGTTAGACACAGTTGAGCTAGTTGTATCTAGTCTAATTGATTGATACACTAGTGAGAGTAGTGTGAATTAATTATTAATTAATTCAGTAATTATTAACTCATTAATCAACTGAAGAATACATCAGTTAACTACAGTGCATGGATAGTTTTAGTGGAGACTAGTGGAGAGATAGGTGAAAGAGTAGTGTCACTATCAGTTGTGACTGTACTGGTGCATGAGTTTGCACCACAGATTGATGGAGATGCAAATGAGGATTGCGCAGTGCAAGCCAGGTGGATTCAAACTCATTCAGAGCCCATATTTAGTATGGATTGCATAGTAGAGGCAGGCTAGCAGGTGGTAGTGGATCGGTGCATGGATTTTCTAGATTAGGACCTGATTAGTGTGTAGCGATTGGAGATACTGGGAGCTTATGATTAGATTTTTATTATGATTGTTACATGATATCTATGACATATAATATAAATATAGTTGGGGGTTTTCATCTTTAAGTTTTCCCATAAATTACTGTGTTCATATGTGTGAATTTTTATGGTTTTAATGTGTGCATGAAATTGATTTAATTTCCGCATATGATGATCAATGGTAGAAGAGATTCTGTATTGTGAATGAAGTTAAAATAGTGTGTGATCAGGAGAATCTCGGATGTATAAAATATCATTTACATAATTTATACATGGTATCATAGCGATAGTTGATCATCGGAGCAATTGAAAAGCACTGAAGCAGTTGAGTTTTGTGCTGGTGGAATTCGAATTTGTAGTAGTGTTTTCTTAGTGTCGAAGTTGAGATGTATTTCAACGGATTGAAATTGGATTATTCCCTTGAGGGCAGCTTGAATTATATTGCATGGAAGGACAGGATGGAGGCGGTGCTGGAGGATAATGGGTTGAAGTAGTTCATAGATGTAGAAATTCCAAAACCTGCTTCTAGCGATGCTGCCGCACTTGACGCATGGCAAAAGAAGACAACAAAATGTCGATTGATTCTGTTGGAAGGTGTGAAGGATCACATAGTGTCCAGCCTTCATGGGAAAGCTTCTCCATTCTTGATGCGGAAAGATTTAACATATTTGTTCCAAAGCAAGAGCGACCATAGAAAGTTGGCTCTCAAGAATAAGCTCAGGAAAATAAAAATGGAGAAGGGCGAGAGTATACCCAAGTACCTCACAAAGTTCATCCAGTGCAGGGATGAGCTGGGAAGTGTCGGGGTTACTGTAGATGAAGAGGACTTGGTGAGCTTGGCTCTCCTTGGGCTTCCAAAGAGTTGGCATTCCTATGAGGACTCTGTCAATGGTCAGTAGAAACTGCCAGGATGGGAGCGACTTTGGTCGGATCTTGTGCAGGAGGAGATAAGGCGGAGTACCAGGGATGGATCTTCATCAAAGAATGAAGATGAGGAAAATTGTGCTTTGGTTGCCAAAGCAAGGAAGGGGAAGAGCAAGAAGAATTCTTCTCAATCCGGTGTGAAAGGCAAGAAGCAGGACATGTCCGAGGTGAAGTTCTTTCACGGTCACCAACATGTACATTACGCCACTAATTGTCCACCAAAGAAGAAAAATAAGTAGGCTGCTGGATCTACAGCTGGAGAGTCCTTAGCCTCGTAGTTTGTGCTGTATTTTTCACTGATCGCATGCTTGGTCTCAAGTATGATGGGTTCAGTGTGGTTTCTTGATAGTGGTGCGTATTTTCATATGACCAGAGACAAATATTTGTTCAGTAATCTACATGAGAAGGATCTTGGAGTGCACATTGAGATGGGCGATGATGGTAGATACAGTGCGACTGGTATCAGGACCATTTCCTTTGAGAGGGAGTCTGGTAAACCTTTCATATTGAAGGATGTCATGCATGTTCCAGGATTGAAGAAGAATCTGATCTAGGTGGCCATGTTAGAAGATAAGGGATATGATGTTGTCTTTAGCGAGGGAAAGGCTTTCCTGCGTAGTAAGGAAACTGGTGAAACCTGGAGGATAGGGGTTCGAGTTAAGAACCTTTATCAGTTGCAGGTAGATGGTTGCGTAACAATGGCAGGCAAGGCAGAAGGCTTGGTGAGTCGGGATGAGGGTGAGCTATGGCACAGGAGATTGGGCCATCTTCACCATGGTGCTTTGAAAATTTTGCAGCAGATTTCTACCGGGCTTCCCAAAGGTACACTTGCATAGTCAGATCAGTGTAAGGGATGTACTTTGGGAAAATTTGTGAAAGCCACCTTTCACGAGAAGGATATTCATGCCACGACGATCCTTGAGAGAATTCACACAGACGTGTGTGGAACTTCCTCAGTAGCTTTGACAGCAAAGCACAGGTATTATGCAATATTTGTTGATGAATTTTCTCGTAAGTGTTGGATCTTCTTCATGCAGAAGAAGAGCGAGACATTCTCTAAGTTCTGTGAGTTCAAGGCACTGGTGGAGAAAGAGTCGGGGAAGCAAGTGAAGGCTCTTAGGAGCGACAATAGTGGTGAATTCATCTCTGTCGAATTCAAGGACTTTTGCAGCACAGAAAAAATTCGAAGAGAGCTCATAGCACCTCATAACCCACACCAGAATGGAGCCGCGGAGCGAAAGAAAAAAATGATTGTGGGTGCTACACAGGCGATGTTGCATGATCAGGGCCTACCCATACACTTGTGGGATGATGCATGCAATATTGTGGTTTATGTTCAAAACCGTTGTCCTCACAGGATACTTGGCATGAGTACACCCGAGGAGGCGTTTTCTGGTAAGAGGCCTGATATTTCTGAATTGAATATTTTTGGCTCACCTGTTTACATTCATGTGACGAAGGATGCCAGGAAGAAGCTAGAGCCAACTGCAGAGGTTGGGATATTTGTGGGGTACACTGATACACCCCAGAACTATTGTGTGTATTTTCCAGACAGTTGGAAGACTGTTGTGTGACGGGATATCAAATTTCATGAAGAGAAATCCATGAAGTGTTCGCTTGAGAGGGAGCCACACTCGCATGCAGATGAGGAGCTAGTATTTCCTAAGGATGAGTCTCTGGATGTGGATCAGCCACAAGAGGAGTTTTATGGAGTGGAAGAAACCACTCATGCAACGCCAACCATCATAGGGCTAAAGCGTACTACAAAAGCTGAGTGACTGAATCGGGATGCAGAGAAGATTGTAGGAGCACGTACATCATAGCGCAGATAGAGAAAATCACCTGATCGATATACTGGATACATGGCTCTGATGAGCAAGTGTATCGTGAAAGAACCATCCTCTTTCGAGGAAGCTATGGAGGACCCTACATGGGTAGATGCCATGGTGGAAGAGTATGATTCAATTGTTAGAAATAGTGCATGGGAGATTGTCCCAAGGCCGGAAGGGAAATCAGTGGTAGGTTCGAGATGGATCTACAAAGTGAAGCAAGCAGCTGACAAGGGTGTCGAGTAGTACAAGGAAATATTTGTTGCTTGGGGCTTCTTACAGATTGAGGGGATCGATTATGAGGAAACCTTTGCACCTGTCGCAAGGTATTCTTCCATATGGAGCATCCATGCTCTCTCAGCGCAGATGGGGTGGCACATTCATCAGATCGATGTGAAGACTGTGTTCCTCAATGGAGTCATTGAGGAGGAGGTGTACACAGAGCAAATCGAAGATTTTGAGATCTTCAGCAGTGTGTTGCATCTGTGCAGGCTCAAAATAGCGTTGTATGGGCTGAAACAAGCACCTCGTGCTTGGTACACACGGATCGACAATTATTTTACCAGACTTGGTTTTACCAACAGCGAGGTGGATCCCAACCTGTACCAGATAGTGGTTGAGGGTAAGTTGCTAATCATTTTAATTTATGTAGATGATTTGATTCTGACCGGTGATGAACAGTTGATACTCTCATGCAAGGTTGATCTTGCAAAAGTGTTTGAGATGAAGGACTTGGGCCTCCTTCATTATTTCCTGGGATTGGAAATTTGGCAGCATAGTGATGGATTATTTGTGTCTCAAGGAAAGTATGCTCGGGAGATACTGGAGAAGTTCAAGATGCATGGCTGCAAGCCTATTGATACTCCTCTTCCTAGTGGTTGGAGGAAAGAGGATGCTACATCGACAGATGTAGTGGATGCCACTGTTTACTGACAGTTGGTGGGGTCGCTTATGTATCGAGTCAATACACAACTTGACATATGCTACATTGTTAACCAGCTTTCACAAGCTATGGTTAAGCCTACCAAGCTCTTTTGGAAGGCGGGGAAGCATGTATTGAGATATCTCAGAGGCACATCGGGATATGGACTTTGGTACAGACAGTCAGATGAGGTGAAGTTGTGTGGCCTCAGAGATGCAGATTGCGCAGGGAGCCCAACGGACAGAAAGAGCACATCTAGAGGGATTTTCAGTATCGAGTCGACAATAGTTTCTTGGTACAACAGGAAGCAGAGATCTGTGGCACTCAGTTCAGCGGAGGCCGAGTACATGGTAGCAAGTTTGGCAGCTTGCGAGGTTATATGGATGAGGAATATCCTGGTCGGGTTGCTCGGTTCACACTTAGATCCTACTGTGATATATTGCGATAATCAGAGTTGCATTAAACTCTCAGTTAATCTAGTATTTCATGATAGATCTAAACACATTGACATCCGGTATCATCATATCAGAAATTGTGTGCATTGGAAGATAATGTTACTTTCTTACATTCCTACGGAGGATCAGGATATTGATATCTTGATGAAGGCGCTCACCAGGAGAAAATTAGAATACCATAGAGTCAGGATTGGGGTTGTAGATAATCCCTATCTTGTTGAGAGGGAGTGTTGAGATTGCAACAAGATGATGAGCTTAGTGGAAAGAAGTCGCCTTCACTAAGTGGGCCCGCAGGGTATTTTTGGCACACAGTGTATTTTTAGACATGTGGATCATATTCTATGATTTGTAGGATGCTATTCTATTTTTAGACATATTGGGCAGAATCTATTTTTAGATTGCCAGTCTAAAAATAGATATGTTGAATATTATTAGCTCTTAATAATATTTGGACTATAAACACTATCTTATTCTCTTGGAGCACTTCAGTTAAGTGCACAGATGTGGCGCAGGAGCTGACGGAAGGAATTATGCTATTCCTGAGGGTTAAGTGGAGCTATTGCATGGATAATTTAGTTAGAACTCATGTGACAGAGTTTGGTGGAGTTGATTGAGGTAGTTGGTGGAGTTGTCTTCAGTTTAACTCAATTAGACACAATTTAGCTAGTTGTATCTAGTCGAACTGATTGATACATTAGTGAGAGTGGTGTGAATTAATTGTTAATTAATTCAATAATTATTAACTCATTAATCAAATAAATAATACATCAGTTAACTACAGTGCATGGAAAGTTTCAGTGGAGACTAGTGGAGAGATAGGTGAAAGAGCAATGTGACTATCAGTTGTGACTATACTAGTGCATGAGTTTGCACCACACATTGATGGAGATGCCAATGAGGATTGCGCAGTGCAAGCCAGGTGGATTCTAACTCATTCAGAGCCCATATTTAGTAGGGATTGCGTAGTAGAGGCAGGCTAGCAGGTGGCAGTCGATCGATGCATGGATTTTCTAGATCAGGACCTGATTAGTGTGCAACGATTGGAGATACTGAGAGCTTGTGATTAGCTTTGTATTATGATTTTTACATGATCTCTATGACATATAATATACATATAGTTTTGGGTTTTCAGCTTTAATCTTTCCCGTAAATTACTGTGTTCATATGTGTGAATTTTTATGGTTTTAATGTGTGCATGCAATTGATTTAATTTCCACATATGATGGTCAATGGTAGAAGAGATTTTGTGTTGTGCATGAAGTTAAAATAGTGTGTGATCAAGAGAATCTCGGATGTATAACATATCAGTTATATAATTTCTACAGTTGGCATCCAACACCATCAACAAATTCTTTAGCTTCGCCATTTTCTTCCTTTAACTCTCTTTTTTGTTTATGTTCTTCATTCTCATGTTTATATTCTTCATTAGGTATTGGATCCTTAGGGGATAACTTTGATCCACTGTTAGGGAAAATTATTCTAAGTGAAGATACACTATTGGTCCTCTTTATTTGTACTCACCATGTTTTATAGATTTTCCTTATGTTGTATTTTTCCTAGAACCTCTTATTTCTTTATTCTTGATGAGATTGAGTATATCAAAGATGATTATGGATGATATGGAATTTTACACTAGAAATCCATTCTCATATTTGAAATTGTATTGAAATTAGGATCATTGCTTCACTATTGCAGGGTGGGGGGTGCTCTTCTTGAGTTTTTGGACAATTTCTGACAAAATGTCCATGTGCATGGTAGGATATGCATTTAAATGAAATTTTATCATAGTATAATGTTTTTTTATAACATTTCTGATCAATATTGATTGGAAAGGCTTTAGGAAGACCCTTATCCAAATCAACCTCCACAAATATTCTCAAGCAAGATTAAAAGTTCCCTTTTAGTTATGTGTTATTAAGAGAACAACCCAATTTATTACTAATATCTCTTAATGAACAATCATCTAAGAAGATCAATGCAAGATGGGGAAGATTAATTGAAATATGGTTATAGGTGATTTCCTATTTTGGATTTAAATATAGAGTCCATGGATACATGTCCTCCCTCTAAAACTCATGATGTAAGGCCCGAATATGAAAATTCAATCTTGTACTTCCTCAAAAATAGAAAAATGAAAACCCTCATATTGAGGAAAATGAAAATACCTAGCTATTAAATTATGATGCCCAATTTATACTACTCATGTGTCCATAGATTTTGGACTGGGCCACAACCACGTAAAATTTCCACTTAGAGCCATGTTAGACAAAATAGGTGATTTTCTTCTTGCCTCCAAGGAGAATTGTTTCATATGGGAAGTACATCCAACGTCCTAACAAAGTGGGCTTCTGATGGATTAGAATAACTACTTGGGATCTAGGTCTCAAACACAAAATTTAAATGAAAGAATATCATTATTGTTATTTTCTTAGAATGATCTCCACGAATGACCTTTAGTTCCAAAATATGACCACCACCTAGGTCAATGATCAACTCTGACAAGATGGCATTTAAGGAATAATCTAGAAACCAGTGGCTATATATCAAAAAAATCACATTGAGTCATCAACCATGTTTATTTTAGTAGGTAAGTTCAAAGGTGGGCGATAGGGTAAACCTTAGAATTGAGAAAGGTGTCTAATATCCATTTTCCCCTCCGTATTTGTGTTTAATATATTTTTAAAAAGGGTGGAAATTATGGGGTGGGTGGTTATATTTTTTCACTAGAGTAAACATAAAAATTTCATATTCATGGGACCTGGGATTGGTTTCCAATAATTAAGTAGAACCCTGTGCGTTGTTTCAAGGTTTTACTCTAGAAAATTCCCACAAATTATCTTTTTTTAATAATCATTCGATACTTCAAGCTTCTCATACACCATTTGGTTACTAGTTCCCTCCCTCATGATAGCAAGTTGAGGATTATTCTGAAAAGGATAAAATAATTATATTACACCTATTCCAATCCATCAAATTGTGTCATGTTATTTATATAATAATTAAGCAGTTGATGATATGGACAACAAAGGGGTCAACTTAGAACAAGGTAAGTTAAAGGTAAATGGGAAAGTGTCTCTATGTCCAATTCGATGATGTTAATAACATGCATTCATATAAGAAAATGGAAGTTTAAAACAAATTATTAAAACATCAAAACCCCGATAAAATCTATATTTTCATGCAAACTTTATTCCATACACATGTGCTAGAAGCTCCCCATAGAAGAAATTGTACTTATTAAGGAATGGATGCAACAATTTCCTTTTTACTACAGAGAAGGAATGAAGAGCTAGTGGCTTCTAAGGACAAAGTTCAACGTAAGTAAAACTGGGTGTGGAGGTAAGGGAAATTGGGCTTTATCCCACTAAGATGCTGAGAGGTCTTTACAAATTTTGTGTGTCTCTCCTTTGTCAATTATATGGAGAGGAAGATGCCTTAAATTTCAAATAGTCATGGGTGTCTTTAACACCCATGATTGCTAAGACCAACATTATATTCAATTAAGCCACCATCCTTTATTCGACTTTAGAAGATGGAATATTCTAAGCCAGGCATAAAATGTTAGGGAAACACCCAACATTCTATATTCCCTGCTACTTATTGGATGTTATCTTTTTAGTACATTCCTTGGGTATAGGATGACAATGGAAACCAAGTGATCCTCTAATCCATGCATTTTTCCAGGACCTATGGATAAAATACCACACACACTATCTCAAGAGAAATGGAAATTCATTACTCATTTATTATAATTACTCTTTTATTACACAATTTTATGGATAATGGATAAAAAAATTGAAATAGTTGGTAAAGTTGGAAACTAGTATGTATTATGAAAGGGCACATACATTAGAATTTATGCTTCAACTAATGCTCCACACTTGTTCCTGAGGTTCATAGTAGACAATTTGACTGTGTAGGAAGTGGAATATCATATTTTTTTTCATGGAGTTGGTGCAACCCTTTCCAAAGAACATAAATATCCATGGCCTCCAACGCCTTTTTATGTAATATCCTACAACTTTAAAGATAATAAGAAAGAATAAGAATATATTATTATGTATTTACATTTTGGGGAAGAGATATTAAAATACATGATCCCATGGTAATCAACAATCAACATTATCAAGTTTGAAAATATATATAGCCCTCTTATCACACAATCTTGAACTCAAGTGCAAAGTCCTCACAAGGTACAAAGTTGAGTGTAACACGAAAGTGTTTCTATTTTCATCGAGACAATTACTTCCCTTTGTTTAGTGAATAAAAAGTCTAATACAAGGGAGGCTTCCCTAGTAGAACCTAGGGTTCCTACGAGAAGATAAGTCAAGTCCAAGGTCACCTATGTTGGTACTCAAATCACCACCAACTTATTATTTTACGTGAAGTCTGAATTAGGTGGTTATTCAAGGTAAATTCAAGATTTAAGTTATCATACTTTGAGGGTTCTTTCAGAGTATTTATTAAGTAATTATCTAACATTATTTAATCCCAAATTAATCCAGAAAAAAAATTACTAAAGGATTCATATGTGCATAAAGCAAGTAAAAAGGTTAGGATAGGATCCTTACAGAAAATTGTTGACAAGGTTCTTAAAATACAAATTTTGACCATGCTTAAGGAAATTAGGTTTATACATTTATATATTTATTAATTTTATCATCGATAGGGGTTCAAATTCTTTTAAATGGAGTTTTAATTCCATTTGGATGAAAACAAATTCAAAATGAAGGTCACATTTCGAAAGCCATGTGGAAAAATTGTAGCTATTATAGTTGTTTTATTCTTAATTATGTAACTGAAGGTAAACATCAAAATTTAATAAATTCAAAGCTTAAAGTTACAAAATTTATTATGCACATAAATTCGAAGTGGAGAAGCTGCACAGAGTTTGTGGCACAAATGGTGGGCATAATAGAGTTGATTCAGAGAAATTGTGGTGCTTGAGCACTTAATTCCCCCTAGCCTACATACTCATATACAAGATATTAAAAAAATGGAATGAAATATCCACTTCAAAAAAGGAAGTCAAATAACACCATAATTTAATAAAAATTAAGAATTCTACTAAGAAGATGAAATATAAGAAATAAAAGGGAACTCCTAACATCAACAATTTTTTCAAGGAAGCATCATGAAAACTAAATTCATAATTTTGTCCTTCAGGAATATGTTTGCAAGGTGTATAGTGACGGGTTGGAATGATTTTTTCCTTTTTTTAAACCAAGAAAATTAAAACTAAAAAAAAAAATCCTAACATCAAATTTTTTTTTAAATGAGACATCTAAAACCAAAGAAACTAATAGAACCCTCCTTCCATCATGAATTTTGAATATGAGTAGTAAAATCCTTCCAAAATGATTTTTGAAGATGAGTAGTGATAGGTTGGAATGATAATACCTAAAATCACATTGCAATAATATCTAATATATTATAGTGTAAGACACTTACCATTTAAATCTAGCCTATTCGGATGAGGCTAAATTGATGCTAAAATTAAAAAATGCGCACCTTATTTGAATGCCATACTAATAAGTAGGTTTATGCTTTAATTTTTGGAAGTTTCATTTCCCAATTTTAACCCATCATGTTTATAAGGGCACATAAAACTAGAAATTGCATCAGGAAGTCAAAAGGAATGTCGAAAGGAGGAGCGGAGGAATGTGGAAAGAAACTATCTCTTTGTGTGACATGTCAAGCTACATCATCAATGTCACCTTATGGGGTGAACAATGCCACACTAAAGGGAAAAAACTTTCTAACCTCCATACCTTAGGAACCACTCTCATCCTTGCAATCAAAGGGGGTCGTGTCAATGGATACAATCTCTACTTAAGTATTACTTTTCTATAGCATTGACAAATGCTATAGATGATAGCACATCCAACAAAATTCCATGGATTTTGACCTCAACAAGTGGGCTTCCATCTGTAAGTTATGAGACCAAGTTATGAAATCAGATAAATAAACAAGGATACTGACTTTTTTTTCTGTCATTTTAAAGATAGAATAAAGTTTGGTAGTCAATATGACTATTGCGACAACGCTTTGGACCAAGTTATCTCTTAATGGGCCTGATTCGATTATTTCCCCAAAGATTGGAGTCAAATTTGATTCAAATTAGCCCTAGAGGAGTTTGGTAAAGAGGCAATTAAAAGACCAACATAGTTTCAGTGGGAGAAATTCCTCAAACCCAACTGAAAACAAAGGAGAGAGAATTATAAGCTAAAAGTATATACTTTCAAGTTTCAACCATCTATTTTACCATAACAGAGCACCAAAGGTATCAGGAGAAGAGTGGCTCACCTGATCAAATTGGTTTTTGTCGATATTGTTTTCCATCTCATCGGATATCAAAACGAAATATTTGCAATGATAATATCAAATGATTTCCAAGTTTGAGAAATAAATATTAATAACCATAGCTAAGTGGAGTACTACAATTACCAAAAGTTTTCATGGATTTTCAATCCATTGTTGCGACCCTCTTTGTCTAAAGTGTTTTACAATGTATCTATCCACATAGTAAAATTGCCTTCCCTTCCCTATACTTTGAGTTCAATATGGACCAAAATAGTGATTGAGAGCTCTCCTTCCTTGAATCCTAGTCAACAAACAATAAGGCTTACTGAATTTATCCAACTCCTTGTTTAATGTTTGTCGCAAGGCACTTGAGAGACGTTCCCCATACTTCTAGCATTGCTGTGTAGTAGATATTTAGCCTTTGTTTACAATGTTAGAATACCTATGACCTATAACTTTTACATACTCCAAGGGACTTCGAAAATATTTTATTTTTATACAATCACCACCCTACGATGAGTCAATTCTACTACCATGAGTGACTCTTCCATTCAAACCGAGATGTGAGCGGATAATGGTGGAAACCCTCTTGTACACTAAATCAATAGTTCGTTTCAAATTTTTGGTAGTCTAATCCGTGATTCTGGTGAGAGAAAAATCGTGCTATGTGGCAAACAATCAACATGATATCTACACCAGGATTCTATATATTTGAAACATGACTCAAAATTAAACCCTAAAATCAAGCTATGGTCTCTATGAGTGACCATGTGTTGAAATTGATTTTATGATTTCACATTTCAAAGAACAGTTGAAAGCTTCACAAGTTCCACTAAATGATACAAAATTTCATGATAGTGCAAACCCTTATGCATTGAATATAGAGGACAACTCTGAGAGTGCGGCTTCCTCTTCATTGAATAATACTCATGTCTCTATAGTATAAATTCAATGATTCAATTCATATTATTCATGGATGTGAAGAAGAGGAACCTCAGTGGCATCGTTTGTCAGTCAAAATTATGGTGGTTTTCCTATGTTTCAGTTCATACGTGGCAGTTAAAAAATTATTCTCATTGTTAGAAATGGTTGTTGAGCTAGTTCATTCCATTAAATTACATGCTGGAAGACATCAATGCTACATTAGTCACTTAATAAGTTCCTTGGTTCTGATTTCTTGAATTTACTTACCACTAGTTATAAATTTATAAGTGCAGAAAGAAGTTTCTTCCTTAGACCTAGCAGACTAGTCTAGAACAATAGAATGAAAATAATATAAGGTTTCTCTTAGAGAAATTGAAGAATGGAAAGAAAATTACTTGGAATCCATCGCAATATTTACTCTTGTCTCGACTTGTAAGCTTTGATCATAGCTTAGATTTCTATCATTAGAACCTACACATACAATCATAATAAGCCAAAAATATACAACATGTATGTAGCATTATCCAATTACTCTATTCAATGGATCAACAAAGCATTGAAACATATGAATGTAAAAGTAACATAACACATATAGGAAAAAAATATACCCTTTCTATTAATATGAATAGGAGATAGTTTACAACCAATAATAGTAGATGAACTTGTAGAGATCTCCCCAAGTTGACTTGTCCTTCCTTGTCATAAAGAAAAACTTAATGTCACCTTAATGCATGAAGATGATGTCTCTCTTAGATGCAAGGAAACAACATTAGGGTATGATCAATCTCCAAAATTCAACCCTGATGTTGCAGATGGATGTAAATTTATAGGAGAGTGGTAGTTTATTGTTACACAATAATTTGTCACCGTCCCTACCATTCTCTGTCCCGCACAATGGAGGACCCATTTTGTGACCTGTGAACATTGTCATGCCTTGAAAACATCATCAATGCATTCCTCTAAGCATGAGCTTCAATTGCCCTAAAGACATCTCCTTGCAAAAAATCATGAAAACATCTCCTTTTGCATTGGTGCGGGCAGAAAGTTCACCGCTCTCGCCAATGAGGAAAATCCTACAAAGAGGCCGCGCCAACTGGTGCTCTATCCCAGAGCAGTAGTCGCGCCAGCCAATTTAAGGAGTGTTTTTTAAATAAAGATGACTGGAGTTGTGTTTCAACAAACTCAGGAACCATTGCCTATCTTGAGTTGGGAGGTTTGGCTGCGGGAGTTCTATGGAAGGGAAGTGGTTTGCCACCTCCCATGGAGCCTTCCTTGTTGATAGGGCCAATCCCACAATAATAGGGATCCCAACTCCCTCCTTCCCCATCTATAAAAGCCTTCTCAATTCCATGTCAAGCTTGTCTTGAAGTGCCTAAGCTTTGAATCTCCAAATTCCCAACAGCCTTTTGTGCTGTAAGAGCCCTCTTTCTTCCCTTAAGGCCAACTCAAGTAAGGAGACTATTGTCGAGAGACTCTGGAGAGGTTTGCCCTTTCCCTGGCGAGCTTTGCGAGATGTGAACGACTGGAGACCCATCCAAAGGAGACCACGACGTCAGAACATTGGTTGTAATCTCTTTCGATCGTTATTTAATGAATGATTACGATTATGGTTCCACTCTGTTTTCGATTATGTTAATATGAGTAGCATCCTTTCTGACTGATATTTAGTTGTGTATCCTGGATTTTATGCTTGTATCTGTTTGTTTCTTGCATGTGCAGGTGTCCATCCGCGGAGATCGTGGAGGATCGTGAAATGCCGAGGCTGAGGAACGGGAACACTCTCTTCTTTAGATCGTAGCATTGGATTCCAGGTAGGCCTCCATCTTTGGTCTTTTCATTCCTAACTACGAACTTGCGTTGTAACATTTCGTGATTGTTGCTAGACCCCTGCTGGGCTAGTAGGGATCGCCTCTGTCCGCAGAGGGGATTTACCTCCTGAACAATTTGGCGACTCCACTGGGGATCGTCTAGATTTCACTGTCTCGTTTAGATTGTCTCGTTTTGATTATTTTATGATTTTCCTTGCTTGATGAGCCTTTTGGGTTGGGTTCTTTTGCTGTTTTTTGCTTCTTGGTTTGCTTAGTATACATTGATATGCTTCTGGAGTAGTTCTTTTTGTTTTTGGCTGAGAAACTCGACTGGCGCGCTTTTTAGCCCGACAGTCGCGCCAATCGGCGCATGTTGCTTTTGTTTAGCCTGCGCCAATTGCTTTCTGGCGCCAGTTGCAGCCTTACAGTCGCGCCACTCCTGTAAGGTTTATGAGTTTTCTCAGTTTTGAGCTCTCTGGGTTTGGTCAGTGCTTTTCTTCTTGATTTTCCGACTACCTGAGTGTGTTGGAGTCCTGTTTGACTAGGAATTCGCCTACATCCTTTGGTTGTTTGCTTTTATCTATCGATTTCACGTTTTGAGCCCTAGGGCATCTAGTGGCTTAGTGTATCGAGCCCTCCTTGTGAGTTTTGGTGTTTCGTTTGTCCAGTCGACTTTCTGATTGCTCCTCTGCATCCTCTTAGTAGTTTTTCATTGTTTTGTTGCGATTTTTGGGTGATTGCTCATTCCTTCATTCAAACTTCATTTGGTCTTGCTTTGGGTCTAGATCACACGGTCCATTGGAGCCTTTGAGTCTTTTCTTGGTTTTGAGAGACTTTGGTCGATTTGGGATCTGATTGCTTGTGTTGTTGAGTGAAATTTGCTTGTTTTGATCTCTCAATATCGTTTCTCAAGTTGTTTCGTTTGTTTTCAGTTTGTTTAGTGTATCTTAGCTATCAAACGTTGAAAATTACAAAAAAAAATCTCTTGTGCTTTTGGTTGAATTAGTGCAAATTGAAATTTTTCGATTTTACTAGTGATTAGTGATTTGAATGAAAAGTTTTCAATTTCATTAGTTGCATTAGAGATCTCATTGTTTGTCTTCCGAATCATTTTGTTTGTGTAAAGACTCTCAACTCTTCTGTAGCTAGTTTTCATTGAACAAAATGGTCTACTGTGGCATGTAGCTTTGCATTTAGGAGTTTTTGAAACAATACATTCGTTAGGGCCTGAAAATTGAAACCTAATTGAAGATCAAATTTAAAATCCACTCAATTAACCTAAGGCAGCATTGAAATCTAACGAAACATATTTAGAGGTCTAGGCTAGAGACGTGTTCCGGCGTCTTTAAACCTAGCAGCTGTCGTTCGATTTTTGGCTTTAGACAGCGCTAGTACGGACTTGTGCTCCCCGTACCATCGCGTATATAAAGGGAGACCCCTCTAGGTTTTCAATCCTTTATCCACAGGAAGCCGAGTCTGCCGCCCTATACCCGTGATACACCGAACACAGCATTCGGGGAGATTACCTGCACGTACGGAAAGTCCTTGGTCGATTTTTGTTTCATTATTGAAACCAAGGTGTATATTGCAGTTCACGGATATTTGGTACACCCTTTGTGCCTAGTTTTTCCTGAGCAGTCATTTGGTCTTTTCTGACTCCCTAAATTTGAAAAGACTGTCAAGCGCTTGTCCTTTCACGCTTGTATCAAATCTGAAAGAGATAGAGTCATCTTTCTATCATTTCTCGACTCTTAAAACATGAAACGGTAGAGTTTCTTACTTTTCAATGTGGTAAAAATTAATCACCCACGATTACACGCCCGCTTAGATATTTCTTGTTGACCGTTTTGATCATGTGCCTTGACTCTTTTTCAGCCCGTGTGTGTGTTGGTTCTTTCTTCTCTTGTCGTTTGCCACAGTGGCAGAACCCTCGGTTTCGTCTACTGGTAGTCCTTACACGGACGATTCTTCAGAGGCTTCCCAATCCTCTGTCGAACCACAGCAGCCTGTTGTTTCCGAGTTTCCTGACGGGGGACGGGTTCTCGCTGAGCAACCCTTTGGAGGACCAGTTGAGTTCAATTGGCCCTTTTCGGACCCTATGTCTGAATTGAGATCAGGAGCTGATTTCCTTTCTCTTACATCGGGTTCGCCTTTTGTTGCTGCTGTATTTCCTCCTAGTCCTCGCCGTCTTTTGCGTGATTTAACGGCAAGATCAACCATGAGTGATTCTGGTGAGGAAATCCCAACGTCTGGTGAAGACTATCAGCTCTTCCCATGAAGATTATTTGAGGGAGACAACTCTGAGCTGGCTGCCATGTCAACAACCAGTCCTTCTTTACCACAGGGATACAGATCTCTGGGTCAGATCATTTCTACTGCAGCCTCTATGGGAATATCATCTCCTGCTCCGAGGCCAGCTGCTACTACGCCCGGGGTGTCTCCTCAGACGCCCGTCACTTCTGTTCCCGTCCGGCCCACTGTCTGTGTGGCCGCCTCTTCTCCTGTTGTCTCAGCATCTGCTACCAGGGCTGGGCCAACTCCTGAAGATGTTTATCTAGCCACTGCTATACCGAAGAATATCTCTCCGGAGGAGTATCGGTTGTCTTTGCAACAACTGAACACCGAGGTTGGACCTTCCTCCCAAGATCCCTACCGATCTTACTTTTCGCACTATGCACAGGATGGTAGTCCCGTGTATGCTTTCCTAGGTCAGTATGACGAGCACGGGGAGATTTTACGTCTACCCGCTCCTGAGGCTTATCTCTATGCTCAAGGTTTACCGTATAACCAGGCTTATAACCTACAAGGACAGCCTTTCCAAGGCCAACCTACGGGCCAACCTGGCTATCTTTACGATCCACAGGGGCAGCCCATTCAAGGCTATCCTGTCGGCCAACAAGGGCCATCGTACGGTCCGCAAGGACAGTATTATAGCCCTTCTGGTCAACCTGTTCAGCCTCAGCCGGGGTATCAACCGGGACCGGTCTATGGTCCTAGGGGGCAAATCCAGCCTTCTTTACCGATGCAACCGCAGTATCCTGTTATTTCTAACGTTGCATATTAGCCGGGACCATCCTATGGTTCTGCTTCAGGTCAAACCGGTTTCCAGCAAGCACCTGGTCCTGTTCCACCACCAGGCCAACCGGTTCATCCGGTACAACTCGGTGTCCTGCCTCCAGGCCAACCGGCCCATCCGGTACAACCTGGGGCTCACTTACAACCAGGTCAACCTGCGCAACCAGCGCCGCCTATCTATCCAGGTCAACCTGGTCATTCAGGTTAGCCCTCTCAGTCGGGTCAACCTGTTCATTCAGGGCAGCCCGCTGATTCATTAACCCTGCACAGCAGCCGGTTCATTCAATGCTGCAGCCAAATCAACAGCTGCGCCCTACTTATCAGGCTCTGCAGGGTTCCACTTTTCAGCAGCCTACTCATCCTCAGGGTGGTTATTATCCTCATGGTCAGTCTCAACCGAACTGTAACCACCCCAGAGGCTCTCAGTATTATCCTCCTCCACCCGGTTTTACCTACACTCAGCAGCCAAATCCAAACGCTGCTTATAGAGGGCCGACACATAATCAGGGTCCATACCCTGGTTATCAAGCCCCACACTATGGTTACCAGCATCCAAATCAGTCTGGTTATACGACCTACGCCCCCTACGGTCAGAATCCTGTAGGACAGAACCCGTGGGGGCAAGGATATTCACAACCATCGTGGAGTATGGGTACCGGACCTCATCCTGGGCCTGGCATGGCAGTTAATCCTCCATTGCCATTCCTGGCCACCTTGGAGCTGCCAGATGTTTCAAAGTTGACCAATGATCTGATTTTACATAATTCGTATTGGCCTCCGGTTCCCACCAAGATACCAGGTGATTGCCCCAAGTTTGAGGGAAAAGCTGGAGAGGACCCCCAGGCGCATGTGATGACGTATCATCTTTGGTGTTCGTCTAACTCTTGGGTCGATGATTTGATTCGCCTGCGCCTCTTCCAGCGTACTTTAACTGGAGCTGCTGCTAAGTGGTACATAGAGTTATCCTGTGGCATTTTCCAAGATTTCAACTCTTTAGCCATGGCTTTCCTCACGCATTTTCAGTTACCGGTTCGGTATGAAGCCGGGACGCACCTCCTGACTTCCCTGAAGCAGGATAAAGCCACTCACATCTCAGATCACATTCATGAGTGGCGACGCTATTGTAGACTGATCAAGTTTCACATACCTGATCAGATACTGACCCACTGGTTCACCACCTCCTTTGTGAATAAAATCGCTCAGGATATTGCGATGGGAGCGTGCGTGACAGAGGAACAAGCCATCGCACGTGCCCAATACCTAGATCTTGTCTATTCTCAGTCCGGCACGATTTATGAAATCTTGACTGATGCTCCATGGCTCAGAACCATTAAGGCTCCGCCCACCCCTGCGGTGGATGGTGTCACTGATTCTGTCTCTCAAAATTCGAAGAAATATTCGAATGGGAAGCAGAAGGCTAATTCTTCCAACAATACCTCTGCTAATCCCGCCTCATCCGATTCTGGTAAAACCGCGGAGGTGATTGCCGTTCAGGCCAATCCTGCGGACAAATCCTCCAAGGGGAAGAAGAAGGGTGAAGGCAAATCTAAATCTGATGCCCCGAAACCAGAATCTAAATCTCGTACTGAGGATGGCTCCCAGCATAAACCCAAGTACCCTTGCCTCATTTGTGAAGGGGACCATTATACTAAGGATTGTCCACGACGATCCGAGGTTAGTCAACTTTTTAAAGGCCCAAAAGGGACTCCGGCCATGTTAAAAGAGCCATTTCCCTCTCAGCAGACCCAGATGGTCGAACATCCGTCACCATCTACACCTTTTGGGTCTCAGGTTTTCATGATGAAGAGTGTTGCACCTATCTCTGTCGCTACGCGGTCGAAGGATTACAACAAATCGCGGTAGGCACCCAGGAAGGCAGTTACGGATGGGCCGCCTCCCCCACCTATCTCCGGTCCGTTGGAAATCGAGAAGCCTTCTCTTAAACCCGTTGTGAAGCCACCTCCCAAAGGTGTCCTTCGAATATCTTCTTATAATCCAAATGCTCTTGCCGCTCAACATTACAGCATTGTTGAGGATTTGGCACAGGCGCCGTCTGCCATGTCTGCGCTAGAAGTTCTTCAAAGTTTTCCTTCGCAACGGAAGGGTTTACTGTCTGCGATCGGGGGCATTGATCCCACCGACTCGAGTCTTCTCACCTTCGATTTGGAGAATTTCACTCCCCGGCTTCCACATCAAATCGCTCTGGTTATTAAAGTCGGGATTAGCGGTCTGAACATTCATAGGACTGTCGTGGATGAGGGTGCATCTACCTGCGTTATGTCCTCCACTTGCTGGAAGGCCATTGGCTCTCCAGCCCTGTCGTCATCTCCCAATGCCCTTGAGGCATTTGATGGTCGGGAATCTAAACCCCTGGGTGTTCTCGAGAGTCTAGCGATCACATTACAGGGAAAAACTTTCAACGTAGAAGTGGAAGTGGTTGACGCTAAACTCAACTACAACATACTTCTTGGCCACAGCTGGACCCATGCCATGCTCTGCGTGCCGTCCACCGTCTTTCGATTCATTAAGTTCCCTCACGAGGGCAAGATTGTCACAGTGGATCAGTTGTCATTTTTCACCTCTAACTCTGAGAACAACGTGCCATACGTGGATCAAATTCTGAATCCCCCGGACAGTGTAGGACCTGGTCTCTTCAAAGACCCAGTCCTCATGGGTATCTTTCCCGCACCGCTACCGCATACTGCTCAAGTCAATATGTTGTCCAGGTCCGATGACCCCTGGCTCATTCCTACACCTGAGCAAGTATATGAGTTTGGAGAATCCATGCCTTTAACGCCAGTAGAGATCAACTACTGTGAGATTGTTGCTGCATCGGATCCTCCACCTCCTCAGCATGCTCCTTTGAGCATGGCTCTCGACGTCTACTCTCAATCCCCCTGGCTTGGTCAGGCTGATTCACCTGATCCTCTCAGAGAGACTTTTCCTTCCGATGAGGCTATCATTGAAACTATGTCTCTTGAGGAGCTGCCTTGGGGCGATGGACATCATCGATCCTCGTTTATGCCTAGCTTGGGGGCAATGACTGATTGTCTGGAGCGTTATGTTACTCAGTTTCCTTTCCCTCCTCTTAAAACACCCATCTTGACGCACGAGGTTTTTTCGGAGGGTAACCTGAGTAACATTACTCAAACTGTTCCAATCAACATCTCCGTTAAACCGAGGATCGTTGAGAATATTCACGTGGGTGTGACTTGTTCTCCTGATGAGATTCAAGTCTATACTAAGATTTTCAAAGAATTCAGAGATGTTTTCTCATGGTCTTACGAGGAAATGTCGGGGATTGATCCCAGTATCGTAGTGCACGAGATTCCAACCTATCCAGGTGCGAAACCCGTGCGCCAACGCTTACGCCCCATGCATCCTCAAAAAGCCGCCGCCATCAAGGCAGAAGTTGAAAAAATTCTGAACGCGGGTTTTATTTATCCCATCCCCCTCACAGAATGGGTGTCTAACATTGTCCCTATCGATAAAAAGCAGGGTACGATTAGAGTCTGTGTGGATTATCGCGACATCAACCGCGCTTGTCCAAAGGATAATTATCCCACTCCGTTTATAGACCAGATCATCGACGAATGTGCCGGGAGTGAGATCTATTCCTTAATGGACGGTTTCTCAGGATATAACCAAATCAATATTGCACCTGGGGATCAACACAAGACCACATTCATCTGTCCGTGGGTTACTTTCGCGTATAAAAAACTCCCGTTCGGCTTGAAGAACGCTGGAGCCACTTTTCAGCGTGTGATGTCCTACGCTTTTCATGACATTCGCCATATCGTTCAGCCTTATTTGGATGACTTGCCAGCCCATTCGGGTAAGCGAGAGGACCATCCTGAGCATCTCTGCCAGATCTTTCTTCGTTGCAGGCGCTACAATATCAGGCTCAATCCTCATAAATGCGTCTTCTGCGTTGATTCTGGCCGTCTTTTAGGATTCATCGTCTCGAAAGACGGAATTCGCCTTGACCCTTTAAAGGTCGAGGCCATCGTAAATCTCCCATCACCCTCCTCCCTGTATCAGTTATAGAGTCTACAAGGGAAAGCGAATTTTCTTCGGCGCTTTATCCCGAATTATGCCGAGGTGGCCAAAGGATTCACTCATTTGTTAAAGCAGAATTTTCCCTTTCTTTGGGACAAAATTGCTCAGGAATCCTTTGAGAAGCTGAAGACGTTGCTTGTCAATGCTCCGTTGCTTCGTCCTCCGGACTACCACCGCGACTTCACTTTATATCTAGCCGCCGCATTTAGCACCATAGCCATGGTCTTGGTGCAGGATGACGATCACGGTGATGAACATGTTGTTTATTACCTGTCACGAAACTTTCTCGACCCGGAAACGCGTTATGCACATGTCGAGAAGTTGGCATTAGCAGCAGTACACAATGTACAACGCTTTCGCCATTACATCTTTTTGCGCACATAGTAGTGGTTTCAGACTACAACCCTATGACGTATATTCTTTCTAGACAATTACTGGGGGGCAAGTACTCCAAATGGATTGTGATCCTGCAGGAGTTTGACTTAGAGTTCACTATTGCTAAGTCAACTAAATCACTGGTCTTCGCGGATTTGATATGTTCTCTCCCTACAGACTCTGCTCCCTCACACTCTGAAGACCATATACCAGACGAAACGCTTTTCCTCATCAGTACTCGTGACCCTTGGTATGGTGACATAATAGTGTATCTTCAAACCTCGACATTTCGGTCTGAGTTGGATAAAGCTGCCCGCCGTCGGATTCGGCACCAGTCCCAACCCTACCGTATAGTAGGAGATACCTTATATCGCGTTGGAGTAGATTCGGTGCTCCGACGATGCCTAACCTTGGAAGAGGCTGAGAAGGTCCTAAATGACTGCCACAGTGGCGCCTGTGGTGGACATATGTCCGGGTATGCTACTGCCCAGAAGATTCTGTGAGCAGGTTATTTCTGGCCTTCCATATTCAAAGACTGTATCACTGCAATCCGTAAATGTCATGCATGCCAGATATTTCAGCGGAAGATGCGCGCGCCGCCTTTACCATTGCATCCCGTTATTACCGTCGGCCCTTTTACGAAATGGGGCATGGATTTTATGACATGTAACCCTCACTCGGCCGGGGGGCATGCATATATCATTGTCGCCGTCGACTACTTCACCAAGTGGGCCGAGGCGATGCCTACACTAGCTGCTGACGGGAAAATGGTAGCTCAATTTATATTCAACCACGTTATTGCACGATTCGGGGTTCCTCAAGCCATCATCACTGATCACGGTACTCACTTCCGAGATTATATGATGGTAGAGCTGACTTCAACGTTGGGCTTGCGTCACGACAACTCGACACCATATTACCCTCAAGTGAATGGTCAGGTTGAAGCAGTGAACAAGGTTTTGGTCACTATGCTTCAGCGAACAGTTGGTATTGACAAATCCAATTGGCATCTCCAACTGTTCTCAGCTCTCTGGGCATACCGAACATCTACAAAGAGTGCAACTGGGTTCACACCATTTCAATTGGTGTATGGCCTGGAAGCAACTCTTCCGGTTGAATGCGAGATTCCTTCGTTAAAATTAGCTGTGGAGCTTCTACCTAATACTTCTGCTGAGGAGGAACGTCTTCTGTATCTATAACGGTTAGATGAAACCCGTCGTCTGGCTACTTTAATTATCGAAGCACAACAGAAGAGGGTCAAAACTCATTTTGATTAATCTGTTTCTCCTCGTTCCTTTATTGAAGGAGACCTCGTCCTCCTGTACGATCAAGCACATGACAAGCTTGGAGCCAGTAAGTTCCAGCCTATGTGGCATGGGCCCTATATAGTAAAACGCATTTTGAAAAATGGGGCCTACGAGCTTATAGATTATGAAGGAGTTCCGCTGGCGCAGCTCATAAATGGGTTGTACCTCAAAAAGTACTATGCCTGAAGTGATTTCTTGGTGTGGTGTGTGTACATAGGTGTGTGATTTTCATTTGTGTGCATGTATAGTGTGGTGTGCTTTGTAAACATCTTTCTGCTAATCGGGTCTTCCTGGTTGTGGAGATGTCTATTCATCCATTTGTTGGTTTCGCGGATGGTGCCTCCCGCAGTACCAGGAATCTGTCTTCAGCAGCCTGGGTAATCTATGATCCTGCTGGTGAGTTGATTGACCTGCAAGGAGTGTGTCTAGGACGTACCACGAACAACATTGCATAATATAGTGCTGTGTTAGAATTATTAACCGAGGCAGTAAACCTTGGTATCCGTGAATTGCTCGTGTATCTAGATTCGCAACTTGTAGTGTTACAACTAAACGGACACTATTCGGTAAGGAACCCATCCATCTTACGTCTTTATCTGCGTATTTGATTACTGGAAAGAAATTTTGACTACATTACATATCATCATATACCCAGACATTTGAATACATTAACAGATGCAGTAGCAAATTTGGTATTAGACAGACATTTGCGCAATTTGTAAATCATCATCACATGTAAAGAAAGATCCATCCAGAAATAGATATTCACATATATATAGATATCTAAATGTTTACATAGAGTGTGTCACATAAAAGTCAAAATATACATAATCGTCTTAAGTACATCCGGAGACGATATGTCTCTCAAAAAATAGGTGTGGTATAAATCCTAAGAGCTAATCCGCATGGTGCTCATGATAGCATGTGACTGCACGCACTAAGCGTCTCAGGATTCGGTGGATCCGACCCGGAACTCCCACCGTGTGGCGCTGGTATGCCATCGGTACGTCCGCCAGCCGAGCATAGTCCGGAATCCCTCGGGCAATGCCCTCAAGATTCTGGATCAACTCCTCTCCTCCGGTGCCCTCTCCCTAAGGATCAGGGGCGAGTTGAGTCCTCCGTGAGATTGGAGACATCCCAGCTGGTCTCTCAGGTCCCACATCTGCATACATATATAAAATGTGTTAGGACGAATGTGTATTAACAAAAAAAAACATAAAACATAAAATCAAAAATATGAGGTCTTACCCAACTCCTCATCCCAGTCATCTCCTTCTAGCAGTGGAAGATCTGGGTCTCCGGTGAAGTCAGTTCCTGCATAGGGCCAGTCTTCCACTACAATCAGCTGGTGCCATAACCACCTAAAGAACTTCGGCCTCCAGGACATCTGTT
Organism: Pinus albicaulis; assembly: GCA_034641835.2. Lineage (NCBI taxonomy): Eukaryota > Viridiplantae > Streptophyta > Pinopsida > Pinales > Pinaceae > Pinus > Pinus albicaulis. The sequence continues at coordinate 263,866,995 of CM076582.1, read as the reverse complement.
GGCTGCCTCCAGCTCTGGGCATTAATGCTGCCCAGCGAGCCATTCTTGGCACTCGTGGTATCGGATCTGCTACTGAGGCCCCTTGGCCCTGGAAGATTGGTAAGCGTTCCAGAATGAACGATACCAGGATGGAACCATAACCAAATTGTTTCAGTTTACCTTGTTTGCATTTTGTGAGCTGCCTTTTCATATTTATTGTTACTGCTGTTGCCCAGTCAAACAGTAAGGGACTCATGCATTCTGAGGCCAGCAGGAGTTGGGCCTTTGTGGCCTCGTGCGGTGCCTGCGACCCTGCAGCCCGCGTGATGGTATGTAGGAAAACTCTCAATGCCAGATCAGGGATAGTGTGGATATCCACCTTCTTGCTTCCCGATCCCATTTGTGCTCCTCGGCACACTCGTGCCATCACTTCTTCCATCTTCTCCCCAGATGGTCTGCTTCCAGTCAAGACAGGGATCGGACCTCTGCGGGACAATCCGGTGATAAAATAAACATCAGAAACCTCCAGCTCTAATACCTGATCTCGTAACCTGAACACTTGTTCATGTTCATCCCAGATATTGATCAAATAATGGAGGAGCTCGAGCTGAGCTCGTAGACAGGGTGTAAGGAAGAACTTCTTCAGCCCACAGTTTCTGAGGGTATTCATGCAAGCCTCACTTTGGATGGCCTATTCATCCTCTTCTCCATGCTCTCGTTCTTTCCATTCAATCACCATTTTTCTTGATTACCTGCATTCATATGGTCATAAACCCTTAGTTAGATCTCTGATAGGCGTCAAATTCCATGCAATTTTGTTTAAATATCGATTTTTTAGGCGAAATTTTAGGTTCGGCCGCTGGCGTGGCTGTTTTGTGAACAGTCGCGCCACGTGGCGTGAGCCCTTTGTATAAAAGAGCCCATTGGCACGGGTCCGTGCTCGATACCCGCGCCAATGAGCGCGGCCCTAAAATTTCAAAAGTGGCCCTAGAGAACTGATTTACAAAGGAAAACTATTAAAAAATGGATGAAAATGTAGAGCGGGGAAGCGCCTCTTACCTGTAGCAGACGAGAGACTGAATGGTCAACCGGATCTGTCGCAATCGCCGTCAGAAGTTTCTACTCCAAATGGATCACTGTTTCTTTTTACCAAGGTAAATAGTAAATGTAATTTTATTTTTACCAATTTGACATATTTATAACTTTTTGACATAAAATGAGTTGTAAAAAGTCATTTTTATCAAATATTTTAATATGTTATGTCGAAAATGGGTTTTACGCTTGCTTGGTATGTGCAGCAGTAGGTTTTTGCGACTTTAACGATGGAAACAAGTTGTATTTTATACTTTTTCGGACTCGGTAAATACACGAAAAAGTCACTTTGGAGTCATCTTTCAGCTCTTTTCTGACTCTCTAAACATGAAAAGATTGCCGAGGCCCTTGTCGTTTCGATCTCATTAAATTGGACATGAATCGACATCTACCCAGTATACGTTTACCCCTTTTTTGGGCTGGGATGGATTGATTACGAAAAAGGAATACCCTAGCCTATTGCGACTAGGAGGTTTTCTCGGATATTGTTTTCAACCTTTTCAGATCTGAGGAACTATTTACGAAAAGGGACCTGTGGAGTTTACTTTTCTGCTGTCTTTTCAAACTCTCTAAATATGAAAAGACGCCGAGTTCTCCCTTTGTCAGACTCGTTAAACCCTGATGACATCGGATCTAGTCGAAATGATGTTCTCCAAGTTCCTCCTTCCCGAAGGGCGGACTTGTATTACAAGAATATGCTATCCCCTTCAAGCTTGTTATCAAAAATAATTGGGGTACTCACCAGAAATGGTGGGGGAAAAATGGAACCATCGTCGTTGTCATCGGCAGTATGTCGCTCTTGAACATGGCACTTGTCCGCATTCGTGTCGGGTTGGGGACATCTCATCTCGTTTCTTCACTTTGCCTCCGTGGGTTTGGATAATCCCTTTTTACCTCTCATCTGCTCATTTCCTCGTCACCATGACCTCTGATCCGTTGATCTCGAATACTACCAAGTCCACTGTCGTGCCGTTTATATATTCAAGAGAAGTTGACCTCTGCAAATATCAACCTTCCTTTGATTCTCATATGATCCTGATTCACAACAAAAACATCATGTTCCTCTGTCTCATGTCGATGATGTGGGAAACATTATGGCCCACCTTCGATCAAGGTCACTTCCTGTCGATTTCAGCTCATTATCCAGGAAGTTGATCTAGAGACTCCTTTATGGTACCTTGGAGCCTGCATGCCTCAATGGCAGGTTCGTCGCATTCGACGTGAGGTTTTCATCATTGGCCTCCGATCGAGTGATTATGCGGGTGTTCGACGCCAACTCATTGATTCACACACCGTAGATTGTACCTGCAGTACCTTGAGGGCCGTTGTCATTATTGGTGGTTCCTCTCGTGTCTGTTAACAACTTTCATCATTGGCTGGTAATCAGACGATGTTCCTGCATGTTCGACTTCAGCTCACATATTCGCATGCTCGAACTTGTACTTTGTTTGGGTCGAGATGGAGCGCAAGACCCTAGATTGTGTCTGTTGTAATCCAGGCTGCGATTGTGGATTATTATCATTATGTATATGACTCATTGATTGGATGGCTGCGACCATACCTGAGTCTATTTATTTGATCCTCGCTGGATGGCTGCGTCCATACCCTGGATCCGGATTATAGTATACTCTGTTTCGGATGGCTGCACCCATACCACATATACATCATGTACTTGAGATATCGGTTGTATTTTCTACGCAGGTTTTCCGACGGCGGGCCTTCAGTTGAACATGTTCTCGTAAAGCATTTCACCCCTCTCTCTCTCGGGCCTCATACTTAGGGGGCATCTGTTACACAGTAATTTGTCACCGTCCCTACCATTCCCCGTCCCGCACAATGGAGGACCCATTTTGTGACTTGTGAACATTGTCATGCCTTGAAAACATCATCAATGCATTCCTCTAAGCATGAGCTTCAATTGCCCTAAATACATCTCCTTGCAAAAAATCATAAAAACATCTCCTTTTGCATTGGCGCGGGCAGACAGTTCACCACTCGCGCCAATGAGGAAAATCCTACAAAGAGGCCGCGCCAACTGGCGCTCTGTCCCAGAGCAGTCGTCGCGCCAGCCAATTTAAGGAGTGTTTTTTAAATAAAGATGGCGGGAGTTGTGTTTCAACAAACTCAGGAACCACTGCCTATCTTGAGTTGGGAGGTTTGGCTGTGGGAGTTCTATGGAAAGGAAGTGGTTTGCCACCTCCCATGGAGCCTTCCTTCTTGATAGGGCCAATCCCACAATAATAAGGATCCCAACTCCCTCCTTCCCCATCTATAAAAGCCTGCTCAATTCCATGGCAAGCTAGTCTTGAAGTGCCTAAGCTTTGAATCTCCAAATTCCCAAGAGCCTTTTGTGATGTAAGAGCCCTCTTTCTTCCCTTAAGGCCAACTCAAGTAAGGAGACTATTGTCGAGAGACTCTGGAGAGGTTTTCCCTTTCCCTGGCGAGCTTTGCGAGACATGAACGACTGGAGACCCATCCGAAGGAGACCACGACGTCAGAACATTGGTTGTAATATCTTTCGATCGTTATTTAATGAATGATTACGATTATGGTTCCACTATGTTTTCGATTATGTTAATATGAGTAGTATCCTTTCTGACTGATATTTAGTTGCGTATGTTGGATTTTATGCTTGTATCTATTTGTTTCTTGCATGTGAAGGTGTCCATCCGCGGAGATCGTGGAGGATCGTGATCTGCCGAGGCTGAGGAACGGGAACGCTCTCTTCTTCAGATCGTAGCATTGGATTCCAGGTAGGCCTCCATCTTTGGTATTTTCATTCATAACTACGAACTTGCGTTGTAACATTTCGTGATTGTTGCTAGACCCCTGCTAGGCTAGTAGTGATCGCCTCTGTCTGCAGAGGGGATTTACCTCCTCAACATTTATGAACTTTTGTCCATTTACCAATCTAGGCTTGAGGTACACTCTTGATGGGAGGATGAGCTCAAGGGACAAGAAGTGAAATATCCAAGGTAGGATCATATAGAATTCAAAGTTCTTATCCAAGGTAAATGGTTAAAACAATTCCTGGAAGCTTCTGGAAGAGGAAGCTGTAGGATTATTTTTATTTTTCCCAAATATTTAGAACCAACGTACCCCCTACAGTGGAAAACGTGTTTTTGATCAGCGCTGGTGCAGAATGGAGTAACTTCCTGTTCAATGCAGGTCCCTAAATGCCCAGGGTGCAGTGGGCCCTAAAAGAACTAATTTAAAGAAGTCAGACCTAGAAGCTCAGGGATTTTGAAGTCATACTTAGGGCTTTGTGTAGGGATGATGACAAGCTGTTCACATATGTTGATTGATCAGGTTTGTAGGCCTATTGAACTTATGCGATAAAATTACCTATAACATTGGTCTCTTGAATTTATACAAGTTGATTCTTCGATTATCTTGGTATTTTTTCATTGTTGTGTGTTGAAGTCGCCAGGCCACTAGAGTTCTCTGAGATTTTCTTATGATTGAATCCTGTGAATCACAACCATGACCTCCACGCTTACTGAGAATGCTCCTGAGGAAAGAGTTGTTATTGCCAACAAGGAAGGTTTTACGACAGATCCTGAAAAAAATGTTAAGGATCCCAAGGCCACTAAGAAGGCGAAGGCTCCCAAGGGATCCAACAAAGAAGAAGAGGTGATGATTTTTGGTGCATACAGACGAAGAAAGATGATGTATTCAGCTGCTGCATTGTCTGTATCGGCATTGAGAAGCATGCATCCTTCCGCAACAATATTCATGGAATTGTGGTGGTAATTTTTGGTGCAAAATCAGGGAAAAAGCAATGATGAAATCAATGGATGCATTTTCCAAACCAATGTTGGGAAGCATATGTCATTTTGTAGCCCTTCCGCAAAAATATTCTTGAAATTGTTGGAACTTTCTTTCATAATAATCTTCATGGAATTTTTGGAACTTGTTGGAACAAGAAGGTGCAAAGGTGTTCGAAGAATTTTATTAGACTTTATACCATGAGAACTTGTGAGCCCACGATTTTGCATGTGGATTAAATAAGACTCGAAGCCAAACGTTGTACTACACAAAGAAGTTTTACATGTGGAGTAAATGAGACACGAAGTCAAACTATTTAATGCATGAATAACACTATATCGGACGAAGGGACTGACGACAAGGAAAAAATGGTTTCGACATGTTGAATTTTGATGCGATAGAGGAGGATGAGAATGAAACGAGGAGATTGGTTGGGATGAACAATATTTTCCCAACCAACTCCATAGAGAAAATGTCTTTCACTATAACAAGCGTATGTTACAATATGCATAACTTATATAGATAATCATTGAAATGTTTTATTTTAGTACATTATAGAGTTCAAATATATATATATATATATATATATATATATATATATATATAACACTTAACGTAAACAAGCCACACTTATGAGATGTCATGATTTTGGAAACATCGACTTTGGAAGTTGAAGCTTATTTTATTTTAATACATACAAATTTCATGATAGTGAGTATAAGATAATATTTTAAATTTAAAAAATATATAATCTTTTTTAATAAACATTATATTAAAATGTCTACAGCGAAATAAAAAAAAAGTGTCTTATTGTTTTCATGTTTAAAAACACACTCCTCATCTGTTATTGTTTTCAAGGCCATGAATTTTTGTTGTTTATTTTTAAAAACATGAACTTTATAGCTGACGATCTTTAAAATGTTGACTTTAGAATTTGATGTTTATTTTCATTTTGTTAAAAATAAATTAAAAAATAATGATTATATATATATCTATATATATATAAAACACTTAACGTAAACAAGCCACACTTCTGAGATGTCATGATTTTGGAAATATCGACTTTGGAAGTTGAAGCTTATTTTATTTTAATACATACAAATTTCATGATAGTGAGTATAAGATAATATTTTAAATTTAAAAAATATATAATCTTTTTTAATAAACATTATATTAAAATGTCTACAGCGAAATAAAAAAAAAGTGTCTTATTGTTTTCATGTTTAGAAACACACTCCTCATCTGTTATTGTTTTCAAGGCCATGAATTTTTGTTGTTTATTTTTAAAAACATGAACTTTATAGCTGACGATCTTTAAAATGTTGACTTTAGAATTTGATGTTTATTTTCATTTTGTTAAAAATAAATTAAAAAATAATGATTATATATATATATATATATATATATATATATATATATATATATATAATGGTGGGAATTAAAGTAATTTATGCAAGGCTTAAGATTTAACTGAGAGCTTATTAGGAATTTGTGACTTCATAAATACAGACACTCTATGAAGATTAGGGAGCCTACTCCTTAAGCCTTATGACAACTGGCTCAAGATGTCTCCTCATGAAATTTGAAATATAACGTGCCACCATCTAATAGTCCATAAAAAAACACATTTAAAAAATATAGGCACAAAATATTATCTATTAAAAAATTATGTTATACTATTTTCATTTTATAAATTATACCCATTAATTTTTCAAATAGCCAACCTTAAGCAAGCATGGAGCATGACTCCATGCCCATTGGATATCCAAATTTGTAATCATTATAAGCTCAACTAATGTAGGTTATTTGACATATTGTCTATTGGCTCAACTTACCTCCCACTCATGCATATAGAATATGTGCCATAATATCCAAAAACACATAATATCCCCAAAATGGATTGTAGATGCCCAAGGGAATTACAATCCATCTGGAAGCTCTACATGAAATACAATCCATCCAAAACCTATAAATGAAAGAGAAAACATTCACCCTCACTGTCTCTACCTTGACCACAAGCAAGGTACCCAAACCCTCCCTTGTTGAAAACCCTTGTCTTCTTGTTAAGCACTTTTCTCCCCTCGCAGTTCTAGATATATATTTCATATCTTCCCTCCTCATGAGTCCACCTCTTTTTCTATTTCTTCACGACCTTTTCTACTCAACCATTTTTCCATACCTAAACACTTTACTTCATTAGTTTCATTAGATGCAGGAAATATACATTCTGCCAATCCTTAATCTCTATATCCCTTCATGCCACTGTCAATCTTCCCTCAAATCTACAAATAATATCCATGATAATCCATTGTGGGTGGAATTCATGTGGGTGAAGTCACCAACACTAATTGCGGGTTGTCTTCATCCCATCCTCCATTTTTTTCCATTTACCTCTAACATATTTATCTTCTCAATATTCTATTGTGCCAAGAATAGTTACCAAGTTTGAATTCGAATTCAATTTGGTACGAAATAAATTCAACTCTCTAAACTCCAATACGGAAAAAATTCTGGAGTATACATATATTTTTTTTGATAAGTTAGTATATTCTATTAATTTGATAAAAGAAACATTACATATGCTATATATCAGGTTGGCAAGTTGCGCTTAACCAATCCCAGCCTTAGTTGCTCGGTTTTGTGTCTACCTCAGAGGAGGAAACCAGCCCGGAAAAAAATTGAGACATAAAATTACAATATGTGTATTAGCGTTGATGTATCTAGATAGTACAAAATATGCAGAAACAAAAAAACACTAATGGTGGCATGTTTGAAAAAAAACATGGAAGATCCATGTAGTTGTGTCGGCCTCAATCTTTATCTTCATCATCACTGTTGGGGACCTCCTCCTTTATGAGGCAAGTGGGCACCTGCGCAACCGCTTCCTCAGAGTTTGCCACTGAAAGCCTGGGTTTGGGGAGAGGTGATCAGAGGATGGGGGACTCTGGATCCTTTGTGTCAGGGGCGCGCATCCAGTTACCTTCAGAATCCATCACCTAGACATCTAATTCATTGTCTTCCTCCACCTGAACTGGCATCAGATTAGTCTTGCGAGGCAGGGGGTGCACCTAGTGCACTATGGTGGACGTTCGCGGGCCGCACCTACCTCTCTACGCAGCTTGCACTGGAGCTTCTTCCTCCTACTCGGGCTCGGAGCTCTATCTCACAAAACAGTCGAAGGAGCAGCCTTCCATTAGCTCTAAGTAGTTCTCCTCTCCATAGTGATAACGGCCAGGGAGATCACCTTTCTGACTACCTCAGATTGTTCTCTAGCGTAATATGGGGGCCATTACATAATGTGGCAGGGGAGAGGCTTCGAGGGAAGGGTACACAGTAGGGGGACAAATAGTGTCGAGGGCTGGGGAGCAGAAGGGCCAGGGAAGAGGTGTGCAGACTGGGAACTCACAACCCAGAGGGGACTCTGCAGCGCAGCGCTGAGAAGAGGGCTGCACAACCGTCTTGAATTGGGGAAGTGCCAAAGAAGAGTCAAAAGGAAAGGTAGAGAGAAATTATTGTGAGTTACTTGGGGCTAAGGGCTCGTCCTTTTAAAGAATCTTGGACACATGCGAGGGGGATGGAAATGAGTATGTCTCACACGTAGCTGCGTGCCATCACCAATTTCTTGAGCAGGCTTGGGGGAAGGGTGATGGCTAATATAAAAATCAATCATGATAATCATTTATGGTGATATTTGCAAGGGGGTACCCTGGAGAGGGTGAAGCTATACCCAACATCTCATCATCATACCTTATTTCGTTTGTCTCGTGCGGATGACTAACAGTTTGAAGATCCACAACAGGTGAAGCTCTGCACAGAAGATCTCCATCTTCCGGGGTGTGTGAGAAATGATTGTACTTCGTGCTAGTTCCATCACCCGCATCCCGGGTACATCGGAGTATACATATTACAAAAACTGAAAATATTATTTTTTCTAAATATAAAAGAAAACTCATAAATTATCCAATAGTAATCATTAATGGTTTAAAAGGTATAAACATTTTCAATTTTGAAAAATAAAATAGTATCAAATTTAATAATATTACATAATGAAAATAATATAAATAAAATTGGTTAATAACAAAATCTTAAAGAAATATATATGAAAAATCTCACATATCTAAAAAAAATCATTTCTCAACCGTTAAATAAATTCATATAAACTTAACTAATATTAAAAACTATTTAGCAATTTAGAAACTATTAAATTATATAACATACTTTTATGCAACACTGATATAAATCTATTAATATTTTTAGTTATGCTGAATTAAACATAAATTCCTCTAATTATCACCAATGCTCGCAGCAATGCTCACTGTTTGCTGAACAAAAATTCGTTAATCAAAATCGAGGGAGATTACGATTTTAGAGTGGACCGGCACCTGAAAAGTCGAAAAAAATGTTTGGCGTAAAGGAAAAATAAATTTTTGTGAACAAAAATATTTATTTTTCAAACCTTTCTGTACCATACTAAAACCTTCTTATTAATTCGCCAAGCTAATTGTATTACCGAATTTTTGTATTTTTAAGCCAATTCGTCGGAATTTGACCCTGACATGCTTTCTATTCTAATTAGGATTGGAATTTCAAAATATACCTATTTTTTAAATTTAAATTTGACCCTTTTACATTTTCTTAATCTATGTTCACAATTTCAACAAAGGATTTTGATAGTTTTGCAAAAATTTTAATTGTATTTGATGGACATTAGCATAGACATATGAAAACTAATATTTCCTGGACTATTGATCCAAGAGTACCAATGACCATGCCCACACCCATGCCCATCCCATGTCCATGCCCATGCCATACCATGGATCCAAAATACATGTCCCCACTTGCAAATATTAAATTGTGCAGACCTCGGACACTACATAAGGCTCACCTCCCCCATTTTCCAATAGCTTCAACTCCCGAGGGAGAACCCAACTGGCGGAGAAGACAAACCCCATGGTACGACTTGAATGCCTTTTCTCCTCTCAAATTATATATCGTGCCCAAAATTTTGAGTTAGAATTGGGCACCAAAATTTTGAAATGAAATCTGGTTCAGCAATATGAGTTTATCCCACCGGGTGCACGATATTTCAATGATAAAGCTGTAGATTCTGCTCTAGATGGCTAGTTAGTATATTTTTTATTTCCTCTGTGGTTTTATCAAATTATGTATACATTTGTAGTTTTATGCTTTCTCTTTCGGTTGTTAATTACATTGTCTTGTTTGATTTTATGAACATAGCCATCAAACTTGTAAATGTTAATGCATCCCCAAGCACCACCAAAAATAATTCTCTCATAAGAACATGTAGGCCAAAAATGAATGAACGAAGGTCACAAGAGATTCACCGACAGAAGGAACGAAGTCCATGGAACCCACACCGACAACGAGGCTTGGAGTTGGTGCTTCAACAGTGTTTGCGATGCCAAAGAGAGCGAACATCAGAACCCCAACGTATGCAGTTCCCACTGAAAATGTGGAGGCCTTCATCGATATTTCCATTGTCATTACAGGTTACTAAACTGGAGAGAATCAATCAAAGTTTGAATCACGGTGCAAAGAAGAGAACCAAATCCACGTGCTAACCTCCCACAACCTTTGGGACAAAAATGACTAAAATTGTGAAACTTGAACTGAATCGGTCAAATAATGGTGTAGATATCCTAGTAAGCCAGACGTGTGCCATAACTAATTCGTTAGCAGAGAACAACCGAAGACTGAGAAGATTCTATCGTGATACAATAAGCACAATATGGCATCACCATGCAAGATCTGAAGCTGCCTTTGTGGTTGACGAGAGGTATCAGCTGAAATGAGTTGATAGTTCTGAAACCAACCCACAAGCCACCACTATGAGGTTGGGAAATTAATATTAAATAATAATTGGGCGATGCAGATTTTGACAATAGAATGTTCAAAATTATCGTCTTCAATTATTGCAGGAAAAAAAAACAAAGGCCTTCAGAGACTCCCGATAGAATGCGAAAGGGAAAATATATTTCTCTAGTTCCTTCACTGAATGAAGAAATTTCCTCATTGGTATTGGCAAAAACAAAAGTTCTCCAAGAAGATACATGAATTACTATATTATTATACCTGCCGCCTGCAGGTATTATGCATCAATTTTTGTATAGTTTGACTATAGTTAAGTTTTAATAAATTTTTAATTCATTTTTCTTGCATCTGATCGGTGGATAGTTTTAACTTTTTATTGCAATCGTTATACGATGGCAGCGTCTTTTTCCTGTTAAAATCTCATCTATTGTACATATCAATATATTTTATGGTCAATGTATTTAATATTCTACTTCCAATATTTTCTGACATAGTAACATCTATTCTTTAATGACGCTGTCTCATCTACAATTTTTTTTATTTACATTTCAAAATCCCAATGCGTATGATTAGCAATATGCTTTTTTGGAACTACGCATACCCTTAGACACCTCGCACTGTTGGCGTGTTTTAAATTACACGGATCCGAGGGAGTCACTTGGATCTTGTACCATGTGGACGGGGGTTATCACGCTGGTTATTAGGGTTTCCTGTATATCAGTTGAGGGTTTTTCACTCGTGTTCTTCATTTCAACGTGTATTGTTTTCCAGAGGTCTACCTATGCCGAGGGCCTCTCCTCCTTCAGACATAGGTATGATTCGCTTACATAGAAGATGTTGTTCCCATTTTTTGTTTTCCAGCCCTTCTGTAAAACTTTCTTTTCTGTTACTTGATGCAGGAAGGAATGGTTATGCATTTCTTCTCGTCAAGTTGGCTTTGTATTTTCATAAAGCTGTCTCCTATTTCTCACTGCATTCAAACTTAGGAAATTATTAGGGAAAATGGGTGAGTTAAGAATTTATATCTATCTTTAAAACCAGAGTGAAACAAATTAATTCCCTGCTTGCGCAAAACTGTCCTGAGGCGATAAAGCCACGCTAGAGCAATGTAGAGTTGGAATAAAACAGCATAAAAAACCAGAGTGAAACAAATTAATTCCCTGCTTGCGCAAAACCATCCTGAGGCAATGAAGCCATGCTGGAGCAATGCAGAGTTGGAATAAAACAGCATAAAGGATAAAATAGTTAAATTTTCAGTTTACGTTTTCCAGACAAATAATCATTACAAAACTGCTCCAAGTTAAAAATTCCCTTGTTAGGCAACTGGTCTGACATGGTTTTCATGAAATTTAATGACTTTGTTACCATTTGCAGGGATGGATAGCTGATCAAAGTACTGTTCTTGAACTAGTACTGATAGGAATTTAAAACAAATAAATATTCAAAATCCTCAATATTCAGACCAAATGCATGCTGGTCACACAGTTGTGTCATATTCGATAATTGTATATTACTTGTAGTTTGAAATTGGAACTCTACCTTTCATTCAAACCAATATGCAAGAACTTGGAAATTTTCCCTGGGAGAGGCTGAGTTTTTTTACATGTCCCTACATATGTGGTACTCTAAGGCTCTATTTGCAGTCACGGGCATTGAACTTTAACATTAGACTCAACAGTGATTCCTCCTAGTGTTGGTCCTTCTAGGCAGATCCATATAGCTCTGCAAAATTGAAGGCAACTTGAATTTCAGTATTTCAGTTGATTGACTCTCAAGATCTATTTAAGAGTCCACAACAACACTCAATTTCCAAATTGTATCTGCCAAGCCTCTGCGGTCTCTCCCCTGTGCATCTCCATCACTTTTTCTTCCATGATATTCATTCCCACAACACGTATTTGTATGTTACGTGCAACCTACTGGAAATACGTCTCAAAATTTTAGTAGACAAGAATATGAACTATAACTAAATTGTGATGTTCCTTCCAGATAGAGGCACATTTAGAGTTAAATTTCTCTTCCAAGGTCAAAACATAACACTTATAGTTTATGAGATTCAAATGTATAATAATGTCATTTAAACTTGAAGTTTCATTTAATAGCATCCTTCGCAGGTGCACAAAATATTAGTTTCTAACAGAAACAAGAAAATGGTGTTTCATTGCTATGGTCTAGTGGTAGGCGGGAGCTCTTACCACTGTGATGACCTAGATTCAAGTGTTGGCAGGCATGCTCCACCAGGTAAAGTGCTGCACTGAAGCAGAGAAGAGACATCATTTACATGATTGCTATACTAGTTGTACATGCTATGGAGATCCATAGTTGCTACATCGAATCAAGGCTTTTGGTGCAAATACAAAACTAGACTTATCGAGGTAACTTGCACGTGCAAACAGGCGATCATGGAGCCATGCCATTCATGCCTTGCAGTGAACATAAATTACTTAAAGAGATACAACTAGAGCATCACAAGGGTATTGTAATTTTATCAAATTTTCCCCGCACGATGCTCTCAATATACCCAAACTGGACTTTAAAAATTGTTGTTCAGAGAAAGACAAGGGAAACACTCTTAAATGGTAGGGAAATAGTCTTAAACGTTAGACATCTAATATTGCATTTAATGCCATCCAATAAAACAGTCCAAGTTGCTTTCGAAATTCTTGTTCCACTCTGCAGATGATCACTACTTCAATTCTCCAAACCATTGTTAATGTCAATTCTCCAAAACCTTTACTGAGGTCAACGGAATTCATACTGCCTCGGAAAACCCTAATTAAAGATCCCGTATTATAAACAAAAACTAACAATGCTACAATTGCAGTTATAGATTCAAATTCACTACAGGTGCCGAGGCAAACATGTAGATTTACTTTGAAGAACAAAAAGAGAATAAGCATATCGAGTAGACGCATTGCTTGCCTCATTCGTATATATTTAATATTAAACACATATTTAATAATAAAAATAAATATTGTATTTATTAATATTTTAATTGTATTTATTAATACTCAAATTTTATTTTATGGAAGAATTTTAGTACTAATAATTTGTTTCGTGTTCAACTTTCTGAAAAGAGATTATAATTCACTTAATAAAATTATCAACTTTCCATAGAGCATAAATAAATTAATAATTTAGAAATAACTTAATAATTTAAATTTAAGAAATATTTTATAATCACAATATTTTAATTTTATTTATTAATACTCAAATTTTATTTTATGGAAGGATTTTAGTTCTAACAATTTGTTTAGTGTTCAAATTTCTGGAAAGATGTTATAATTCACTTAATAACATTACCAACTTTCCATAATTTTTTATTCAAATTTAAAAAAAAAAATCAAATTTTATTTTTTAAATCAAATTTAAATAACCATGTAAAATCTTATTCATACAATTTCCATCTTTAACAAAATGTGACAGTGAAATTAGTTAATAAAAGAGGAACATAAATAAATCAATAATTTACAAATAACTTAATAATTTAAATTTAAAAAATATTTTATAATCACAATATTTTATAAATTAAAAAAGCATATATATATATATATATATATATATATATATATATATATATATATATATATATATATATATATATATATATATATATATATATATATATATATATTGAAAATTCCATCATTTATTTATCAAATTGCAACATTTCTATATTTAAATTAAACGGCAGGTAATAGCTACTATGTAGCACTTGTTAGTATTTGTTTTAAGTTAATAAAAAAGTCGTCCATGTATGTGATTATGTTTATTTGTTTTAATTTAAAACCATTAGTGCCATAAAAGCATATTTAAGATTTCTATTCTTGCATTATGTGCAATTGATTAATATATATATATATATATATATATATATATAACTTATTCATATTACTTCTTTTTGTTTTCAATTTTTTTTATATTAAATGAACATAATAGATTAGTGAATTATATTTATAAAGTGTATATTATAATATTGTAATATAGATTTTATTATTTTAAACAATTATTTTTAAATAATATTTATTTATTAAAAAAATTATAATGACTTTTTATTATATTTAAAAATAAACACTTTATATTTTTATTAAATATATCATGAATTTGTATATTTTTTTATTTCAAAAATATAAAAATGAATTATTTTTTATGGTTAATATATTAATTAAGAGAAAAATAAAACATGATAATTTTATTTTATTATTAATTGGTCTATTTTAAATATTGAATTATTACTCATTCAACTAAATTTTATATAACTAGTGTCACTTTTATATATTCTTTGTATTTTTTTATAATAAGAAAAATATTTATACATTCTAATATTATTAAATAAATATTTTTTCAATAAAATAGTGTCATATAAACAATAATATACTAATTAGTTCAATTTATTCATTACTATTCATAAAAATTAGAATTAAATTATAATTAAAATAATGGTTTTAAATATTTTTAATTTTGATCTCACATTATAGATTATGCTACTTATATAATTTAAATGGTTGATAAGTGTCAATAAGAATCAATCTGTGATAGACATAAAAATGCTTATCTAGTGATATACTTTACATTACTAAAATTAAAAGTATCATAAACAATCAACTAAATCAATTATACTTATGTTTTAAATTATTTTATTAAATATTCATATTCTATAAATATTCTTAACCTGTAGCTTGAATTTTTATAGTATCATGAGCCAATAGGATGATTTATCAATACCACATGCCATAGAAAACTATAACTTAATTTACAATCAAAATATTTTATTCATTTAATTTTGTAGCGTTTTTTTAATTAAATGACATGATGAACTCATATCCAATATATTTTTGTAAAGGTCTTGTGCTTGCATGAAGAAGCTAGCCAATTTTTATGCCACAAGAGTGTACAAAGCATACAAATTTCGAGAATGCATGTTTTTTCTCATAAATGTGAGCACATTTCTTTTTTACTAGCTTTGGTGTTTGTCAAACCTCCACATCGAGCTTCTCACATGTCCTAGGAATGTGCACATGTTATTTAAATAATGACATGCATTCATTATTAAAAAAATAATGCTTGTGTGTTCCTTTGTGCATAAAAAAAAGTAAGGGTTTCATGAAAGGGAGAGAGATATGGGAAGAGGGAGAAAGAGATGAGGAAAGGGAGGGAGAGAGGGAGAGAGAGAAAGAGGGAGTGAGAGTGAGAAAGAGAAAGGGATAGGGAGAGAGAAGGCGATAGAGTGAGTGGGGCGATTAAGGAGAGAGAAATAGAGATGGGGGGATTAGGGAAAGGGGAGGAGAAAGAGAGAAGGGAGGAGGGGAATAGGAGGGCAGGGGGGAAGAGGGATAATTGCAGAAGCCAGAGGAACTAGGCCATATATACGCTAATTGGTATGATTCTACCAACATCTATTTTTTAGGAGTCTCACTACTAGATTGTGCATGAATATTTAGTCAAGAATCACATGGATAATCTGCATAGCTGACAGACTACACTTAGTGCATGCATCTGTCGAAGCAATAGCTAAAAGGAAGGATGGATAGGAGGTACGGAAGTTAGAGGGTGCTTCAATATGAACCAACTAAAACTTCTCTGTTTACATCTCTTGCCTCTCGGAGGGAACAACAAGCCAGTTAGGAGAACCTAAGCTAGATGCCTCCAAGGGTAAATGCATGTACCCATCCTCCAAACTAAAGTGGTGTGATTTTCTAAGGTAGGAGGGCCTCTGTGATTCTATTGGATTGTGTTAAAAATACTTCTCACACATATAAACCAATGCATTCAATGAATTCCCCCCATTATGATAAGTATGAGGATTTCCCCTTCTGGGGAAGACGTCATGGAAGGAAGCACAAGTAGGCTCCTAAAAACAAAAATGGAGAGGAATGAAAATCACTCGACTAGTAAGAACTTAAATTCAGGAAAGAGAAGTTGAGATTAGGTAATTGCAAGAAAAGGAAAAAAAATCATTTTACACAAAAGTTTAGAAGAGGCGGGGTGTGAGTCATACTCTTCATGTTCCGATACAAGACTTGAGGTAGAGGATCGAAGAGATGACTCAACTCCTAAAATTTGCCTCGTACCTCACCAATTAATTGTGGCGGAACCTAATACTCGCTCGCAAAGGAAGGAGCCTTTATCACTAATGAACTAATCAGAATTGACAACACTAAAAAAATAACATCTTACCACTAACAAAATTTAAAAGAGAGAGACAGAGAAAGAGAGATGAGATTGATTCAATTGTAAATAAATCAAGTTTTGGTGTAGATGGGTTCATTTTTAGGTGTTTGTTTCATCTGGAAGTCTCTTTTTCTTTGGGTTAGTCTAGATCTACGATTGGTCATCCTCTCTCTTACCTATGGAAAGAACAATCAGAAGTAGTGAATTAGCTTACCTTATCAAATTGAATATTCTTATAAATCTAACCTCACGTATCCTTGTACTTCTACACAGTTTCATGCAGTTGATGCCCTTTGGAGGTAATTTTTCATATTTGGAGGAAAAAAGAAAACTACCATATACTAGTAAATGAATATGCCTATGTCAACCAAGGTAGTGCATAAGAAATCCCTTCTTTTCATTGTTCACATGGGGAAAATATATGCAACTATTTAGGAGATTTGGGTGTGGAGCTAGTGTGTAAGGAGAGCTCCTCTGCATGCTTTCTAAGAAATGAAAAAAAGGCATGCCTAATAATAAAATGGTTTGACTCTTCTTCGTTTAACATGAAGGCAAAATTTAGTTTATAACCATCTATCACTACAATAATTTAGCCTCTTCTTTATTTTTTCGATCAACCAAGCCCAATCAGTCTTCCTATAATCATTCAGTTTTAGTCGAAAAACTAGGTACTTTAAGCCATAATCAAAGTATATTGATTGAAAAGGAAATTGAGCGAGTGCATAAGATACTTCTTCCCTAGAACACCAAGAAGCTGAGATAATGGATTTCTTTTAGTTTATTATCATACCTGTAGCCTTCCCAAACAAGATTGAGATTTTCTTAACGATTGCTATGTCTCGTCGGGAGACATCCAGAAAAATTGCTTTGCTCAACTAAGCACAACTTGCAAGTGAATAACCTATCTCTCTACTCATTAATAATCTTTGACCTAGACTTAGTCTATTTCTGCCTCTACTTGAGCCCCTATTTCCTTGCGCAATTCATTGAGAAATTGGGCCCCTATTATTTAAAAATTTCTCCAAGATGGGTTGTACAATTCCCAAGGTTGATCATTGGACTGCATGCAACTCCTGTACGCTCAAGACTAGTCTACAACTGATGTTACACTACTTGGAATCTCCACCACAGCTGGGGAACTCGAATTATTTACATGCACTACATATTTTGGGCTGAATTATTGGTTAAATGGATGATCATTGAGTTTGAATGAAGTCCCACTACACAATTAACCGTCTACTAGTTCCTCCAACAGTTAGAACTAGTTTAACTGAAAATAACCTGAGATAATTGACCTTGATTGCTATAAGTTAACAATCACACATGCTTAATTGAACTCTAACTCGTCCAACTTGATTCTACTAAGATAATTGAGTGGTAAGAGCCATGTCACGTCACTTAATTTCATCTAAGTTGTCTGCTGATATGGAAATTCGAATTTTCTCAATTTAATCAATGCAAAATCAAATTCATAATTTCTCACTGCTTTTTTCAGCACTCCCTCTCTGCAAGAAATGGATTATCAACCACCCCTATCTCGCACCTATGGAACTCGAACTTGCATTTTGATAAGGGTTTTGTAAAAATATTAGAACCTATTTAGTTTGTTGGAATTTACTAAGGAAACATCATCTTCCTCTATACACAATCACATAAATTGTGATATCGAGTATCTATATGCTTGGATAGATCATGGAAAACAATACCATCAGAGAGCTTAATGCAACTCCAATTATCATAGTAGATCGCAGTTGGATCCATCATTTGACCAAACAATCCCATGAGTATCTTTCTCATCTATATCACCTCACATGTTTCTTGAATTGCAACCATTTATTCCACTTCTACCAAGTTGAGCACCACAAATATTTGCTTCATGTTGTACCAGGAAACAACTAAAGACCCAACATTAAAAATTCCATCTGATGTACCCTTTCGATCTGATGGAATCCTTGCCCAATCTGCATCTATGAAGCCACACAACTTCACTCCCTCAGTCCATATGTACCATAGTCCAAACTGGGTAGTTCCTTTGAGTTACCATAAAACATGCTTAGCTACCTTCCAAAATAATTTGGTTGGCCTAACCATAGCTTGGCTCAGCTATTTGACTGCATCGCACATATCTGGTTATTTGTTCACAAGATACATCCAAGAAACCCATTTCGAAAATTTTCTTCTATATCCATTTGGTGGATCTTCCACCCCATCGACGCAACTAGAGCGATAATTTATCTAATAGATGAGTACCTTGCTACAGGATCAAAGGTATCCCCATAATTAATTCCCTCAACTTGAAAATACCCCTTGGCCACAAATCTGGCCTTATACTTCTCTATGCTTCCATCTGGTGCCTGTTTAACCTTGTTGGGAAAAATACTGAGAGGGGGGGGGGGGGTGTGAATCAGTATTTAGAGCATACTCAGAAATTTTTACTTTTTATTTCTATAAAAACCATACGCTACTTTACTTAACACAACTCGCGTATACACGCGGATAACCTTCATAAAACTCACGTATATACAGAGATCTTATTATGCATTTAGTTCTTTACTTAGATCTGTGCATCATTCATTCATCAGATGTTTAGTTAGTATTAAGCATGTGCAGTAATAACAGTATAAACCATCACACATAAGCATCACACATGAACACCAGGATTTAAGGTGGAAACCCAAGTTGGGAGAAAACCACCGTTGCCGTCATCTCTGTCTTCAATATTTTATTATAAAGAAAAAATCTTACAACCATGTACTGGCGCAGACTCATACCAGCATGCAAGCACCCACCTGCAGAAGGCTACAACCTTCTCTCATTTAATAGCCTCTCCTCGAAGGGAGCTACAACCCCCTGCTCTCGTTTACCAGCCTCTCCTAGAAGGGAGCTACTACCCCCTGCTCTTGTTTACCAGCTATCACTGGAAGGGAGCTACTACCCCCTTACTGAAGGCTTCGACCCTCAGCACCATTTCGGACCACGTTTCGTCAATTTTCATATTGGATCCAACAGCTTCCATACAACACAACTTGTAGGCCACTTTTCATCATATTTTCAGAATGGACCCACTCCACACATTTAAGCTCAACATTCATCAAACTGAAACTTATAACCCCATCAATTTATTCATTGAATCATCAACCAATCAACTAACAACTTGATCTTCAATTAACATAATCAGCAGCGTATTCATCATTCATACAACCCGGTTCTGTATTAATACATCATTGATAGATAACAGTAAAACAGCAAAATAGATCAGACATTTCATTCCACTTACTTCAGCAAACCCTAGATTCCATATGGACTTTTACTTCACTGAACCTGCATATGTACGCACTTTCATGCAGACCAACAAGCGTATACTTTTGTGCATTCTTCAGAAAACCCTTTCTTCCCATATGCGCTTTTCCTTAAGCAGACTTACGTATACATGCTATTTTACTGAAGCAAACCTGCGTATACATATGTAACTTTTCAGGACTGTGCAGCTCTTCAGATCAGATAAACAACTCAGATTTCATCATTCACTTCAGAAATTATTTCGCCTCATCTCAGATCTAAACATTCTATAAACATATCTAGAAAATACATATACATTTCAGATCTAGAGATCCCTCTTCATCATTTTCTTCATAGGTGCATCATAGATTCAGATCTACCAATCAAGAACAGATTTCATCCATGCAGATATTCCTTAGAGAGATTTTCATCAGCAACCCTTATACTTGCACACTTTGCACCATTACTCTTTACTCCTTATATAGGTTTAGCCTTTATCAATACCATGAGCCAAAACCACACCACTTTCGATGGTATTCTTGGATGGGATCAAATAGATAATCCAACGCTCAATACAATGGGTCAATACCATGGTAACACCCCTTGGTATTCTAAATTTGGAGCGCAAAAGGGCATACGCGACTTGGCACATACTTTTCTGCGTGCAAACACGACTTACCCTTAACAAACTCGCGTATGCCTTGTGACATACCTTGTTTAACATTATTCTAGCACTTACTTCTGAACTGATCTGTAGATACATTATCAAGGACAACTCCATCAGGTAGGTTCCATCAAAGTCAACACATTGTATCACATTGCCAACAATCTCCCCTTTAACTCATCAAGAAGGTTGTCATCAACTTTATCAAGTAGGTTGCCATCAAGGACAACACATTGCATCATATAGCCAACAATCTCATTTCATCAAGTAGGTTGCCATCAAGGACAACACTCTTCATCATATTTCCAACAATCTCCCCCTTTGGACTTGATGGCAACCATGATGGTGTTTGATCATCAAAACAGATAGATACATTGAATATAACCAAAACACCATGAATCTCTCCCCTTATTCAAACACCATGTTACTCTCCCCCTTTGACATCAAGGGCAAAGGGCAGATGAAAACCAAAACAAGGTTTTTCTCCTCATGTAGAAAGAAGAGCTCTGTACATCTGATGTGCACTAAAGTTACCTTGCTCCCCCTGAGTTCATACTGAATCTTCAAACATATTATTCAATGAAGTACATGACTCTATGACCTTTCCTATTACCAAGGACTCATACTTACAACAAAGATCCAACCAAGTGGATTTACATATGTGACTGAAGTACCCAACCAAGTGGGTTTACACATTTTAACTCAACTACCCAACCAAGTGGGTTTACAAATTTGACTCAAGTCCTTACATGACTGAATATTACCATTTTACATCATAGGTCTGAACATGACATTTTCATCAAATTACAAATATGACATTTTACAACAAATACCAAAAGGAACTCAAGAAAGAGATCATATTTCAGAATCATCATAATGCCAACAATGCATTATATTTATCAAGGCTAATGCTCCCCCTGAAATTGTGCATCCAATGCATCCTTTCCATATGACCAAAACTCCTCCTTAACTTGTGCAACCTGAACACTTTCAATATCCAATCATCAAGGTATCTTTACCCAATATCAGAGAATGAAACGGAAATATAAGAGCTGAAACATCATCAGAGATACCATACAGCATCAAAGATGCCAATCAGCACTGCAGCTGTGCTGAAGAATGCTGACCCCAAGTAAAATTTGTCAGCAACTAATCATACGCAATTTTATGTGTATGAACTCGCGTATATACGCGACTGTCCTTCAGGAAATCCGCGTATCCCATTTAATCTTCTGAAATCAAGCAATTTTGATTTTTTGTATGGTAGAGACTACTCCCAGCTTCTGTTTGAGATATTCGAATGCTTCCCCGGAATATATGAGAGAAGATAGATAGGACAATATGTTTTCAAGTGTCATCCAATATTTGTAGCATAAGAACATCAGTAACCAAGCCTTCAGACTTTTGCAGCATCAACATATTCTTCCCAAGAGTAATTATCATATCAAAAAAACTTCTTCAATAGACAATATGTGTCAAGCAATCATCCATGTGATCTGTTATCACCAAGATCTTCAAGATTTATCATGATGTAACATATGTAGGAATTATGTCAAAAGTCATTAGCAACAAACTCTGCATGATCTATCCTTATTTTTGCATCATAAAACTTTCATCTCATCCATGTGTGAAAACAAAAGATATTCTTCAGCAAAAAGCAAACAGGGCTCATCCATAATCTTATCATAAAAAACCATGCATCATGTCATCATAATTTGAGTATGAGAACTAAGGAATAAGCATATACAATGCCAACAATGCAATCATTAGTAGTTAGACCGATGCTCCCCCTGAACCTGTACTCTTGTTCTTGAGCCATCTCACTGTTTTCCTTAACATAAAAGAATACGCGATTGTCTTCAGCGTAACTCGCGTGTATACACGGCTTTATTTCATGAAACCCGCGTATGGAAAGTGAAGTATTGAAAATTTCACACTCCTTCTTCTCCCCCTGAATTTGTACCGTCTATACCTGTCTTATTCACATCAGAGGCACTGTTAGAAATAAACGTAGCCAGAATTATCAAACCAACCTTGAGAATCACCATACATTGCTCCCCCTGTGATGATACATTATTTATCCCTATAATGTATTTCACATCACTCCTGCAGTCATTATGAGAAGTAAGCTTTAGAATCGGATGACTGCAGTAGGGTCAATATTCCCTACGTTTCTGACCGGTCCTCCTTCCTTTTCCAGCTTTGCTTGAATTTTCTTATTGTGTGCTGAAAATTATCCAATTTCTCAGATTTGTTCATCCTGCATTCTTTTTCTACATGTCCATACTTATTACAAGCATAACATCTTATGTGACCAGAAAAGTAAGCATAAGGATCATAGTATGTTTTTCTATTCTTTCTTCTATTGCAATCAGCTGCTTTATGACCATACTTGCTACATGAAAAACAATATCCCTTGAAGAAACCAGAGTACCTCTCTATGTAGAATCTGTTTGTATGTGACTGAAATGATCTGCTTCTGCAATTGGCTGCAACATGCCCATAATTATGACATTTAAAGCATTCAACATTATTGATGCTTCTATAGTTAGGAGGGAATTATTTCTTTTGAGAGTTCATGATTGTCGGTTGACCTTTTGTTTCTTCCAACACTTCAGGTTTTGCATTGATATCCTTTGAATCTTTAACACTTCCTAGTGAACTAGATTCTCCTTTAACAGTTTCATGAAAACCAAGACCAAATTTAACAGAGGGAGACCTTTGACTACTAAGAATATTGTCCAGAATCTTGGTACTATCTTGATACCTCAAGAGTTTATATTTTTCTTCTAAATTACCTTTTAGAATGTTTACCTCATCCTCCAATCTTTGGCATTTCTTCTTCATACTTTCTTCGATCCTTCTTCCTTATTTTACTTCATCATTCAGTTTTAAAATCTCTTCTTTCAACCCATTTTCTTGTTCTTCAAAAATTTGTAGAAGTTATTCATTCTTCTTATTTGATGCTTCAAGATCTGCTTTTAGAGAGATGATTTCTGCTTCAAGTTCTTCATTATTTTTATTTGATTTTTCCGGATCTTCATTTAGATCGATGATTTCTGCTTCAAGTATTTTATTTCGATTGGTTGCATAATTGTACAACCTTCGATACTTGTCTATCTGACCATTCAATATTTCTATCTGTCCTTTCATTTGAGAGATCATCTCATTATAGATAACTTCTCTCTCTTTAAATGATCTTTGTTGATCTTCAACTTTAACCTTGAGAGCTTCTTCTAGATCCATAACATTACTTTCACTATTTTCACCATTGTATGCACAAGAAAGTGAATCACAAGAACCACATTCAATACCTGTTTTATCTTCTTCATTTTCTGTTGCACATGTTTTCTGAGATATCTCCTTTTGAGTAGCCTTCTTCTTTTGCTTCCTTCCCATTGTGACGAATCTCCTTCAAGCGATCAAGCTTCTGCAGAAGGACCTCCTCTGATACCAATTGTTGGGAAAAATACTGAGAGGGGGGGTGAATCAGTATATAGAGAATACTTAGAACTTTTTACTTTTTCTTTCTCTAAAACCTATACGCTACTTTACTTAACACAACTCACGTATACACGAGGATAACCTTCATAAAACTAGCGTATATACAGAGATATTATTATGCATTTAGTTCTTTACTTAGATCTGTGCATCATTCACTCATCAGATATTTAGTTAGTAGTAAGCATGTGCAGTAATAACAGAATAAACCATCACACATGAACACCAGGATTTAAGGTGGAAACCCAAGTCGGGAGAAAACCACCGCTGCCGTCGTCTCTCTCTTCAATATTTTATGATAAAGAAAACATCTTACAACCATGTACTGGCGCAAACTCATACCAGCACATAGGCACCCACCTGCAGAAGGCTACAACCTTCTCTCGTTTACCAGCCTCTCCTGGAAGGGAGCTACAACCCCCTGCTCTCGTTTACCAGCCTCTCCTGGAAGGGAGCTACTACCCCCTACTCTCATTTACCAGCTATCACTGGAAGGGAGCTACTACCCCCTTACTGAAGGTTTCGACCCTCAGCACCATTTCAGACCACGTTTCATCAATTTTCATACTACATCCAACAGCTTCCATACAACACAACTTGTAGGCCACTTTTCATCGTATTTTCAGACTCGACCCACTCCACACATTTAAGCTCAACATTCATCAAACTGAAACTTATAACCCCATCAATTCATTCATTGAATCATCAAACAATCAACCAACGACTTGATCTTCAATTAACATAATCAGCAGCATATTCATCATTCATACAACCCAGTTCTGTATCAATACATCATTGACAGATAACAGTAAAACAACAAAACAGATCAGACATTTCATTCCACTTACTTCAGAAAACCCTATATTCCATACGCGCTTTTACTTCATTGAACTTGCGTATGTATGCACTTTCATGCAGACCAACAAGCGTATACTTTTGTGCATTCTTCAGAAAACCCTTTTTTCCCATACGCGCTTTTCCTTAAGGAGACCTACATATACACGCTATTTTACTGAAGCGAACCTGCGTATACATCTGTAACTTTTCAGGACTGTGCAACTCTTTAGATTAGATAAACAACTCAGATTTCATCCTTCACTTCAGAAAGTATTTCACCTCATCTTAGATCTAAACATTCCATAAACAGATCTAGAAAATACATATACATTTCCGATCTATAGATCGCTCTTCATCATTTTCTTCATAGGTGCATCATAGATTCAGATCTACCAATCAAGAATAGAGTTCATCCATGCAGATATTCCTTATAGAGATTTTCATCAACAACCCTTACACTTGCACACCTTGCACTATTATTCTTTACTCCTTATATAGGTTTAGCCTTTATCAATACCATGAGCTAAAACCACACCACTTCCGATGGTGTTCCTGGACGGGATCAAATAGATAATCCAGCGCTCAATACAATGGGTCAATACCATGGTAACACCCCTTGATATTATAAATTTGGAGCGCAAAAGGGCATATGTGACTTGGCACGTACTTTTCCGCGTGCATACGTGACTTACCCTTAACAAACTCGCGTATTCCTTGTGACATACCTTGTTTAACATTATTCTGGCACTTACTTCTGAACTAATCTATAGATACATTATCAAGGACAAGTCCATTAGGCAAGTTCCATCAAAGTCAACACATTGTATCACATTGACAACAATCTCCCCTTTAACTCATCAAGAAGGTTGTCATCAACTTTATCAAGTAGGTTGCCATCAAGGACAACACATTGCATCATATAGCCAACAATCTCATTTCATCAAGTAGGTTGCCATCAAGGACAACACTCTTCATCATATTTCCAACAAACCTTGAAGATCTATATCGAACTCACAACTGATTTATATGTTGGTCTTGGGACCACTTCCCAAACATTGTTCCTTACAATGGATTCATATTCCTTAATCATTGCATCAACCCATATAGTTTTCTCTACTTATTCCTCGAAATATGATGGCTCACTATCTACAGGCTCAGTTATTAGAGCCATGTAGTTGGTGTATTGATCATGTGACCTTCTCTGCATATGAAAATTTGAAGGAGCACCCACATTGTCCCTCACATCCTACACAAGTCTATCAACTTTCCTGGTCATTTTTCTACCTTCTTTAGATAGTGATGCTTGAGTAGCTAACTGCACTCTATGCTCCTCAATTTGTGGCTACTCCAAAACTTCTTTGAGGTTCCTCCTTTAGAGCTAAAATATCCTGTTCTGGTGGGATCTGAAGCTCCCTCTCAAGAGAGCACCACACCACTTTCTCCTCAGCAAATTTAACATCCCTTCACAGAACTATGATTCTAAGGGATGACAAGTACACACAGTAGTTGTGGGGAGTTTCTATGTAACCCTCAAATACCCCCAATTCTGTTGTGAGCTTAAGCTTATTACTTGAATCTTTATAGACATGGTGGAAAAATGAGGCTCCAAAAATCCTGAAGTGCGACAAATCCAAATTTCTCCATGAGAAAGCATCCTCCAGTGTAATCATTCCAAGAATACAATGAGGACTCTGGTTCTGCAAATAAACTATTGTGTTGCATGCCTCTAGCCACAAATGTAGTGGCATGCCTTCATCATGCAACATATCCCTCGCAAATCCCACAATGCTATGATTATTTCTCTCATCCACCCCATTCCATTGTTGGTTGTGGGGTGTTGTCAACTCTCGTCGAATCTCTTCCTTTGCACATAAATTTTTAAATTCCTTCAACACATACTAACCATCACTATTACCCCTAAGAGCCTTCATCATCTTGTCGAATTCTTTCTCGAACAGTGCCTTGAATACTATGAACTTGGAGAATGTCTCATCTTTCTTCCGCGTGAAGAAGATTTAACACTCCGCGAGAATTAATAAATAAAAATGACAAAATATTTGTGTTTGTAAATGGAGGCTATCAAGAAAGGTCCACAAACATCAGAGTGGATCCTTTCTAGGAGTGTATGTGCTTTTTTGTCTCGATCATTGAATGTGGATTTTGTGTAATTCCTGAAGGTCCATCATTTTCATATATCCTACTCCACAAGTGATCCTTTGGGGAGGCTAGTGGTTACTTATTGCGTAATATACAAGGCGCCATGATGCAAATGGTGAAGTATTTTGTGTCAAAGTTCATAAAAATCAAAACCTTGCACTTTCTCTGCCTTAGTGCTTCATGCATCATAGTCCTCCACAACTAGTTTATATAGGTTCTTCACACAAACCTTGATCTGCTCCACCTGTCCTGTGGCTATGTGTCATAGGAATTCCTTCCCTTTGCTAAAGATCACATCATAACCACGATCTTCCAAAATTGCAACGGAGATGAGATTTTTCTTTAGGCCCAGAATGAAGATTCCATCCTTGAGTTTGAGAGGGGATCCTAACTCCCTCTGAAAGGTGATGGTACCAATCCTGGTCATGATGTACCTTCCGTCATCTCCGAACTCAATGTGCATTTGCAAATATTTTTCTTCTAGGTCACTAAAAAAATATCTACACCCTATCATGTGGAATGTTGCACCTTAGTCCAAGTACGAAACACTCCTCATCATTGTGCTATCCATGCATGCGATAAGAGTAAATTCAAGCTCGAACTGTGAAGCCAAGGCTTCACCTACTTCTCCTTTTGAGGTCTTCTTTCTTACTTTTTGTGTGGACACGTCGTGGCATAATGCTCAAATTCATGAAAATGCAAGCATTTCATTTTGGACAAATATTCCTTGTTTCCCCCTTGGCTAGACTCTAGTTTAGATTGAGATTTCTTCCCTTTTCCCTACTTTGCCTTTCCAACAAATGCAAATTTTCCTTCATCCTCTCCCTTGGATGAAGTCACACCTCAGGTATTTCGCCTTATTTCCTATTGTAACAAATTAGACCATAAAATTTCCCAATTTAATAGTTTCTCCCTCCCATTCACCGAATCTTAGTAGCTATGCCACCTCCTGGGAAGGCCTAGAAGGGTTAGGATTACCAGGTTATATTACGCAACATTAACACCAACCCTGCCAAGTTCATCATGACATTGTGTGAACTTCAGGTATGGTGGAATAATTTTATTCTTCTGCATCCTGGTACTTTGAAGTCTGCATTTGTGGTTGAAAGAGACAAGAGTAGAGGGTAAATGTACACAACAGTGAGTGAAGAAAGGTGGAAGACCTTCTCATGTTGGTCACTTGACTTTTAGCTCATAATATGTTGATCGAGCATGAGTGAGGTCAGTTGTGTCACCTACCATGTTTCTTGGGTTGTCAATGTCTGGAATTTCCTCCACGATAAGTCATCCATAGGTGTTGTGGTTGTGAAAATATGTTTGTCGATCAACAGGTTGAGCATCAATCATTGGATGCCTCGTATAATTCCATTCTTCCAAAAATGAATACTCCTAGCCTAACTTGTCGTCTCACCCATTCATCGTCTCACAACTGGTTTCACAACTACTATCAAATTCGAAGGTCTATTTGACTGATAAAATCACAGGAAAGAAGGGTTCATCATTCGAGTGGGAGTAATGGAAGAATATCCCTCCCTACCTCTACAAATTGACCAATGATCCCATCAACCACAACCCACTTTGGCCTCCAGTACTGCACAAGATTCCATCTGACATTCCTAAATTCGAAGGGAATCAAGGGGAGGACCAGGCTACGCACATCACCACATTCCATCTATGGTCTATTTCCAAATCCACGGTGGATGATAGTATACGACTAAGATTTTTCCCCTGCACTCTCACAGACAATGCTGCCAAATGGTACATTGAGTTACCACGTGGGGTCGTCAATAATTTTGGCACCTTAGCAATGGAATTTCCTAAGAACTTCCAATTACCTATTCAATACGAAACTGGAATGGAACCCTTAACCTCGTTGTGCCAAGACACCGCCACCCACATCTCTAATCACATTCATGAATGGAGACGTCGGAAGATGTTAGTCAAAGCGCCAATCCCAGATCATCTCTTATCAAACTGGTTTTATATGTCACTCTTTCCACCCCTTGATAAGGATGTTTTCTTGTCTAGTGGGGTCACAAAAGACCAATCCATCTGTCATGCGTAGCATCTAGATCTCATATATTTGCAATCTGGCATGTTGTATGACTTACTCCCCCATGCCCCTGGAAACCCAAATCCTCCTGCTACTCTATTACCTGGAGCACACGCCGACGGTCTCGTTGGTGCGACCTCCAGCATAGCCATAAAACAAGTCAGTGGAAAAACTTCCTAGCCATCTTCGGCTGCCACCACCCCTAACGAATAGATTGATCTCCCCACCGTTGAGGTAAATTCTGTACAGTCTACATAAAAACCTAGCATCAAGAACAAGAAGAATAAGAAAAATACATCTCCTTCTAAAGAGTAGTCCAGTACTCAAAACAATCCAATTGATAAAAATGTTGCTAAAAACGAAAAAGGAAAGGAGAAACCAATGAGATTCCCTTATAGAATTTATGTGGAGGACCACTTGATATAAAAATGTCCTCGGCTATAGGAATGCATGATTTTATTATGAACAAGGACTCTATAAGGACACATGTTATCCTTCACAATCCTTTCCCTAATCCATAGCAGCAACAGAAACACCTGGTTGCAACTGCTTACCCCCCCCCCCCCAAATGGGACAATAGTGGTACTCATCTTTCTGGTGAAGGATCATCTGCCATTTATGGCATGGAGATGTTTGAACTAGAAACCCAAGATAAAATCTATGGAAATCTAGTCATTGAGGCTTAAGAACCCATTTCAATTTCGAATACACCGTCGCCCAACGATTTGCATATCGAAAGGCCTGTTGCTGACCCCATGATTTGTCTCCCTAAAGGGACACTTCGACACACGACTCATAACACCTCTGCATGTGCTACCAAAAACTACAACATTGGTCCAAGCACCATCAGCCATGTTTGCACTCGAAGTATTGCAAACCTGCCCAGCAAAAAGGAAAGCTCTGCTTTCAGCCATTGGTGGAATTGACCTTAGGATTCTACGTTAGCCATATTCGACGTGGAAAAATCCAAGCCTCACCTTTCGTACCAGCTTGCGTTCCAGGTTCATTTTTTGTCGAAGTGAGACCAATCCATGGCACTGTCATAGACGAAGGAGCTTCGACCCGCGTTATGTCAATTGCGTGCTGGCTCGCTTTGGGTTCTCCCACTTTGTATCTGCAGTAAAATTCTCTTAAAGCTTTGGATAGCCACACTTTCTTCAAAAAGGATACCTTGGTAGCTTTCCCATTTCACTTAGTGGGAAAACAATAATTGTGGACGTAAAAGTCATAGATCATCATCTCGACTATAATTTGTTGTTAGGTCGCAGTTGGTATTACGCAATGACTGCCATTGTCTCTTCGGTTTTCCACCTCATCCTTTTTCCATTAGATAGGAAGATAGTTATAGTGGATCAGATATCCTTTTTCACCCCTTATTATTCCACGTTACCTAGCAGATCTGTACCCCTAGTAGGAGGCATCCCTGACTCTTACGTCAGTGTCGGTATCAGTCTTATGAAGGAATATTCCGTGATGGGTTGTTTTCCTCTCCCACAGCCTAAGGTTCCACACATGATTGCAATGATATCCACCATTTCATATGGCTCTATTGATCCATGGATCCTACTGGCACCTTCAAAAATTGATTCCTACGGGGATCAGATGTCACTATCACTAGCTGAGTTGGCTTATCAAGCCATCCAATTAGCATCTGAACCCTCCACTGCTTTGGTTTCGACCAATGGTACCACCCTATCACCCATCACAGTTCGTTCTAAAGATCTCCTCGATGAAACTCTATATACAAACGAAGTTATTCGAGAGATCATGTCACTAGAGGAACAACCTTGGGAGGAGTTTCATCACCGCGCTTTGATGCTTAATTCAGACACGACCACTATTCAAATCCCATCTTTTGACTCACCTGAGATCCTTCCCTTTTCTTACACAACTATTCAAACTATCGACAAAAAAGAGAACATCAGAAATATTTCCAAGGCTATGCTCATAGATATCTCGATCAAAATCGGTATCGTGGAAAATACACAAATTCGAGCCGAATGCAATCCTAAGGAAATTCATTGCTTCACATCCCTTTTTAAGCAGTTCCATAATTATTTTGCTTGGTATTATGAGAAAATTCCCACCATAGATCCTTCTATTGACGAGAAAGAGATCAATAAATGTCGAGAATTCTTTTTATGGTATATTTCTCACTCATTAAACCGAAAAACCTCAATTTCTCTTCTTCGGTATCATTAAACTTACACGAAGAAGAAACGAACTTTCCTTTTAGGGACTTTTTCTAGCTTCTAAAACTGAAAAACCCCCAAGTTTCCTTCGTCAGACTCGTTAAACTACCACGATGAATAAATATCAACAATTCTTTTCCATCTTTTTCTAGCTCATTAAAAAACCAAAAAAGTAATCAATTTTTTCTCCGCCAGACTCATTAAAATTTCACAAAGAGGATCGAGTTTTTCTTCATCTTACTCATTAAAACTTCACGAATAATATTGAGTTTACTCCATCTCCTCGTACTCATAACAAAATGAGGAATATGTGCATTGAAAATAGGTTTATTACTTTATTTGGATTCAATGGACTAACTTACGAAAAATGAACTATGTCGGGCTTACTATTCTCCCTTCGTTGTGCTTGGTTACCAAACATGACAAAGGTACCCCCTGGAGTTGTCTTTTACGATTTTTTTCAGACTCCCTAAATATGAAAATATCACCGAGTTTACCCTTATGGACTCGTTAAACTTAATCAGACAAGGAAAAAAATGGACAAAGTGGATACTTATTCTGTTATACTTTGAAGGTTGATTTCACAGCACAAAATATTGAACATTACACTTCCCAGAAAATTCACTCACAATTAGTTGAACCCTACCATCTATGAGTTTAGCCTTTGTATACTGATGCCCCTGAATTAGTGAATCTTGACACTCTTTGGTGTTCATAAGCCTAAGCTACCTAGTACCCTGTTATTGTGCCTTCTATTGTTCAATACGATCCCACTATATACTGCTTCCTATATAAGCCAAGCCATCACATAACATAAATAATTTTTCGTCGTCAGTTACTCCCATTTTCTCTTGATTATCTTCCAAAACAAAATCATATTTTCCCATTTTGTGTCGACTGATGTAGGATGCCTCAGTGCCTACCTTTTGACAAATATCTTCCTATTGACTTCAACATCTTATCTAGGAAGTTGATCCAGAAACACATCAATACCCAGGTGCTTGCAGACCTCAGTAGCAGGTTACCTTGTGTCTGAATGGGGGTTCTCATTATTGGCTCCCAGTCGAATGATTCTAGAGTGTTTGACATCAAATCCTTTTATTCACACTCACTAGATTGTAATGTGCATCTTGGGGACCATCATACTTATCGTTGGCCACCCTCATGTCTGTTAACAGTTTCCATTATTAACTGGTAATTAGATGATTTCCCACATTTTTTATTACAACTCCTTCATTCACATGGGTGGAAATATGTAGTTTAGTGAAGCAGCGACCAAGACATTCGGTTGAGGCTTACATCATTTCAGTTGTATTTCCTCTCCCAAGTTGCGATATTGTTTTTAGAGACAGCTTATCAGATTGATCATGTCATGACACAAGCTTCCACATTGTGCTTATCGGTAGACACACTAGTCATATCTCTTTTTTAAAGAAATAATTTTGATACATCTGCTGAGCATGAGAATGCCCGACTCAAGACAGATACTTATATTTCTGACATTTGTTGTTGTTTTAGGTTTTCCTCGATCTTCCAACTCCTCTCGCTCTACTATATATATTATAAATTATTTCGTCCATCGTCTTCAACTCTGACCTGACACTTTAGGGGGCATCTTTTATAGGGAAAATTACCTCCTCATCAGCTCAGAGAAGAAGGTAACATGGAAGGAAGAAAATGACCAAGACAAAGACCCATTTTTCCAAGGTAACGCACCCCCAGAGGCAGCTAGGCCAAGTTATAAGAATTGGCTAGGCACTTCTTGCATTTTAAATCTAGAGACCTAGAGCCCTATTAATAGGAAACAATCCTTAGATTTCCATATGAAGTCATTGTTGCCATTATAAGCCTAAAATTGAAATTCTCCAAGAAAGAGGTTCCTATAATACCACCTTGCCCCGACTCCTCATACTCAACCAATATTTTTGGCACCCCGATCACATATATCATATAATACCTCACAATGGAATGCTCCATCTCTCATAACACTACGCCTTCTCGTGCCTTGGCCTTACTTGGCCCCTCGGTCCTCGACTCCTACCTCACGCCTGTGTGCTGGCCTCTACACCATCACCCACGCCCTCCACTGGTATCCACCTCTCCGCTTGGGCTTACCACTTCCTGCTGGATCTTCCACTTCTGCCAGCCCTTCCACTCCTACCAACACTTCCTCTACACTCCGTTCAAGCTAGCACTGCATCGGTTCAACTCCATGGAATTAGAAGGAGTGTTAATTCTTGAGTTCACTAATGGAAATTTCTTCTGGCTAAATTAAATATGGCCAGTCATATGAGATATGTGTGCTTGCTCTGAAAAATGGAAGTGGAAGTTCGTTTTTGTAATAATGTGGAGGCATCATATTTTCCTGTATTAATTCATAATAGGGTATAAGTGTTTAAAGGTGTCATTTAGCATTTCCAGCAAGTACTCGAATATTCATCCCCAAACATTGTCATTTTTCATGTTTTGAGCTAGGTGGAGTTTACTAATATGGGTGGTCCTAGATTCCTTGATCCATTCTATGCGCAATATTTTTGTATTGAGTCTCTGTGAATGTGCAGGAGCTGCATCGGCCTCCTCTCCAATCCTTGTGGCTCTCCTCGTCACATTGTGTCACATTGAAATTGGGCCTTCCACCTCCGGTCAACTCTCACATCTCCCTCGTACCTCCTCACCTTGCGTAGCACCGCCTCCTCAGATTGCCTCCCACAACCTCGACTACCCACACTCACCATCCCCGCTGCTTCATCTCCCCGTCCCACAGCTCCCTTCGCTTCGCACTCACTCCCTCCCCACCACCTCACCTTCCATTCATGTTGGCTTCCTCCCCCATCAACACTCCTCCCCCTCACCTCCTACCCCTCTCTCACATCCTGTTCCCTCACCTTCCCTCCCTCCATACACATCTCCCTCCACACACACTTGCTCCTCTACGCTCACCTCCCACCTATTCAGCCTCTCCCACGAGGCCTATCGACACTCTAAATATTTTTTTCATTTCCGTATCGATGATGATCACTGCACCCAACAACTCTAGTGAATGGTTCATTTAAGAGCGGCCATTTTTTTCCAAGTATCAAGAGTGGTGGCCATTAAACGTTGAGTTAGTGTTGAATTGGGTGGAACGAACTTTAGCATTAGATATTTCAATGAATATCATCTAGTTGATTAATCAAAGCTCAAATTTTCCTTTTGCTATGCATGTTACCCATGCTTCAATTGAAGCGTTGAAGGGCACCATAAAACATTGGAGTTGAAGAGTTGAATGGTTGGGTTTTTTTTTTAGACTTTGATAAACTAATTGAAATTTTGTGTCAGTGTATACTAGAGCTTTGACAGGGTTGTCAGTGAGTTGAATTTGTTATTAACTGAGTTTATTTTGTAGAGAAGTCTATGCTAGAAGGTGTATTAAATCATTTCTGAAGACTGTGCATGTTGGCACTTGCTTTGACTATTGTATTGAAGTTTTTATTCAGGGTGGATGGTATAGGTTGAATAGGTTTTTTTTTCAAAAAAAAAAATGGAGATGGCTGGGATTGATGATGTAATAGAAATGTTGAATACTTAATACATTCCACTATTGATGGGAGGAAAAACATCAGCAAAGACACTCTTTTTGACAATTAGAACTTTTTACATAATGCACAAGAAAAGATGGATTTTTTTCACCTTGAGTGTCAGCTTCAACAAGATGAGTTACACCAGCATAAGCATCATGACACCCATCAACAATGAGGAAATATTCAATTCAATAACCCATCATGTTCCCTGTACAAGAGAAGATTTTCATGCAGAAGAAACATCCATCCTTCACCTCCCAAGCCCATCATCAGACCTTGGGAAGAGTTTGTCCATAACAAGAAAAAAATAGGTCTTGGATATGACAAGGAGTTGTCCTTTCATATTCCGAATTACTCCAACCCCATCAAATTTCAGAGTGTCGGATTTATTCATGATAACTCACCTACAGTTGTTCTAGATTGTGCTCATCTTCCACATCAACAACAACAAATTGTAAAATGGCAGCACTGTGACCAAGTTGGCCATATGAAATATCATTGTTTCAATATTCACCCATGCAAGCACTATGGTCGGCACAACCATTCTTCACACAGATGCTTCAGAAACAAGCCTCCTTCAAGAACAAAGATTCATCTTTGATGGATCGCTTCTTGGCAATGGGAATCAACATCCAAGAAGATGTTTAAGTCATATGTCATAACTTGTTCTAGAATTTTGAACACTTGCAGTTGAGTTTTCACCATCATCTCACCTTGTACCTGACAGGGGGGGAAATGGTGGTCATATACAAGCTTTGAAGCCACACCAAGTGAGCCTAAGCCACAATCTCTCATTCCAGATTCAGAGTTGTAGCCAAAGACACAACATTTCAAGTGAGCCTGAGCCACAATCTCTCATTCCAGATTCGGAGTTGTAGCCAGAGACACAATAGTTCAAGCAAGTCTAAGCCACAACCTGCCATTCCAGATTCAGATTTGTAGCCAGAGACACATATGCCCAAGCGCATTCCTTTGGTTGGTGGTTAATCTTAAACCATCTATGTGAGGTTGATATTCCTCTTCTTCAAATAATTCAAGACACTTCTCTAGTAGAAGACTTCAGCTTCTTGCCAGTTTTGGAAGAGT
The DNA here is from genome assembly GCA_034641835.2 of Pinus albicaulis. Taxonomy (NCBI): domain Eukaryota; kingdom Viridiplantae; phylum Streptophyta; class Pinopsida; order Pinales; family Pinaceae; genus Pinus; species Pinus albicaulis. Next base: position 263,830,824 of record CM076582.1, on the reverse strand, counting down.
TCGAGGAAATGCATTATGCATTCCAGTGTTGGTGGTCATCCTTAAACCATCACAGGTTGTAGACCTTCCTTCTTCTAGGTTTAAGGTCTCCCTCTTCAAAATATAAGGAACACTTCCTCTAGCAGAAGACTTCAGCATATTGCCAAATTGGGACGAGTTTCGGGAACTACACTAAGCATTCCACTTTTGGTGGTCATCCTTAAACCACCTCTTTATGCCAATAGTTCAAAGAGCTCATTCAGCCTAATTTCTACCATGCATACTTTGTAGATTTTTATTACAGCTCTCTACTTGGAATCACACATACCCCTTTGGATTAAGGGGGGAATGTTGGACACCTAATCCTCTATGGGTAGGTTTGGAAGGTGAACAGTAAAAGAGGAGTCCAAGTGACCTTGGAATGTGAAACCAAGAGTCACATCTAATCTAGTATAAATGTACATCTATGGTTAATAGAATGGTATCTCATGCTTATCTTTCCTATGTGTGTGTGTTTTACCATGCATTGTTTAACAATTTTTTATTATTAAATGCATTTGGATGTATAAATACATACAAAGTATAAATGACAAGTTTTAATATGGTGTAAACCAAAAAAATATGAAATTATAAAAGTTATAAAAATATTTAATGTATAAAGATTCAATAAAAAAATATATTATTTCAGTAATTTTTTACCAAATTTTCTTAAAAATATATATTTAAGGAAAAAAAACATAGAAAAATACAAATAACATACATACACAAATTACTACACTATTTATTAATCTTCTTGGAAATCCTAACCACCTTAATTTTTTGACACCCTCTAGTATCAGAGAGGGTATGAGTACAAATGCACTATACAAGAGCACACAGTTTCCAACCACCCTACTCTTCTGACACCTTCTGGTATGAGAGAGAGTATGAGTACAAATGCACTATACAATAACACACATTTCATCATCAGTGTGCTGGAGTTGCACTTATGGGCGGGGAACTTGTGTTAGCCTTTTAGAGTTAAAATAAAGTGTTGAATGACACAATGTTGTCTTGTCTTACTCTACAATAGAATTGTTGTAATAAAGAAAAAGAAAAATCTAATTTCATTCATTTTGGATACTTTTGAAATATTTAGTCATGATATTAGTGCTAGTGCTTTTTAGTTGGGCTAATATTTTTTAGGTTTATCAATTTTTAATAATTAAATATAATTTGAAAATAAATTATTAATATTTTTAAATTAAAAACAAATATTAATCCTTTATTTATTTTTTAAAACTAGAAATAAAAACCTTAATTTAATAATATACCTCCATATATATACCCATTAATTTTGAAATGTGTTAATAAATTATTTTGAAATATATTAATCAATTAATAGTGCACTTCATGCATTATCTCTCACACAGAATATGCATTAACTTTTTTCTCAACGCTATTTTAATAATTATACAAAATTTAAACTAACCAATTTTGTATTAATAATTATACAATATTTCAATTAATCTAATTCAAAATTTGATTATACATTTCTCACTCTACATATGCCTTATTTTTTTTTTTCAAAATTCTGTTATTAATTATACAATATCTAAATTAATAAATCTTCTATTAATAATTATAGAATATTTAAATTAATCTAATAAATCTTGTATTAATAATTATACAATATTGAAATTAATCTAATTCAAAATTGGTTTATATCAAGTCCAAAATGTGTAAATTAATTTGGAATAGAATACTGTAAAGTAGTCTCTCAACAATTTTTTTTGGATTTAGTATGGATTTAGTGTTGTCTTTCTCAAAAGCAACAACCGTGAGGTACAACTTTTCAACTAGATTTTCTGACTTCAAGAATAGTACCACCGTTCGACGAACCTTTTCAAGTACCTTTTCTGACTGCAAGAATAGTTTGTGAATAGAGAAACATGAAAACTCATGTTTACATCGTTTTACATGGAAAGTTGTGTGAATAGTTACTAGAGTGTCACATGCTCAAGGTGAACTAATTTGTCCCTTTATATTTACAACTAATTTGAATACCTTAAACCTAACTTCAGTCACACATGTTCAAGGTAAGCTAAATGGTCGTTTGTATATTTATAACTATTTTGAATAGTTCATAGAACCAAAAACCTAACTTAGAATCGTTTATTAGGAGGCTTTGTTTTTTATGTGGAATATAATTTAGATATTATTATGAAGCAATTATATTTTTACATGTTGTAATATATCTTTTAAATATTTATTTCAAAAAAGAAAATTAATTTTTAAAATATGTAAGAGATAATGATGGTTCACTAAAATCTATATGGTTTGCTAAACCTTAAGAAAGTAAAATATTAATTAGAATTTTTTTAAATTTTAGAAGAGTTAAAATGTCAAGAAGATTGGTAGTGTGGCAATAAATTAGATCGAATGTGAGTATTAGATGGAAAATCTAAGAGAATGTGCTTTTCATCTTTATCTCTCTTAGGATGACACAACATAACATAGGTGATTTTTTTTTTCATCCCATGGTGTTTTGAGAATTGACCAATTCTCAAAGCTCATGAGAATTAACTCTTACCTTCCAAATATTCATTTTCTTCTTAACACGATCAACATAGAAATATAATTGTGGCTTTAGAGATAGGGTTCATTGTCTCCTTTTTATGTGTGGTTCAAAGATTAATTGTGGTTTTCGAGATTAGGGTTCATCATCTCCTTTCTGTGGTTCAAAAATTCATTGTGGTTTTTGAGATTAGGGTTCATCATCTCCTTCTTATATGTGGTTTAAGGATTAATTGTGGTATTATGGTTTTCATCATCTCCTTTTTATGTGTGGTTCAAAGATTAATTGTGGTTTTCGAGATTAGGATTCATCATCTCCTTTTTATATGTCGTTTAAAGATTAATTGTGGTATTCTGGTTTTCATCATCTCCTTTTTATGTGTGGTTCAATGATTAATTGTGGTTTTCGAGATTAGGGTTCATCATCTCCCTTTTATGTGTGGTTCAAATATACCAGAGATCGATGCCCTAACCCCAAGAGAATTGAGGAGAATTCACCTTATGACCACCTATTCACAAGGTTCTTTAACAATAGGAAGTCAACCAATTGAACTAACCCTTGGGGCTAAGTTCATCACCTCCTCATAATATTATCGTTTTCTTTTTCCCTCTAGCTCTTTTTTTCGTCACAATTTCTCCTTAAGTTTGGAAGAAAAAATATTTTTAATATTATATGGATTATGAAAAATGATTTAATCATTTATTCTTTATTGGTCCATCCAATATGCCTCCCTAGCTTAAATCAAAGTTGGGGTTTTTGGCTAGAGTTAAAAGGAATTTTAAGAAACCTCGTGGCCTCCATATATAATTATAATTTTCTTTAGGTAATAATTTATATGGTATGTTTTTAGATTTATTTTGGGTAGTTATAAATAATAATGGTAATGAGAAGTTCAATTTAAAATGTGATATATTAAACTTACATTGAGTGTATTGTTATAATTCCGTTGTAAAGCATCCTTTTTTTAAAACATCTCCCCTTAACTACCACTTGTACCATTGTGTACCATTGATTTTGATGTTAGACGATTGAAATAATATCTACCTTGGGATTGAATATTGTTATTAATCAGTTACATAAATAATAGAATAAGGAAAACCCCTTGGTTGTGACATGTGCAGTCTCATGGATTTTCTTGCCTGGGATATGGTGATAGTGTTGTCCAATGCATTTAAATAGAGAACTATTTGCAGTCACTTTATTGCAACGATTGGGATTGGCATTGGCATTGGTTTTGCGCTTCGTATCGATATATTATGTTTTGAATAGTAATAATCATCATCACAATGAGGGAGGGCACTACAAACTGTGTAAACATTTTGTTGGCCATAATTTTGTCTCCTTTGGGAGTCTTTCAAACATGGCTACCATGTGAGTACCTCAATCTCCTTCTAAGTTTCTGGTTCCTGCACGAAGGTTATATTTTTCATTTAAATCACAAACAATGGTTTTGTTTTTGCAATGTGACAGGTTGAATTCTTGATATGCCTACTACTCACATTGTTAGGGTACTTGCCAGGAATAATATATGCCACCTATGCTATCAACAAGTGACACTATGATTGAATATGATTTCTTTTGTTTGTGATTGAATATGATTTTTTTTGTTTGGAGATTGGCCCTATGTAAATCTCCTTCTCATGTATAGTTAACTGAATTTATGTGTTCATAATTGAATTTATTTGTTCTGTTGTTTTTGAGGAGATTATGGGAATTAATGGATCTGAATCTCTGTGTTCATAACTGAATTTCTTTGTTTTGTTGTTTGTAATGAGATTATGGAATTAATGGAGATGGTAAGAAAGATTTATTGCTGATGGTATCTCTAAAAATTTTTAGACATGGACATTGTCTAAATTTCATAATATTTTTAAATGCATTAAATAATTTTTTTTTTAGCTAGTTTCATTAAAGGATTAAGGTATTTTCATTAAAGGATCAAGGTTATATATTATTTGCAAATCGATTACTGAACGATAATTGAGATGGTAAGAAATATTGATTTTGCTCATAAAATATGATTTAAACTCGCAACATTTTAACAAACTATAATGTAACTATAAATTCAAATCTTTATTAAGTTGTGTGAGATTTATTGACATGGACATTGTTTAAATTTCATAATATTTTTAGATGCATTAAATAAAAAAATTGTTGAAATAAATAGTTTGATAATGGGTAAGTAGTCACTATGTCAATATAAAGAACTGTATTATTATATTTTATATTCTGATCATGAATACTTTCATTTCAGTAAATGAATGTTAGAACTTGTCATAAATGTTGTGTTTAGTTTATCAGTTGATTTTCCATTGTTTTTCATTATTTTTATTTTTACTAATTTTATTTTTAGTATTATTTCTATTATTATGATTTTTACTATGTTTAATTTTTCATTTAATTTCTTAATGTTCACCATCATTAATTTTATTATTTTTACTAATTTTATTATTACTACTATTATTTTTTGTTTTTACTATTTTTAAATTTGATTTTAAATTATTGTTTTATATTTATACCATCAATATTTATTAATATTTTATTTTCTCAACGTTCATGTGCATTAATTATTGCTTATGTTTTTAATTCACTATTCCATCAAATTAGTATATATATTGAGTTATTTGGATTAGCACAATCAACAATTTACTCACGACGAAGTATACTAGGTAGATGTTTTTAATTGACCATTGCATCAAAGTAGTCTATATATTGAGTTATTTGGATTAGCGCAATCAACAATTTCCTCATGATGAAGTATACTGGGTAGTTCCAAACAGGCCGGTTTTAATGATAATGTGATTTTCTGAAACAGTTTTATAAAAAAGAGGAAGCATTCTTAACAAACTCAACACAAATATCCATGAAAGCATTTTTGAGTGCTCTATATCAAATGATGCAAAAATATCTTTTTTCACAAAAATCACATATAATTTTGAATATAATTTTAAAAGAATGATATTTAGTAAGATGTGTAAACCATAAAATAACATGTATGAAAAACCACTAGCTAAAATTAAATTTCCACTTTTTCGAAGGCCAAAATCAAGCCTAGTGTGGGGAAGCCTAGTAGCCTACCACTTAAACTTTATCTTGGTCTATGGTGTTTGTCTCTCTTCCTCCTTTCTTGTTGTGTCTCGTAATTTTATGGTTTATTTATGTAGTACTTTCATTATTATTGTGTATCTTATTTTTTGGGTTTAGTTTTGTCTAGGAAAACCCCTTAACTTATAAATGCACAATTGTTCCACTCCTAACTTGTCTAGCACATCTTTATACCTACATGTATGTTAATTTTTTTTTTAAATAAAATAATTCATAGTTATTAGTTAAAAATTCAATTAAATCATATATTTGTTTCTCTATACTATTTTTTTTGTATGTTACAACTTTACAACGTTTTCTTTGCAACATATGGCACAATTGCTAGCAGTTTCACTAATTAAAAATGATATTATATATTTAAAAGGATTGGCCAAATTCCCGAGACAAATGACATTGCTGGATTTCGCCAAAGAGATAAAATTAATGATGTGTCCATGTCATTGTGTGATGCATAGCGAGCAGCGGAAATATCGAACATCAGATCTTCGGACGACAATGCTCATGGGATCTTGGAAACTGCTGCTGGTGATGAAGAGAGTATAGTTGAACACATTCTATACTCTCCCAGTTAAGCATGCTTGAGCCAGAGGATTTCTGGGATGGGTGACCTTCCGGGGAAGTCTTGGTTACCGGGTGGAAGCCCCGGAAGTGATGATTGATGCTGTGTGATTCATTTCACTAGTTTCAATCTCATTTCTTCAACCTTGTGAGCATCACTCGATGCAATGCGTGCTAATTGGAATATTCAAAAAACATGAGAAATTAGTCAGTTACGACTACCTCTCATGGAAATGGTCATAGATGAATGACTTACTTAACATAGTTGAATCCCAAAAATGATATCTAATATAATGCACTGCAGAAACCCCTCATACTTAAATACAAAGAGTAAAGGGAGCTCTACTTGAATGGTTCATGAGGCACAATACTTGTTAAGGTTTTACAAATGGGGTAGCAAGTTAAGTGGGCTTGATTGTGGGGAAAAATCCACATCTAAGCGTGCTTGAGCCAGAGGAGTTCTGGGATGGGTGACCTCCCGGGAAGTCTTGGTTACCAGGTGCAAGCCCCAGAAGTGATGATTGACATTGTGTGATGAATTTCACTAGTTTAAATCTCATTTCTTCACCCCTGTGAGCATCACCCGATGTAATGAGTGCTAAGTGGACTATTCAAAAATCATGAGAACTTAGTTACGACTACCTCTCATGGAAATGGTCATAGATGAATAACTTAATTAACGCAGTTAATATTTAATTTATAAAAAACTAATAATAAAAATACATAATTTCAACAAATTTTCACCCAATCACGTTATATATAGATATAAATATATTTAAATTAATTTATTATTTATATAAATAAATAAACATACAATCTCGATGGGGTGGCTAAACAAAGAAAATCAAAGGTTATGTTGGTCCTCCTCCAAGATTTTCCAAGGGAATGTTAAGCAAGAGGAATATATAGTAGGGTATGCCACAATTGAGCCAAGTGGACCCAACTAGAAATGCTCGTGTGCATTTAAATGAAGACAGACTAGAATTGGGTATCCTATGGAACTCAATGGGTACTATAATGATAATCTAGCGAGAGCAGCTAGGGGCGTGTGACTCAGAGCAATGTCAGGATGATGAGCATGAGAAGGGGGATAAGACAACTCACTACTCTTTGGATTATGAAGGAGGTGGCCTTTGGCTACAGACGAGAGTCGTCGACCCTCTCTTCTTATCTACACCCTGATTATCTCTTTGGAGGCCTTCTTATTGCGCGAGTTTCTGAAGAACAACCTGTTGGTGACTCTCCTATGATGACTTGAATGATTATGATCTCTTGTTGGCTTTATCATCGGGTCCATTCTTGGATGTGTTGGAGGAGCCGAGTGGAATTTCAGAGCGAAATTGGGAAATTTTCTACCCCAATTGGTTCTTATTGTTTCAAGCCTATGGTATTGGGTGGCTCCTTGGTTTAAGGGAGTTGAAGTGTGGAGTCTTTGGTGGGATATTACCCTCGAGCACCTTAGTTGGGGGTGGTGTTTACTGTGGCGATCAAAACAAGTCAGGGAAACCAACAAGAGTGGGAAGGGGTTCCGAAGGCACTGTTCATCAGGCTTAGGGGGGAGGGGGTGGAGGTTTTAACATCATTGTGGATGAGAGTCAATTTGGTGACCCTAGAGGGTGTCACAATGATACAGGTGGAGTACTATGTTAGAGGGATACTGTGTTGCAGTTGAGAAGTCTGAGGGATACTATGTTGTGGAGTACACAAGCCACCGAGAAAGAGCTCCCGCTTGGGTGGAGAGGGAACTGGAACGGGCGTGGAGCCCAAACCTCGATGCCAATACCAGAAGTGGGCAGAGACGGGGCTGGGTTTAGAGGCACTTCAGAGCCACCAAGGACCCCAATGTCGATGACGACCACCACAGAGAAAGAGGAACAATCCCTTTCATGCCACCAAAGGCCAACCATAGGAGTCTATGAAAATGCAGTTGGAAGATTTTGATAAAATTCGTCAGGAGGAGCATGAGGTATTCATGGCAACCTTGGCGCAACTCCAATATTTCTAGTGTCAACTTAGTGAGCAAGGGGTGGTGGTCTAGTGCGAGCATCTGTACATTCTTGACAAGCTGGAGTAGCTGGAGCCTTGGATGGCTCACTTGGAGCAACAAGTTAACTACTCATTTCGCCCTCCTCATCCACCTAGGATGGGTTCAGATAGTCCAACTTTTATCAACTCTGATAATTGAGTATGTATTTTGGTGTTTTTTTTCATTTTGTTAGTCTTATAATATATCTTACCTTTACTATTATAGTCAATTAGCCTATGTCTTTTTTAGACTATGCATTTTAAACTAATAAAAATGGTCAACAAACAAAATCGAGATGACATCAACAAAGTTTTAAATAATAAATTTAAACTTAAAAAAAAATAAAAATAAAAATACAAAATTTATTACATTATTTTATTAATCTCCTTCCAAAACCTGACCACCCCATTCTTCCGCTACCCTGTTTTAAGAATACAAATACAGTGCTAAAGCACTCAATTTCATTATGATGATCAGAACAGAGTTACAGTTCTTGGCAGGGAACTTGTGTTAACCTTCCGGAGTTAAAATAAACTTTTGAATGGAATAATGTTGTCTCTATTTTCGGAATTATTGTATTATATCATATTAGTGGCAATACTCTCAAGTAGTTGTTTATTAGTGTATTTAAAATTTTTTTTGTTAGTGTATTTAAAAAGTACTTGTACATTCTTTATGTTTATCAATGTGGATATAATTGGAAATTGAAAATAAATTACTAAGCAAATATTTTTCCGTAAAAAAGAATATAATATAACGGTAAATCTTAACCGTCTTTATGGTTTTGACCCGTATTAATCAATTAATAAGTACATCTTACTGTACAACCTCATGCATCATTTTTTTTTCAAAACTAGATATTAATAATTATACAATATCTAAACTAATTTATACTTATATTAATAATTATACCATATTTAAATTAATTTTATATAATAATCATGCCATATTTAAATTAATCTAACCTTTAATATGATTATAGTAAGTCCAACATTTTTTACTCCAACCAATTTACAAATTTTAAATTTGGAATAAAATGGTGGTTGTAAAGTAGTTTCTCGATTCTAGTATTAACATTAGTTTGTGAATAGAAGAACAAGAATCTCAACTTATTATAGTTTTACATAGAAAGTTGTGTATGGTTGCTACTAGGGTCACAAAGACTCAAGGTGAGCCAAGTGGCGCCCTGTACATTTATAACTAGTTTGAATAGGTGACAGATCCTAAAACCTAACTTTATTTATTTCTCAATAACATTCCCTATGTTTTTTTTATTTTTTTATTATTATTTACGGTAATTGGTAACTAGTGAGAGTTTCCTAAACAAGGCCTAGGATCAAATCCAACTGGCTGCCACTATAAACCTAGGCTAGGTGCAACAGCTTGCAAGCTGCACGTAATAGCTATGAAACTTATGCCTCAACAAGAGCCGAGACGTCCACTCTAGGGTCGCCTACTCTTCTAGCCAAGACACAACAGGCACATCCCCCTATGTTATATCCTTCCCCTATGTTATATATATATATATATATATATATATATATATAATTTTAAAATTTTGTTTTTTTTTAAATAATATAAAAATATTTGTATATATAATGATGATTAAAATTTATTAAAATTATTCTAGAGGATTAGCTCAAGTGTCTTAGTTCCCATTGCTAAAATGTCTTGATATTGGGAGACCATGGGGTCAATTCTCTTCGATGCATTGGGGTTAGGATTTGCTAATTTAACCGGAAATATGTCATCCTTTCAAGTTGATCTACCCATATTTTAATAAAACATATAGTGGATGTTAAGAAGGTAAGATATTAATCATAACTTTTAACATTCTATTTCTATGCTTAAGAAGAAATAAGAGAAGACTTTCTATATCAACATAGTTTTGCTGAGTGGTCTAGAAGATTGGTAGTGTGACAAATATTTTAAAAATTAGACCGAACATGAGTATTAAATGGACTATCTAAGAGTGTTTTTCATCTTTAACCCTTCTAGGATGGCACAATATAGCATCAGTGACAAACTTTCTCATCTCATAGTGTTTTGGGAACCAATTTCACTATGAAACTCATAAGAATTAGTTCTTATATTGACATTTTTCATTTTCTTCTTTAAAACTAGTCAACACAAAGATAATTTTGATTTTAGTATTGGGGTTCATCACCTCTTATATTTCATTTTCCCCTCTATCTCTTTATTTCCCACAATTTAACCTTAAATGTGAAAGAAATGATATATTTAATATTATCCTCATTATGCAAGATGATCTCCTCATTTATTCCCTAATATTCCATTTAATAGGAATCCTTATGTCACCCTTGTTTGAGCTGAAGGTGGGGTTTTTTATTAAATATAGAAGAAATTTATAGTTACAATTTTTTTTTAGGTAACAATTTATATTATATGTTTACTAGGTTTATTTTGGATAGTTGTAAAGTGTTATTGTCATCCTTCTCACATAGGTTCAATTTACAAAATGACATATTTAGCTCATATTGAGCATATTTTTATAATTCTTTGGATATATATATATAGTCAATTGGAGTTATCTAGGGTGGTTGGGAGGAAATAATGGAATCCTCCCCACCTAGGTTTAATTCTCATAGGTGACATGACGAATGTTTTCTCCTTTTCTAGGTGTTAAGTTTCACCCAAAATTCAAATCCATGTTGAGCATGGAGAGAACTACACATCTTTGTGTATTCTGCCCCTAATAGAAAGTGAAAACAAATATTCATCTCTCTCATACTGACACCCTTGAAACTCCTTGTTACACTTGAAAGAAATTACATATTTCCCTAAACAACATATATATATATATATATATATATATATATATATATATATATATATATATATAAGGTCTCGGGTATCCAAAATTATAGAGATACATCAATTTTAATATCGAGCTCCTCAAAAGAAAGAAAAATATTTGTATTTTTTTTCAAATTGCAGAAGTCTGGTTTTAAAAATCAGTTTGAAGTGATTCCAACGGCATATTGAAGCATAGATATCAGTATTGGGTTCTAAAATTCCCCCTAACAAGAATTCAACACCCATTAAACCCTCATAAGTCTCTACTATGACTCATGAGAGGAAGAAGTGAAACATGATATATCAGAATTACAAGAGAAAGTGTTACAACTTTCGTCTTCTCAAAGAGCAACAAAAAATGAAATAGAAGCTTTGAAAAAAGACATGGAAGCTAATATGGATGGTTTAAAGAAAGGAGTGGAAGCTAAGATGGATGGTTTGAAGAATGTAATGGAAGACATGGAAGAAAAAATGAAAGACATGGAGAATGATAACAATGTAAACTTTGAAATGAGAACTATAAATTGAAAAGGGGAACTCTAGCCAAAAAAACCCCAAAAAACATGAAAAACAACCCAAAAATGAAAAGGGTGTATTCCAGAGTGAGGTTTTTTTTTTTCAATGTAAATTTGCAACATTTTTAAAATATGGCAGTAAAAGTAATTTTCATGTGCCAAAAAAATGGAAAAAAACACACAATGGTTGGTGCTAGAATTGTGCTAGAATACCATTTTTATTTTCTGGGTACAATTTCAAAGTATTTTTAGTAACGGAGTTAAATATTAAATAATGAAATTCTAAAAAAATTAAAATTCTAATCATTTTTATACATGTCATTTAACATATAATATCATGACACTAACAATCCCTAAAATTCTAATTGTTTTCAACCATAATGTTAAAGATAAAATATATTTCACAAATTTTCACCCATAGAATTAAAAAATATTAACTTTTCAAAATATTTCAACCATGATATTATGAAAAAATTATATGACTAAAATAACCCAATGAAACATAAATTATTTCTCCAAGTTATTATTGCATTGTCAATATTTTAGACAAATGAATTTATCATAATTAAAACATATAATCCAAAAAACATAGAAATGACTCAACTTAAAATATCATTTTCATTGCTAAATGCAAACATCATTTATATCAATTGTCATACGCAATTATTCAAAGTCAAGGATATTTTCTTGCACACCATCATAATTCACATCTTCAGATGAAGATGTTCCATATTCTTCTCTTTCATCAAATAGTGCCCCATCTGAGTCAACATGCATGCCCACCACTTGAGGTTTCAAAATTTTTGTAGATCTACGACTGGTTTCAGCAGAATGGAATGTCAACATTGTTTCTTGTTTTAGCAACCTCTTAAGAATCTCTATTGTCTTGGAGCGATGAGTTCCTCTCTTTTTTAAATTGAAGTCATAAAAAATTATGTCAGCTTCCTCCAATTTTAAGGGGTTTGTGCACCAATGATTTATATTTGTAGACTTTCTTTTTCTCTTCCCACCAATTTTTTTATCAAATACCATCTCTGTCTTGTACACACCATTGAATGGGTGTGTGTTTATGGCATACCAATGCACTTCAAAACCTGTAACATCCTCATTTTGTGTAATCACCTTTATAACCTTGGCAACCGGGAATGGATAGCCATGTGGATCTTCATGTGCTAAGACTTTGATCATGCAACCCTCCTTAATATCCTGTTCTGAACCTCTCTAAAGGTCTTCCATGGCTTCACGTTGTACACGAGATATTTTGGAACCAACATGCATTTCTCTTTCCTTCACTTGGGTAGAATTAATAATACCATGTGATTGTCGTTATTTAAGAATGCTTGTTTCCTCCTATTCATTTGACACATTTTGTGGCTAAATAAATGTAATCTTCAAAAGAATATCTTCATTTTCTGGTCTTGAAAGGATATCACTCTGATCAATGAAAAAGGACTCCCACTAAACTGATTCAAAAACATCAAAGTACTCATATGTATATCTAATGGTTTTTTTAATTTCTTCCAGGAATTCAGAATAATCTATATCTATCTTTTGCCTTCGTGCATTCTGAAATTTACCAACTGATTGTAATAACAATATATTTGATGCAAATATTGGATGATCTGAAATGAAATTCAAAAATTCCAAACCTGATGATGGCGTCCATTCTACAGTTGTTGAATACTTCTTGCCCCATATAAGTGTTTTCCCATCAGTTTGTTTGATACGAAATTGATGTTGGAAGCTAATGTCATTAAATTGTTCAATGCATTTCTCTTGACCCTGCGATCTGAGAATAAACCTTCGCATGTCAAAAATTTCTTTTAACACATGAAAAATAGGCTATGGCATATATGATTTCTTAATACATTCAATTAATGATGGTAAGCTCCCAACATTCTTCCTCCTCAATGTTACTGAAAAATGACTGAACATTCGATCAATATGGTTGTGAGTGTGCCCAACAAGAAGGAAACCAACGTTTACCTTATGAAAAGTTCTGAATTCAACAAGCATGTTTAGATATCCAAAAACAATCTGATTTTTGTTTTCACGACAAGTGTTGTCTAATTGTAGATACAAAATTTTAGGAAGATTACCACCCCAATGAGAAAGCACAACATGAATTGTGGTTATTTTTAGATTTCCATCATTATGAATATTTGGAGCTGTGATTTGGAGCTGTGAAGTAAAATCTTGACGAAATTTCCCCATTGAAGACCATACAACCGAAAAAATGAAACTGGATAAAAATTTCCTCTTGCAATTTTTTTTGTGTGCGAACAAAATGTGGTAGAAGTGTTTTCTTCTGGTCCATACCATCAATTATCAAAGCCAAATATTTATCTGGATTATCATAACACTTCTTTCGATGGTTGTACAACTTTTTCCTTCCACTTGTTTGTTTTTCACGATGCTCTTGAAGGGCTTTAACAATGAAATCTACACATAACATAAAATAAACATATTAATAAATTCATTTTCATAGTTGATCGCTATACAATTTAAAAATATAATGTTATGAATGCTTACCTCTTTCTTCTCCTTGACATTTATCCCTTTTTTATTTTAGAGAAGCACATGTACTGCAAACCCCCTCCTTGACTTCTTAGGGATATGAACATTGTTGAATTCTCTCCTCCATCTCTGCACTAAATATTGATACGTAATAAAATGACCATTTCCTTCAACACCTTCTGCATATTCCTTGTATACGCTTTATATTACTCGTCTTGAGAAATTAACTGGAATATGTATTATATCTCTATTTGGCAAACATTCTCCATGTTTTGAAAAGAAGTCTTGCAACCATGACATTGTAGTGTTTTCTAGTGGCCCAAACTCTCATTTATGAAGAAATTCTGAATAATATGTAGGATCCTTTTCCAAGTTATCTTGGATTCTTGATAGACGAAAATTTCCAATTGAATGAATAATTTTGAAAGCCTTTCTAAAAAGAAATAAAGACCAGATATGATAATCATAACCTACCAGTGTAGATTGAATGCATCCCACTAAATATGAATTCTACATGCTTTTATTCATTGAAAAATAGTCTTTCATTTTCTCTAAAGAAAATTTGAAATCCATATGTTTCAAGCAATATTTTTTACAACAATCACTTGAAATGAGCTCACTGATAGAACTTCTTCTCGTGAGATATACTACTGTACCCCTTGTATAACTAGAACATTTTGGATTGATACGAAAAGGTCTGCTTCGACTCCTAGAAACAATATTTGTTGGAAACATCTCTATCATTTCATCATTCTCTGAACAAGAATTTCCATGATCATTAGGAGGAATACTATTCTTACTATGATCATTTGTAATATAGTTAGGAAATTCACCACCATCATTTTTTGAAAAATGTTCATTACCATCTTCGGCGGCATGAAAATCTTCAATACCATCATTTGTGGTTTTGAAATACTGAATTAGAGGATATTCTTCACCATATTTATCTTTCCCTTAATCACTGCTGCTCTCAATGTTCATAGGATTAGGACTATGTGGAAATTGTGACTCTTGATTTATTAGAAATTTTCATCCCAACCTTCGTCTCTACTGCTCCCATATTCCATATGATTAGGATTAAGTGGAAATGGAGACTCTCAATTTATTGGATTTTCTTCATCCTTCTCTTCATCACTACTTCTCTCAAAGTCCATAGGGTTAGGAGTAGCTGTAAAATGCGACACTTTATTTAAGGATATTTTTTCATCCTACCATTCATCACTATTTCTCTCATAATCCTTAGGATTAGGAGTAAGTGGAAAATGTGACTCTCTATCCACTGAAAATTTTTCATCCTGACATTCATCACTATTGCTCTCATAATATTTAGTATTATGTCTAAGTAGATACCGTCACTCTCTATCCACTGAAAATTTTTCATCCGACCATTCATCACTATTGCTTTCATAAACCTTAGGATTAGGACTAAGTGGAAATTGTGGCTCTCTATCCACTGAAAATTTTTCATCCGGCCAATCATCACTATTTCTCTCAATGTCCTTAGGATTAGGAGTAAGTGGAAAATGTGAGTTTCTAGTTTTTGGAAATTCTTCATCTTGCCATACATCATTATTGCTCTCATAGTCGATAGGATTAGGAATAATTCAACATTTAGACTCTCTATTCATTTTAAAATATTCACCAGCAATTCTGTCACTACTCTCATTATATTCATCAATA
Source organism: Pinus albicaulis (assembly GCA_034641835.2). Lineage (NCBI taxonomy): Eukaryota > Viridiplantae > Streptophyta > Pinopsida > Pinales > Pinaceae > Pinus > Pinus albicaulis. The sequence continues at coordinate 263,815,070 of CM076582.1, read as the reverse complement.
TGAATAGAGTTGTTACATGGCGAAGATGTTGATGCTTCATAAAACAAAGCTTCACTATTAGAGGAATCCATAACATTCAAACAAGAAACGGTGAATGATGCAAATCATCTCTCGCAATGATAATATATAGCTTACAAAATGAAAAATTCCCTCCAAAATTTTCCTCCAAAACTTTTCGCTGAAATGTTCTGCTTAAGTTTGTCCCTCCAAATTTTATTTAAATGATTCATTTGAATATTTTTTTTAAAATATTCTCATAATATGGACCTTAATTTTTAATGAAATTCCGTAGACATTTTCCCCTTAATAATTGTATTCAAACTAAAATAATTTTAATTAAATTATATAACTTTGACTACATTATACATTTTTTTTAATAATATTCATCAATTTTTTTTATCCCACATTCACCCCGATGTAAAAAATTCCATTATTTCTGCTTTATAAGAAAATTCAATTTGACTATTCCACACGTGACATCAAGATTTATCGAGGTTTGTTTAAAAGCTTGGAAATATTTTCTAGTGGAGAAAGAATGTCAATGGGAGATTATCGCTTTTGAAAGGTTATTTTTTTTTCTATTATTTTGAAATTATTAAGTTGTTAAAATTAATTAAAGTCAAGTTATTTATTTCTGTTAAAAATTTACTAGTTTTTTCCATTAATTCCTTTAGATAGAAAAATATTTTTTTTTTGTATCTAAAAATAAAATAAAAAAGTAATATACCCATTATCGGTGGGCCCGCTTAGGGCATAACATGGCTGATCTGGCCCAAGTGGGTGCACCCAATGGGCCCCTAGGATAATAGAGGGGCCGATTCTGAGAATCAGCCCCCCTTCTTTCCCAGGGGGGCAATGGGCACACCCACTTTGGCTAAGTCATCGTGCTGTGGGCAGACGCACCCATAGGGTGGCATCCACATGACCTCGAGGGCTGGAAAAGGGCACCCTCGGCTCAAGCAGACACTGCCTTGTGGGTACATCTGCCTGCAGCACGGTGCCCCTGATTCCCAGAATTGGCCCCCCTGCCTGCCAGGGGGCCGATTCTGGGAATCGGCCTCCTACCATGTAGGGGGGTTGTCTTCCTGGGCTCGGGCGGACCCCAATCTGTGGGCACGTCTGCCTGAAGCACGAGCGCTGTGGCCACCATGCTTCTTGTGGACGTGCCCACAGGGTGACGTCTTCTCGATTCCTAGGGTTCCCAAGGAAGGGAGGCTGATTTTTAGAATCTACCCCTTGCACAGATAAAATGGCCAAGGGGCTGATTCTTAGAATCAACCCTTTGAGCATATAAAAAAAAAATATATATTGGGGTTGGGGAGATAATATAAAAAAATAACATTTTTTTTTAAACAAATTTTTTTAAATTATATATATATATATATATATATATAGGGGGCCTGGGGAGATGAAATTTAAAAAAAAAAAAATTATTTTAGATTTTTTTTGGGGAAAAAATGTATAAAAATATCATTTTTTAAAACAATTTTTTTATTTTGTTTACGTAAGATATTTGTTTTTGTGATTTAGTAAGTTATGTGTAGATATATATATATATATATATATATATATATATATATATATATATATATATATATATATATATATATATATATATATATATATATATATGTTTTTAGGAAAATGGCATCAAGGAAGGTTTCTATCGATCTTTCTGGACGCAAGTCAACATTTGCATCATCTAAAGCTATAGGTGAGCCTTTAAAAAACATTGCTGGATGAATTGCACCTCACTTAATTACTGAAAATGTGGGAGATGCATCCAAAAAAGAAAGAAGTTGGTTTCATACTGGAAGAAATCAACAGAAGTGAATCCTTCAAAATATGCATGGTTTCTAAAAGATGAAGAAGACGAATCTCCACAATTATATCTATATTCGAGTAAGAATTTTGATGCTGAAAGTTATGATCTAGTGGGAAAAGTATTAGACCTATATATTCTTCCAAATATTGAAAGTGTTTATATACTATCAAAACTGCCCAAGTCACATGATAAACATAGATATCATTTTACATTATCGATGTATAAAACGAGGGAAGATTCTTCAAAGACATACAAACAAATCGTACAAAATATTGCACAGAAGATTGTCAGTATTTTTATTTACACTTATATGTTTTTTGTTATTCAAATTGTGTCATTGTATTTTTAATAATTTAGTTAATATTGACATATTATATTTTGTTTTATAGGATTTTTCTAAGGGAATTTCAATTATGTTGAGGGGAATCTATTATATAGAGCGAGATATTATGAATTTAGTCTCCACTATCCATGAACATGAAGTACAAGATATGGGAAAGAAGAAGAAAAAATACTTCATGATACTACAAGATTGTATCAAAGGGATGAATCTAGTAAAGGTAGACATGTTACTTTTCAAAATGAGGAAGTTGAAGTTGAAGTTGAAGCTAAAGCTAAGGCTGAAGCTGAAGATGAAGAATATGTTCCCATATCTGAGGATCAGATTAGAACTGATGTTAGAAAGGAGAAGGACCATAAAAAAAAAATAAAAAAAATGCCCAAGAATGTCACCCTTACAGTTGATGATGAGGAGATTCTTTCGGTTTGAGAAAATATCATAAGAAATAGGAGGAAGAAACAAAAAATTGTTCATTCTCAAAAAATATTGGACAACAGTGAAGGGCCTAGTGAAAAATACAGAGCAAGCAGGGAAATAATGATGCCAAGAGCTGATTTAGAGGATGGTGTTATAAAAACAAAACAAAATGCCATTCGACATCAATTGGTGAAGACAAATTTAATTGAAGGTGGTCAGTCATTACAAATTAATGTCATTCAAGTCTACAAGCCAGATTAAGGACAACTCAAATATCAAATTTGAAAGTCACACGACTTGCATGTTCACAATTTAAAAACATTGATGAGGTACAACCCTTTTTCACATGTGGTTGATTATGTTCTTCTTGTTGATCCAAGTCAGGTTCCTAACAAAGATTCATTTGAAAGTCAAAATGTTTTGAATACAAATATTATGTACTTGGGGGCAACCATTCTGTAGAACCTTAAAGGAAATTAATGGAGGAATATCTCAATAACCCGCGTTTTGAAACAATGAAATGTATCATTTATGATGGTTTAACAGATACACAAGCTAAGTTATTGGCATGGGATCATAATCCAATAATGAGTATAGGATGTCTATGACCTTTATCTAAAGGGTTAGATTTATTCATAGTGAAATTGAAGAAAAATGTGGTGGTGATAAGCTAAAGTTTGATCATGCATTCTAAAAGGAATGTTCTATGGAAATCGGTTATCAAATCGAAGAAAAAATAAGTTCAAAAGGTGGCCAAGTGAATTATGAAATATTCAAAGGTATGGATAACATTTTCCAATTGGCATTTAGAACTGGAGAGATATGGGAATCGATTGATCACATTTTTGAGTTGTGGGAGAACATTGGCATGAAAAGTCAGAGAGTCAAAAGGTCTAAACCATTGATATTTACCAACAATAAATCAGGTCCTGAAATGAAGCTCCTTCCAAAAGATATGACTTTCACACCTTGAAGATCAATGCAAGGATTGAAGGATGAAAATCTTGTCAAAACAATATTATCTTGTGTAAAGTCAGGAGAATTATCAATGGATGAAATATCTGAGGAATTTCTAAAGTAAGTTTGTTATTTTTACTTTTTTTCTATTATAACTTTCTGTTAAATATAACATATTTTTGTTGCTATTAATTTTTATACATAACACTATATTAACATTTTTTACTTCAATTATTTAGTCACAAGGTTTATATGAGAATACAGGAACAAATGGTTAAATCGTTGAATGAAGATAGTTGGGATGATGTTCTATGCAACTACCCAGATTCAAGTTCTACATCAGTGTTAAAAGATTTTTATCTTGCATTTAAAAAGGTATTTTCATTCATACGTTCATTTATATTTATATGTATAATATTTTTAATTTATATATTATACATTTATTTTTTTTATTTTATTAAAGATGAAGAAGGATGCAAATGGAGCACCGGATAGTTTCAGAAGCTTTATTGAAAAAATAAAAATGGAAATGATAAGAAAACAATGTCTTAGTGATGTTGAACTTGATATCAGCCTTAATCATTTCATTTGGAATGGGCTCACCACTATCCAATATCAAATAATATCAGGTGATTTTGAAGACATTGAAAAACTCATACCTAAAATGGATTACTCCCTAGTTATTGCAGATATTCCTGATGGTTTCAATATCCCAAACATTGAATATGATAGTGACCCTTATACTTATCAATCATTTGTTGCGGGATTTCAAGAAGTCACAACATCGCCACTTTGGAGATTTGTGATAATTCATTCAGACACACAATTTGGGTTGTTGTTAACAAACTTTAAGGGAAAAGCAAAGTCAAGGATGCAACTTACATGGTAAGACGTTGAAATTGTATATTTGATTAATGTTAAGAAAATTACTTATGTAAAAGTTAATTGAACTTTTACTATTTCATGTTACACGCAAAATCCAAATCCTATTTGTGGCAGAAATCAACCAATTATAAGTGATTGTGAGTTCATTCATGTTGAAATTTGGACAAATGATGATAGCTACAAGACTATTATTTTCAGTCAAGTAGATGGAAAGAATCATAGCCAAGTACTGGTCCATGATGTTGTTGTAAGAAAACTAACATATGAAGATAAAGAAGAAAAAGGAGAGATAGTTAACATATATCAAAAACCACAGTCATTGATTAACTATCTTTTAGATTTATGTTCAAATGAAGGAGATTGGGTTTTGGATTTATTTTCAGGCTCAGGTAAGTTTTATTATATAAGAATGAATTTCACTGTTATCTTTTTTAAATTTTTAGTGTTTATACTAAATTACTAAATTTTTTCTTTGGTATTTGATGATTAGGTACAACACTAGCATGTTTCTTACAAAAAGGAAGAAATTGCATTTCCATTGAAAAAAACCCAATACGATGCAAATTTATTCATCAAAGAATCAATGCTCTTGAATTTCTTCCAGATAAAATGCAAGAAGTTGGTTTCAGAAAAGGGGATTTTAATGAATCTTGTGTGGAAAAAAAAGCAAAATAACCTCAACCAACATTAGATGGAATGATTGGAAAGGCATACTTTGGGATGTTTGTAGACATCAAAGATCCATCAAAAGAGGAAAATGATGACACTGAAGCCAATGATGAAAATATCATGGAAGAGGACAATAACCATACTCTTGAAGATGAAGAGTTTGAGCTACATGATATTATTGAATAAAGATTAAGTTAATCTTCCAAATGGAGCTCATTTTTTGTAACTATTCATAAGTTATACTTGTAATTTTTTGAATATGATATTTTATGAGAAGAAATAAATATTCAATTGTGGTTATTATATGTTTAATATTTGTATAATGTGATTTTCACTTCATTTTTATGTGAATAATTCAAGTTTTGAAAAAAACTGCAATTATTATTAACTTTTCACATAAAATTAACAAAAATTGCTAATTTTTATACCTTTTTCCTATAAAAATGCTTTATTTGACATGTCAATTTTAGCAAAAAAAAAGACACAAAATGTGTATATTTTCAGTTATTTCTATATTCAAAATGTGTTTTTTTAATGTAAATTGTTAAAAATTGTTGCTTTTTAAGTGGCAATTATTTCGTGTGCATTGAATTATTATTTAACAATATATAATTAGATAGAAGATTGACACTTTAAATTTTTTACCTTTTCTATTTTTTTGAAAATGCAAAAAATCAAATATCTCACTACAAAAAAAAAAAAAAAATTACCTGAAAAACACTTAAACAAAACATATAAGTGAAAATAATTATTAGCATCTAATAGATTAGAAAATTTGAAGTAAAAAATAAGTCTTCTAAAAAAATGGGATGATGCTTGAATCAACACTTTTTAAAATCAACATAAAAACACTAACATTTTCAAAATAATGTCTATCCTTGGTACATAAGAAAATTTAATGTGTAAAAAACATGCTAAAAAAATTAACAGTATTCTGAATCAACACATTTCAAAATCAGACCATTTTTTGGTACCTAAAAAAAGTGGGTACTCGTTTCCATTCTTGTTTCAAAGTTTACATTGTTTGATCTCGAAGAAGACATGGAACGTTAGAAGGTTTGACAAAGTTGATAAAAGAAATGATTCCTAATTGTGAAAAGATAGTAGAGGAAACTCATGATGAGAAAAAAATAAATGTTAATCGTGATTTCATAAACTCGAATGTTGGATTGAAGTCCCACCATATTCAAAAGATCGATATGAGGAAGTTGGATGGTAAGGATATCGTAACACGGATACTACAGATGGAGCAATATTTTGATCTCAATAATGTGCAAAACACACAAAAGGTACGCATTGCAACTTTATATTTAGAACAAAACACATTTTTATGGTATCGATGGCTTTGCTCCCATAAAAAAATCTCACTTGGTCAATTTTTATGGAGAAAATTATAGCACATTATGAGGATACAAGGAGCAACACATTCTTTATCCAGTTGATAAATCTGAAACAAAAGGGTTCAGTCGTGGAGCACATTGACGACTTCTACAAATTGAATATAAGGGTAAATAATATTCCATAGGAACACATGATTGATTTCTTCATAGGGACTTTAAATGATACATCCAACATGAGGTTCACCTTTTGGAACTTGATTCATTGAATAAGGAATTCAGGTTGGCAATAAAAATCGAATGTAAAATTATTGTGACAAGGAAGCCTACCACTCACATATATAAATATGGAAGTGTTGCTACTCCTAGACTTCCACAACCTACAAGGTTGATACCACAAAAATTGGAAGAAAAAAGACCAAAAGGGCTTTGCTAGAATTGTGACAGCAAATATACTAGCGGTCATAAGTGTGCTGAGAAGAAATTATTTTACATAGATTGTGAAGCGGAGGAAGGAAATGAACAAGAAACTTCAAAAGAAGAGGATATACACCAGGAATAGACCCTAGAAAAATAAGAAATGAGTCTGACCTCATCATATAATGCATTGGAAAGAATTACCACTCCTCAAACTCTCAAGATAGACAGACACATCAAGAAGAAAAATGTAATAGTCTTGATTGATTCGGGTAGTACCCATAATTTTATTCATTGTAAGGTAGCCAAGGAATTGAATTTCTTCCTATACCCAACTCCAGAGTGTCAAGTGATGGTTGAAAATGGAGGAACTATAAATTCCTCTGGAAAATGCCATAATATCAAGCTAACCATGGGGGAATGTGTATTGAACTGTCCAATTCTTTCCATTCCAATGGGACGTGTTGATGTTGTATAAGGAGTACAATGGTTAAAATATTTGGGGATGGTAGCTTTTAATTTTCAAGAAATTTTCTTGAAATTTTTTTCGGAAGGAAAGGAAGTTGAATTACGGGGTATCATAGGGAAGCTGGGAAAGATAATAAGCTCTAATGTCATGACAAAGCTTCTGAAGAAAGAACAATGAGGCATAGTTTCACAATTATGCTCATTAGAAGTTCCAACATCAAAATCATCTATTTCTCCAGATCTCCAAAAAGTCTTGAACAATCATTCCAAGGTGTTTGAAACTCTCAAAGGATTCCCACCTATTCGTGATCATGATCATGTTATTAATTTGATTCTAGGAAGTGTTACTCCAAACATCAGGCCTTACAGATATCATTATGTCCAAAAAAGCGAAATTGAACGCATGATTGTTGATCTAGGTGGATATCGGTGGCCACCATGGCCCCATTTTGCTCCCGGTTTTCCGAAAAAATGTCCTTTAGGGCCTCAAAATGGCTCCAGAAGTTCAGGACCCGAAAAAATGCTAAAAATAGTAAGTTATGTTGCAACTTAAAAAGTGATGTTCAACATGTTGATAGGGTGCTCAAACTATTGGAGGAGAAAAAATTATATGCAAAAAACTCCAAATGTTTCTTTGGAGTACATGAGGTGGAATATCTAGGTCATATTGTATCTCTGGATGGTGTTAATGTAGACCCTAAAAAAAGTAAAGCCATTAAGGAATGGAAATTCCCCACAACCATTAAGCAGTTGCAAGGATTTCTTGGGTTAGCTCGGTATTATCTCAAGTTTTTTAAGAATTATGGGAGAATAGTAACACCTCTAGCAACATTATTAAAGAAAGCTGAATTTTCATGTACTATTGAAGAAACTAAGGGCTTTGAACATCTTAAAGAGGAAATGTGTCTAGCACCAGTCTTAGCTACGCTAAACTTCACAAATTTTTTTACTTTGGAATGTGATGCCTCAGGAAATGGAATTGGTGCTGTTTTACTGCAAGAAGGAAGACCCATTGCTTTTGAAAGTCATCCAATCAAAGGAAAGTATTTACATAAATGTAATTATGAGAAGGAAATGTTGGCAATACTATATGCACTAAATAAATGGTGACCTTACCTACTGGAAACACACTTCAAGGTAAAAACTAATCATGATTGTCTTAAATACTTTTTGGAAAAAATACGATCTTCAAAAGAGCATCAAAAGTGGGTCACAAAGATGTTGGGTTATGACTTCGAAATCATCTACAAAAAAGGGAAACCAAATGTTGTTGCAAATGCACTCTCAAGAAAGGATGAAGTGGTGGAAGCATTGCCTTGTGCCATTTCTATTATCCAACAAGATTGGATAACCAAAGCAAGGGATGAATGGAAGAATTACGAAGAAGTGTGGACACTCATTCAAAAGTTGCAGCAAGATTCTAGTATATCTGATACATTTAGTTGGAAAAATGATTCCTTATGGTAAAAAGATCGCTTATATCTTTGTAATAATTCCCAACTAAAACAAAATATTCTTTTGGAATTGCACACCTCTCCCTCAGAAGGACACTCATTTTTAAAAACTTACCACAGGGTGAATACTTTTTTTTTGGGGGGATGGCCTTAAATCTGATATTCAAACGTTTGTGGCAGAATTTTTTTTTTTTCCAGCAAAATAAAGTTTACAAAATTAAGACCACATGTCTTCTACAACCTTTATCAATTCCAGGTCAACGTTGGGAGGAGGTTTCAATGGATTTTATCATAGGTTTACCTAAGTCTGAAGGAAAGAGTGTGATCATGGTGGTTGTTTATAGACTTACCAGGCATGCACACTTTCACGCATTATCTCAGCGATTTAAGGAAAGTAAAATTGCTACTGCATTTATGGAAACAATTCAAAAGTTGCATGGAAACCCAAATATTATTGTAAACGACAGTGATCCCATTTTTACTAGAAATTTTTGGACAAAATTATTTTATTGTTTCGGTACTGAACTAGCTCATAGCTCATCTTATCATCCTCAATCCGATAGGCAAACTGAGATAGTGAACAAATGTTTGGAAGGATATCTTCACTTTTTTTATTATCTTATAAACAAACAATATGGGTCAAGTGGTTACATTTGGTTGAATGGTGGTATAACACTTTCTTCCATACTACTGCAAAAATGACCCCATTTATGGCATTTTATGGATATCATCCACCGTCCATCACATCATCTCTAAGAGAAAATTCTAAGGTTAAATCAATGGAAGATCACATCTAGCATAAAAAACAAGTTCTCCAACTCTTAAAGGATAACCTAAATTTGGAACAAAGTCGAATGAAACAATAGGCATATAAACATCACAATGAGAGAAGTTTTGATGTAGGAGACTGGGTATTTTTACGGCTACAACCATAAAAAAAAATGTCTCTCAAGCAAGCTAAGAAGGATAATAAATTTTATCCAAAATACTACGATACTTACAAGGTGTTGTAAAATATTGATATTATGGCATACAAATTGGAGCTTCCTGCTTCTTCTTCGGTGCACCTAGTTTTCCATGTTTCATGCTCAAAGAAGGTTATAGGTGACAAAATTCAAGTTCAAACAATATTTCCAAAACTTAATGAGGAAGGAAAAATCATATTTGAACCCGAAGAAATCACAGAAACAAGAAATCGACAGCTACGAAATCGATCAATTTAAGAGTATCTCATCAAGTGGAAGAACTTACCCACGAAAGATTCCACATGGGAGGATGAGAATTTTATACAGAAGCATCCAAAACTACTCAAGTATTGAGGACAACACTTTTTTGAAGGAGAGGGACATGTTTGGTCCCTATATTACTACTGTAGTCCCTTATTGTTGTTAGTTTATCCCCCTTATTGTTGTACCCCTGTATCCCCCATATTGTTATTATTGTGCCCCATAAAAGCCACTATTTTTATTGTTGTGCCCTTACATTATTATTGTTAGGTCGGCTAGGATTATATTGTGACCCCGTGCAATCCTATATATAGAAAGGAGTTTTTGTCATTTGTATCATTCAATAATTGAACTTTTATGTAATGTAAAGGAGGTTCCCCCCTAGAAGTGGTTGATTTCTAAGGCGTTGATCTCTATTTTATTCTATTTTGGGAGCTGGTTTCATAACAATATATGTCAATGATCTCATCTTTGGAATAAATAACGATGATATGGGTCATGAATTTGCCAAGGAAGTGTCAAAGGAATTTGAAATTTCAATGATTAGAGAATTATCCTTCTGCCTTGGACTACAAGTTTCTCAAACCGAGGAAAGAATATTCATTTCCCAAGACAAATAACTCAAGGAGTTGCTCTAGCATTTTGGAATGGAAGAATGTGCACCAAGTAGTACCCCTATGCTTATTGAATTCAATTTAAGAAAAGATTATGAATCTCCCAAATTAAATTCAACACTTTAGAAATATATGATTGGGATTCTATTGTACTTGAAAATTTTGAGAGTATACATTATGTAGGTCATTGGAATAGTTGTAAAATTTCAATCAACACCAAAAAAATCACATATGAAAGTGGAAAAAATGATATTTTAATACTTAAAGGGAACACTCAATCAGGATTTGGTACTCGAAGAGTACATATTTCACATTAACAACATACATAAATGTTGATTAGGAAGGTAGAATTGATGACATAAACAACACCAGTGGGAGTTCATTCTTCTTGGGAGATGGCCTTCTATATATCTTGGTCAAGAAAAAATAAATCATCAATATCACTTTCTATAGCTAAAGTTTATTACATAGCAATGGAATATTGTTCTACCCATTAGTTCTTTGGATGAAACAAACTTAACATGACAGCAAAGTGGAATATGATCAGCAAAATATTATTTTGTATGACAATACTAGTTCAATAAGTATCTCAAAAAATCTCTTGATGCACTAAAAAACAAAGCATATTCCAATCTATTATCATTTCCTCAAAGAAAAAGTAGTCGAGAAAAATTTTAAGGTAGAATATATTACCACCCAATAATAGATTTCTAACATTCTTACTAAAAAATTTCCCAAAGAAACTTTTGAATAGCTCAAGCAAAAGTTTGAAGTGATCTCTCCTTTATCTCAATAAAGGAAGCACAAAGTCAGGGATAGCATTCTTTTCCATTTATGTCAATGGGGGAGAGAACGTAGACAAGGGGGAGAAACCGAAAATAAGTATGAAGAGAACGTATATATGGGGATAAATCATTGGAAAAAGTAGACATCAAAGTATTATCGTCAATAACAAATGGGGATATTGCTGAAAATAGTTTTTATTGATGTCAAAGGTTGTCAAAATGAAAGTGGAAATTACAAAGTGAAATAAAAAATTCAGAGACCTTTCCCATATTCTGTGGCACTCCCTCTAATTCTATAAGAATAAGAATAAATGAAATACTTTTTTAATATCACCCAACCAAAGTACAAGAAAGCCCCATTTGGATACCCTATATTTGAAGGAATAATTACTCTGATTACCAAGCTCAAATGGGACCATTGGATATATGGTTTAAAATATTATTCTGAGACATTTATAATGGTATATGGCATGCCTTCTAACCCCTCTGGTTGAGGATAATTTAATTTTTGAATATTCACTATACATTCTGCTAGTTGCAGTAGTAGGCCCAATGAATGAATATTTCGACATTAATCCAAAGTACAAACGTATTATAAATAGATATGAGAAGGACAATTTATAATCACTTGATTCAAGTATTTGGTTATGTGTTTAGGAGAGTGAAGGATAAGGTTTGAAATTCATGCCTCATTAACTAAGAAGAAGTGAAGTGAACCTAACTCAAAAAAAAAAAATTGGGAAAGGTTTTTGCACAACTTATGAAGTTTTTGGCATTATTCTTGGGAAGGGTTTATGGCTTGTTTGGTATATTTTTTTAAGGGTGGAGTACTAACGTTTGAGGTTTGAGTTCCAAGGGTTGATTTTTGTTGTTTTAAAGTTGATTTTAATGGTTGAGTTCCGCTATTTGAAGATCTAGTTTAGGCCTAGTTTGAAGACCAAGTCTTGGTGCCTTGAAGGCAAAGTTCATGCATGATTTGAAGTCCAAATTTTGGTGCATTGAAGACTAATTTTAGTTTGGAGCTTGTAATTACTATAAATTGGTACTTACTGAGGATTGGTGTTCTCATCGTATTGATGGGTCGGAGCCTACAATTGTTTCTAGTTGGTTCTTACAAAGGATTGGTGTCCTCATAAGAGATTGTAATAAAATAAACATTATATTTAGGTATTTCTTATTTAAATTTTGGTTTTCACTTTAATATATATTTTCATACATTATGGATAGTTGATTATGTGATGTTAATTTACTTTCAATATTAACTAAGTAAAACATTCTAAAAATAAGGAAATATTGATTCACCCACCCCCCCTCTTAGTATTTCCAACAATGGAAGCATGAGGAGATGATGGGGGAGGAATATACTCATATTTTTGGATGATTTGTTTTTTTTTTTTGTTGCTGTGTGTGTGTGTGTGTGTGCACATGCACGTGTGTTGAACCGAGGACAATACCTATATAAGGGGGAGGAGAGTGTAATACCCATGTTCGACCCTTGGAATGTAACTAACATGCATATGCAGAACTAGGTTGGTGAGATGAAGCACATTGAATAGGTAGGTGAGACGAGAATATATTTTTGAGGGCTAATGTGCCCAAGTGCATGTGTGTATATGTGTTATGGGGGTTGTTCCACTTGTGTGTATGATGTGTTATGTGTTTGTGGTTGGTAGACCTGTGTATACATGTTTTATATTTTCAGGCCAGAAGGCCTCGTGATGTAATTATGTAACACATGTATATTAACAAATAAAATGGATGTAGATAAAAAGAAAAAATAAGGATTGGGTAATTAAGACTCATTGGATGGATAAAAAAGGCACTTATGATTAATAATCATAAAATATGCGTATGAAAAATAAACAAAGTCCATCAAGGGTGGGCTTCGATAAATCCCAAGTGGAAAAAAAGGAAACATACATAAAAAAGAGGCATGCTTGACACTATGAAGGTGAATAAGGAAGAATTATGTATGGGATTCTTGTGCTATATGACAGGAGTATGAATGATTTCTGTGGTGATTTCTAGTAGACGACCATGGAAGGATGGAGACCATTATAGAAATGAAAGCATGCATGAGTGTATAGAATACTCTTGAGGGTGGTGGAACTTATGGAAGCCACACGGCTATTGGTTATAGGCTTTCAATATTGGTACCTCGGCTTGGAAGTCCTGTGAGGGTAGTGGAACTCTTAGGAGCCACAGACTGATGGTTGGGGGTTGCCGAGTTTGGTACCTCAGTTATGTGAGGTTTGGAATGGTATGTAGGAGGCTTGCGTGGTTAATAAAACTATTGGAAGTTGTGTGACTATTGGTTTGAGGCTTCTGGGCTTGGTACCTTGTCTATATGGTGCCTTGAAGGGTACCTGGAAGGTTTGTGAGGGAAGTGGAACTGCTAGAAGCTGCATAAATACTAGTTGTAGGTTGTTAGGCCTAGTACCTTAGCTAATGATTATTGGTGTTGTAACATTTTCTTGTTGATAAAAAAAAATCATTTTATTTATGTACTTTGTAAATAAAAAATGTCCACAAAATTATAATGCGACATTTTTTTTCTTTATATAGTTTTACATATTCAAATCAACTTATTTGAATAAAGTTCATAATAATGCGCTCTTAAAATTTTCACTCCTTTCCATGGTCAAGATTGACCAGACAATGGTCAACGGTTATATTTCATTTGTGTGACCCCCTTGCTTACTCAACATTTAACAGAGGGGTTGGGGGGTGGGGGAGTTGGCACAAAAAGTCATTTTTCAAAACCTGCCTTTTCAATGTGGCACTCTGCGAATAATTGCACACCCCCCTCTCCTTTTTTCCAATTACCGTCCTACAACCCTCCTTCGTGCACAAAACTAGTATGTTTTTCATCCAAAGTTAACCTTATGCTAAATTTTTATCTGTTCTAACATTTTGGCTTGGGCTAAATACATTATCTCTAAATCTATCCTTTGAATTCAACAATTGTTAATCATTAAATTTATATAAAATATATTTCCATTGAGATTAAATTTTTATGTAAGAATGAACTATGCCCCTCATTTTTTATATACATTTTCTCCCTGCATATATTTCTCAAAGTTTCCTATTTTCATTCTGCTCATTTTCTAGTTGCAGTAAGATTGAGTGAAACGTTTCAACGAATTGAAAGCTATCAATTGAAGAAGTTTCAATTCCTTTTCTACCAATATTCAACCCCTTTATTCTTCTCTTATTTTTGAAAATGAGCTCAATTAAAGGAAAGGAACCCCAAACTTAGTATGAAACCATGCCCTTCTCTACAAGAACTAAACTGGATGAATTAATTTTAATTGATGAGGAAGATAACATAGTAGAGAAAGGATGTGAATTTTGAAGCTATTTTTCCCTTGGAAAATGATTTATCTTTCGTGTTAATGGGGAATAACAGGCTTGTAGGATAAAATTTCCACCTAGATTACTCCATTGGTCAGAAATATAGCTTATAAGAGACATACCAGATCTCATTCAAATCCAAAGCTAATTGCACCATTATCGGATCTAGAAAGGTTGGTAATATTATTCTCTCTCACATGTATACTTGAAGATACATCATATTCTATTTATCAAGAACCATATCTTTCAGACTTTGATAAACCTGAACAATCCAATTTACCCCCCGATTTTCCTCCAAAAGCTTTAGATCTAATTCAAAAATGCGTAGATACGCAAATTTATTTATTGGTTAATTAGCTTGAGTCATTCCAACTTCATGGTTCACCTTCATAATCATATAACTCTCATATTAATCTTCTTTATCTCAAATTAGGAGATTTTTTCCCTTCCTCCTCCCAAAAATCTCCTTCTAGTTTTGATTATCCTACAGAGGAAATTAAAATTTTCTAATCCCCTTGAAGTTGAAACTAAAAATTTAAGAGAACCTGAGAGTAAAAAGTTAATTGCCCCTCCTCATTCTTCAAATAAACCTATAACCCAAGATCAACAATATCCAAAGAGGCCTTCATTTCCTAATAAACCTATCTCATTTATTTCACAACAGACAATGGATGTAATTCAACTGATTTTGAATGCAATATATGCATATTTGAGGTTACTATGTAATCCAAAATGTTTTCCCTCATGTATATCTAAAGCACCTACTAAATTTCAATGGAAAATTTGGAACAAGTGCAAAAGATCATTTGTCAACTTTCTTAGATTTTGTAGATATTATTAATATTGATCATGAATATGTATACATGAGACTATTTGTGCAATAAATAGAAGGGGATATTAGGATATGGTTCCAACAATTGCAACCTAATTCAATTCATAATTGGAGGGCACGAAAAAATATCTTCATTAATCAATGGGAAATTAAAAAGGATCTTGTTTACTATTTGTTTAAGTTTGAGGCTATCAAGAAAACCCTTGGTGAGCCAGTTTATGATTTTATTAAAAGGTTTAACAAAATATATAATAAAATTCCAGCAAACATTAAGCAATCAACTACTTCTGCTGAAGTCAGATTTTCTAAATATTTTATGATGACTTGGAACTGATGTTAAGAGAAATAAAGTCATCCACCTTAGAAGATATTCAGATAGATGCAATTGCGGATGAAGAAAACATAGCTGCCTTAGGAAATTTGAGAGAAAAATATGAGAACGAAGAAAGGGAAAAGGTGAAAGAAGTAGTTGGTTCCTCAATAGAGAGTAAGGAATATGATCCAAAAATTTATTAGATAATGACGATGTTGAGAAAATTTTCAAACATGATTTCAAGAATGGAAACTCAACCAACTCAACCGAGACAAGTACAAAAAAATGTAACTAGACCAGTAGGTACTTACAAAAGATCATTTGAGAATCAAATTTTACAAAGATAACAACCAAAATAGATCAACAAATTAAACCTCCTTTAATTATTGATGACCAAGTTATTGAAGAACTTATTCGAAATACATGTGATATAAAATTACATATGGTAGTCCAGCATTTTGAAGGTAAAAGAAATCCTTCAACTCAAAAAAAATATGTAGTATACGGTGATGATTTTTTTGAGATAAAGTATTAAGCCTTTTCATAATTTTTAATTGACAAACTTACTAGAATATATGATTTTAGGCCTAGACATAATCCACTAGGACAAACAAAAAATGTTAGTTTTGATATTCCACAAGTTAAAGGAAAAGAACCTTCATATTCACAAGAACAATTTGTAACTCAAGAACAATAAAAAATATATAAATCTTCCTCTATGTTTACTCTAGAGAAAATTAGAAAAAGTTAAAATTACAATTCCTTTATTAGAGTTGACAAGAAGTCTAGGTTATCAGTAGCAAGTCTATAAATGGATTCAATCTTCTAGTGTAGATATTGAAGGTGATGTAATTAGAAAAAAAATTAAAGAACTTCTGACATATTTGGTCCAAGTCATGAGTGCTAAGTGGACTATTAAAAAATCATGAAAAATTAGTGAATTATGAATACCTCTCATGGAAACGGTCATATATGAATGACTTACATAACGCAGTTGAATCCAAAAAATGATATATAATACAATGAATTGCGAAAAACCCTGAATACTTAAACAATACCTCCTTTTTATGTAACTTTGATGATCCATGATTTTCATCCTTATAATTGTATGCTTGATTCTGGAGCATCTCATAACTTAATGCAAAAATAAATCATGGATAAAGTTCAGTTATAGGTGATAAGACCTTATCATAAACTTTACACTTGTGAGTCTAGAAAGGTGCAATGTTTGGGATTAATCAAAGCCTTGGTAGAAATTTTAGCCTAGATCCCTGGCAAATGTGTAGTGATGGATATTTTAGTCAGATACATTACTACCAAGTTCGATATGCTACTATCAAGCTCTTGGTGTGTTAAGATTGGAGGAAGGTTGCAAATGGTCATGTCATATGCCACCATTTAGTTTATGGGGGAAAATATTTAAGATTTTACATATAAATTAGATTTATTAATACAATATGTGATGCTAGGGAGGCAATAAATCACCCTATATATACCATTGAACAAAATATATGGTTTTTTATCTTAGCAGTAGATAATAAATATAATGAACATAATAGAGTTGAAAATTTTGTAAATATTGTTGAGTCATCCCAAAATGTTGTTTCAAAAATGTATTTTGATGGGGATACATCTAGAGATGGATCTGAGCAGAAATTATTTTATTTTCACCATAACAACAAATTATCAATCATTCTTTCAAATTATAATTTGAAGTAAAAAATATTGTAAGAAAGTATCAAGAGTTGGTTCTTGGACTACAGATAACAAAGAAAATGAAATTTCAAATATTTTTAGTATTTGGATATTTAGAGTTGGTGGTTAGACAGGTCAGGAATTATTGCCAAAATAAACATCCCAAGTTGAGAGCTTACAGAAATGAGGTATGGGATCGCATAGAAAAATATTTCCAAGCTTTCAATATATCAACTATAAAGGGAGAGGATAAAGCAACTTTAGATTCCTTCGTAGTGTCATCAAGCACAATCGGATTTCCTAATACATTTCAATTATAGTACAAAATTTAAGTCGAACATAGGCCTTATATCCCAAATAATTTTAAGCACTGGAAGGTATTTGAAGATGATGAACAACTCAAGAAATTCATAGAAACAATAGGTGAATTTTCATCCTTGCAAATTGATTAGGAAGATGTTGATGAAATATAGGATAATAATACTAATCAAGATGTAAATTTGAAAGATAACATAGAAGACCACAATATTATTCAGTTACCAATAAATCATGTTCCAAAAGGGTTGATCCCACTGGAAAAATTGTTTGATCAAAATGATGTCTCAAAATATTTATCAATAAATCATCGACAAGATGATGTTCATGAATGCAATATTGGTACCGATGAAGAAGTCAAAACATCAAAATTTTAGGTGTGTTACCATATGAAAATAAAATAAATACCTTGGTATTTTTAAACAATATATGAATGTTTTTTCATGGAGGTATGGGGACTTGAAAACATATGACTCAAAAATCATAGAACATAAGATTCCTTTGAAGCCCGATGTTAGGCCATTAAAAAAAAGTTGAAAAGAGTTAATACAATTTTTTTTTAATAATTGAAAAAGAGGTCAAGAAGTTATTAGATCCAAAAATTATTTTTGCTCTAATATATTCTGATTGGATTACTAACCTAGTTCCTGTTAGGAAAAATAATGGAGAAATAATACTCTTTGTGGATTTTAAAAATTTAAACAAAGCATCTCTGAAATATTATTATTCCTTGCCAAAGATGGATAATTTACTTTAGAAGCTAACAATATGAAACATGATTTCAATGTTGGATACATTTTTAGGGTACAACCAGATTGTAGTCAATGAACATGATCAGAGTAGGATAACTTATACCACACCTTAAGGTATATTTATGTATGATAAGATTCCTTTTGGCCTCATGAATGCAGTAGAAACGTTTCAGAGGGATATGGACTTGGATTTTTTAAGTGAGGTGAGTTATTTTTATTTTTATTTACCTTGAGGATCTAACTTTATTTTCAGAATCAGATTCTTACCAACTTAAGCACCATAAGCGAGTTTTTCAAAAATTCAAAAACTTTGGGATTTCTCTTAATGCCAAGAAATAATTATTTTCCATGCCAGAAGGGAAGTTTCTCATACATATTATTTCTAAACAGGGAGTCAAGTTTTATCCCAAAAGAGTATCATTTATCCATTTGATTGGCTTACCTTGAACCAAGAAGGAAGTCCAAGCATTCCTAGGGAAAATTAATTTCCTAAGGAGATTCATAGCCAACTATGAAGACCCTTGTAAGTCATATTACAAAAATTCTTAAAAAGGAATAAAACATTAAATATAATGCTCAATCCAAATTTTCTTTTCCACAGATAAAAAAGGTACTTACAAAAGCTCTGGCTTTTGCAAGTCCAGACTATACTACACAAAGTGCTTCAATATTTTTTCGTTTGCATCCAATATTA
Source organism: Pinus albicaulis (assembly GCA_034641835.2). Classification (NCBI taxonomy): domain Eukaryota; kingdom Viridiplantae; phylum Streptophyta; class Pinopsida; order Pinales; family Pinaceae; genus Pinus; species Pinus albicaulis. The sequence goes on along the minus strand of CM076582.1, from coordinate 263,795,721 downwards.
CCACAGATTATGTATTATTGAAAAATAATTATGAAGAAGATGATCAACCTATTTATTTCTTTAACAAATTTATGAGAGATGTAGAGCTAAAATATGATATTATTGAAAAACATACATATGCTTTCGTTCAAGCATTGAAATATTTCAGGACTTATGTATTACACTCCAGAATAAAAAATTATATTCCTAATAATTCATTCAAGTCAGTGTTGACCTAGCCTAACACTGATGGGAAAAAATGGAATGTGAATAGCCAATATTCAAGAGTTTGATTTGGAAATTAAACCAACAAAGTTAGTGAAAGGCCAGGGACTAGAAAAAATTCTAACAAAGTCTAATTATAAGATGTTGGGTATCAATTTAATAATGAAAATTTTATCTTCAACTTCATAACAAAATCCACAAGAACCTACATCTAAAGAAAAAGAGAAGACTCCACAAGAAGCTTCTACGAGTTCCATCTCATAGAGGAATCCACAATAACTTTTTGTGCAAATCAATGAAAATTTTATATTATCTGATTGGTACAAATATATAGTTTTCTTTTTACAGAATATTGATTTTACTTCTAAGTAGAGGAAGGATCAAGCTATATATCTTAAGGTTGAATCGATAAAATACTACATTATCAATGAAACTTTGTATTGGGAAGACCCTCTCAGCATTATTTTCTATGTTTAACTTGGACTGAAACAAAAGGAGTAATAAATGAATTCCATGAAGGAGTCTGTGGATGGAATTATGCATGGATATCCATAACCCACAAAATACCGAGAGCTTGTTTTTAATGGTCGAATATATTTTCTAAAGTTCGGTCCAAGGTTCATAGTCGTGTTCCTTGCCAAATCTTTGCATGTAAAAAAAAATTGTATTATTTACATAAAAAAATTGTATTATTTACATTTAATTCCTATATCGATTGAAGAACTGTTTATGTAATGGGTTTTAGAATTTATTGGGGAAATAAATCCCATAACTAGCGATCAACATAAAATGATTTTAACAACAATTGACTATTTCACCATTTGGTGAAAGAAATTCTAGCCATAAATTCAATTGATGTTGTGGTTATGAAGTTTATTGAAGAAATTATTTTATCAAGGTTTGGTTGTTGAATGGAATTAATCACATATAATGAACAAGATTTTGGTTACATTAAAACATTTGAATTATGCCAAAAGTATCAAGTTTATTTTCATCATCCCACTCCTTACTATCCAAAGGGGAATGGATTGGCTGAGTTCTCCAGTAAAATCATAATTAATGCCATTAAGACTATACTTGTTGACCGCTAAGAGGAGTTGGGAAAACCATTAAAAATTTCTAGTGTGGGAAAAGAGAGTTTTCCCTAAGAGAGAAATAGGTAAATCCCCTTTCCAACTAGTGCATGAAACTCATGCAGTATTTCCGAGTTAATTAGATTTTCCAGTCATGAAGATTTTGTAGGATTAATATGAGGAAATCATTTTTTTTTCAAGAGGAAGCTATTAAATTATTGAACTAAATAAAGACACGGAAGAGGCTTAGAAAAGCTTCTCCAGTACCAAGAAATTCAAAGAAGAGATATTTCAGAAAAGGATATTTAGTTTTGAGATGGCATACTAGAAGGTAAGAAAATGGAAAGCATGGAAAATCTGGAAATATTTGGTTGGGTCCTTTCAAGATTGATAAATTCATAGGCAAAAATACATTCATTTTACCAAACTTGGAAGGAGAATACTACTCATTTCTATTAAATGGTAAGTATTTGAAACATTACATGAGGAAATTTTGTTCTTTTTCAATTTAAATAATTGGTGTGATTTACTTTTTTAGAGCAAATGTGAAGTTTTCTTACAAAGCGTGTGGATCTGCAAGTTCTCCACATCCCACGGGAAAGTAGTCCCCATATGAAGCCAATGTTGTAACATTTTCTTGTCCCAATAAAAAAATTCAAACTTTGCTAAAAGAAAAGAAAAAATATTTCATTATTATGTTCTTTGTAAATAAATGATGTCCACAATTTTATAATGGGACAGGGTCATATTTTTTTTACTTTTTATAGTTTTATATATTCAAATAAATCTATTTGAATTAAGTTTGTAATAACACAATCCTTTTAAAATTTTACCTCCTTTCCATGGTCGAGATTAACCCAACAATGATCATTAGTTCTAATTAATCCCGCTTGCTTGACATTTAAAAGAGGGGTGGGGTAGGAGGGAATGAGTTTTTTTTTCAAAAAATTACTTTGCAACATGGCACTTTGTGATTAATTGTGCATCTGCCCCTGCCCCCTCACCTTTGATATCTTACACCCCCCCTCTGCTGCACAAAACCAGTATAGTTTTACATCAAAGTTAACCTCACGCTAACTTTTTATTCGTTATGCCATTTTGGCTTGGGCCAACTATATTATCTCTAACTCAAATCTAACAATTGTCAATAGCTAAATGTATATATAATAGATTGAAATTGCAATTAAACTTTCACATAATTAATGAATTCTTCCTGTTATTTTTTATATACATTTTCTCCCGCCATTTAAGCTTGAGTGCAACGTTTTGGCCAATTAAAAGCTATTAGTTGCAAAATTTTTAGTGCCTTAGTTATCAGTAATTTAACCCTTTATTCTTCTCTTATTTTTCAAAATGAGTACAATTGAAGGAAAGGAACCCCAAACTCAGTTTTAAACTGTGCCCTCCTCTGCGACAACTAAAATTTATCAATTGCCTTTAATTAATCAGGAAGATATGATAGTAGAGTCAATATGTGAATTTGATTTTTATGAGCTTCGGAACTAGGCCTTTCATAGGTTTCAGTATAATATTGATGAATCCTCCCTCCATGAATAATTTTTACCCCATTATATCTGCCCTCGTACCTATCGCTTACAAAAATTCATTGTGTTGGGGTTCCCATGTTTTGGCCAGATTGGCAAGACCAAAATATGAGACAACATCAGAACCACTTTGGGGCCCTAGGATCTAGCCCTCCTGGACCCAGAGAGGGATATCTCCATAAAACAAAGGATGGTATATCTTTGAAGGCTTAAATGAGATGTTAGGCTAGTTATGAAGCATGAATGGGGTTTTGAAATGATTAGGTTGGTTGGTTGTTGGGTTGGTCATGAGATCATAGACTGAGAAAGTAATGGGAGGAAAAGAACAAAACAACAGGATGTTTCAGCAAAGAGGATAGGTCAAGAAAGCGCCATCCATTGGGATATGGAGTCATGAAAGGGAATTACTTGCAATAACTAGTCGAAGCTTTCAGAGGGCAAGTCATCTACACTAAAGGATATCTTTAGATAGATGGTGGGATGGAACATCAAGGATTGAAAGTGAAAGAAGGAAATCAACCCAATTTCTGTCTATAGATAAGGTCAGAGGTCATTTAACTCCATACCTTCTTGGACATACTCATAGACAACTCTCAAAGGAGGGAAAAAGGGGCAGCTTATAGATCTGACTAGAGGTCATTTAACTCCAGGTAAGCTTTAGCATGCTCCAAGGAGAAAACAAAGATAAGTTTAATAGAGCCAGGGTCTATAGATCAGAGAAGGACTTTGAACCTTCAATGCTTTGACACCAGCAAGAGATCTTAGAAAGGCCAGCTGGTCACACAAGGATCCTAGTGGACAGGGCTAACTCTAATCCCCAGTGTTCCCAAATCTTCTAGCTTACACCCAACAAGAACAATTAAAGATAGATTTCATCAATTCATACATTAGCTAGCAGCATAAGGAACTACTACACTAGTTAAATTAACTGAAATCAACCCTCAGATAACACATACAACAGAAAAAATTTAAGGCAAGGAGAGCAGAGACATAGGGTACCTAACAAGGGTAAATACTATGCCATATTTCTGATGCCAGCCAGCAGAAAATGAAATAGTATGAAAATGTAATAAACAGTGATAGAAAACATCACCAATAGTAATAGACCAAGATCCTGTGAAATATGCTTGTTTAATCGATGCAAAACCAATCACATGCACTGAGCTCAATGGCTGTTACCATCCAAAATTCTCCTCCCAGCCTACTACAATAAAAACTACTCTACTACTTTCTCCCAAATTGTTCTAACAGTCAAAACTGAATCCCTCTAACTACAACTGTAGCAGCCGAACAAAAACCACTACAATATGTTCTCGAGGATTCTTATAGCTCGAGTGGAGCAGAGAAAGTAGGTGAAGAACTAAATGTAGCATTAAAACTCGGAAGAGGAAAAGGGCTGAAGCCTCGTTCTGTTTTTAAATTCCGAACATTTATCTTTGGTACTCTTTGGATGAGAAGAATGGTCCTCGTCAGCTATAATTTACTTCCCGGTATGTCTCTGGTGTACTGAACAGAATGCAGAACGATGATTCTAGGGTCTCCCATACTGTACAACTAATGCACTGGTAGCATAGGACTGTTTTCAGGGTGGAAATCTTCTCAGGAACACGACATAGAATAAAAGCAATATGGACACTATGTCCTTTTATGGAAGAGCGTACTGCTGATATGAAAACCCTGATACTATTATATTTCTGTGCATCATACCTTCTGATTGATCCTCGGGGTTTTTGATTCTGGTGCCTTTGCCTTCTAAATCTTTGAAAAAAGGTTCGAAGTTTTCAATTACGTGCCTGGAACTTTATGCTGCTTCTTTCTTGTCTCTGTTGGTGAAATCTGCACCTTTAATAGCTCTAGGAGGTTTTACAGATTTCAAACCCTGCTCTTTAATGCAGGTCTTGTCATGGCTCTTTCCCAGGCTTTCTTCGTGATTTAGGCCTCTGAAAAATGGTACTTTATGCATTTTTTACCACTGTAATAAAGACTGTGAAATCATGGTGGGATTTCATCCTCTGATAACCCTGCAAAACACGAAAACATGTTAAGAAAAACACGTATGGATGTGGTGGATGCAGCGGGGACGACGAAACTGGACGTGCAGCTAGTGAAATGGTTGAATAATGTAGGATTACAGTGGAGAATGCAATGGGAGGCTTGCAGAATGGTGGCGCAGTGGGAAAATGCAGTAGAACGGAAATTTTAATGTAAACATTAGAATTTGATGTTTGAACGCATATACACATGGGATGGGCGAGAAATACAATGACACACGTGGAAAGGGTGACGTGGCGGGGGACGGTTAAGGGCAGAGGGCAATTGAATCTGGACCATTCGATCTCGGGAGGAGATTGACGGTTGAAAATGCGTCGGGGGGGGGGGGGGTGATGGATAGTGGGCCAGGGGTACGGATTGCCCTGGTTAACTCCCACGCGGCTTCATGGAGCGATCACTGTCGGATGAAGAGCCCCAGATCGGACGGCTAATATGCATATCGCTCCGTGTCTTGTGTCGAACGCTAACACGCGATGGGTGTGCAGTTTTGAAGAAGTGTCACTGCCATGCGTCGTGCGATGAGTGGAATCGTTGGCCAATCGTAAATTACCGCCCACCTCTCAAAGGAGGTGCGATAAAAACCACTTGGTTTCAAATAGGGCGCGTCTGCGGTGTCCACCGGGTGGTGAAATGCGAACCGTTGATCGGAAGGTTAGATGGACGGTGGTGATGAAATCGAAGGGGCGTACATAGGAGTGATGGGCGCATTGTGAAACAGTGCCGACCGTCAGATCTTACACCGATCGACGGCTCAGATCACAGCGCGGGCCATTATAACAATATTTCAATCACATTGGAGGTTTTTGAGTTCTCAAAGGAAAGGGGTACGTATGAGACTTCCGATTGCAATAAGTGCCCAGGGCTTAAGCGCTTGGTCCTGGGCATGGGCATATGGTGAGGAAAGGTTAAGGGGCTAGGCCGAAAGAGGCCAGGCCTAAATATAAGGTAGGAAGTGGGTTTTTGGCCCGTTTAAATGTATTTTGGGACTAGGGAAGGGTAACGGTAGATGCAATAAGGGTTTTTAAAGGTTTGGAGAGGGGAAAGAAAGTGACATAGAAGGTTTAAGGGGGATTTGGGGATGGTTTAGGAGGTGAAATGGGGGATTTTAACAAAGGAAAAAAAATGACATTTTGCAGGGATACAAGGGATAAAAATAGGCCTCTTGGGGCATAGCTTTTGCAATCAGTGAAACCTTATGAAGGGAGTGAGCAGAAGGAATTTTATCAAAGGTAAAGGCACAAGAGACTTCAAGGATGATGTGTCTTCAGAGGAGATGCATTCCTTGAAGGCTCAAAAATAATTTAGCCCCTGTCTGCTTGTCAAAAAATTTATAGGGGGCTAACAGTGGCTCCACATGGGGATGGCTTCTTCTGGTAGGAGTCAAGAATTCAGAAAATAAATCTTTGGTGTAGGCCAGATGCCTGCTGCTTGAGCCACCTTTCTTCTTGATTTTTTAGTTGCCACAAATATGATAGATTAGCAGAAAATTTCCCAAACAATCTACCTACCCAGACTACAACCCTAGCATTTTTCTTTTAGGATGCATGTGGACTAGTAGACCCTTTACATCTTTTTTATTTACAACAAGAAAATAAACCTATTCTATTTCTACCCTTATTACTCCATGAGACCAGATTAAACTGTTGGTCTCATAATTTCTCTACCTAAAATTATATTTGCTAGGATTAGACTGTCTAGCAGATTTCTTCTCTACATTCTCAGACAGAAATTGAAAAAACAGTCAAGCCAGGATTAGACTGTCTGACTTGCTGGACTTTGCAGAAATTAAAAACAACTAACTACATGCTCACAAACTGAATTTTATTGAGCTTTTCCTACCTACCCTACACTAACTTGACATATTCACAAGTCTAGCTTACAAACATTGTCTTCCAATGTAACCGGTCCATCAAATGATCCCATGGTTGGTCTTTCTTTCTCAACTCCTTGAGCATGTTGGATAGGCAGGGTTTCTCCCTCTCTTTTTGTTCTACAATAGCAGCTTTAAAAAAATTTCTTTCTGTTTGCAACATGCTGCTCAAAAAGACCCTTGATCCTTCTCCAAATTTTTGCAGGAAGTGAACATAAGGATCATGAAATGATACCTGGTTATGAATATCTGGCAGGCAGGCTTCAACCAAGATTTTTTCTTCTTCCACTGGATCAAGAACAATACTCTCTTGAGAAAGAGAATCTCCCTCATCTTCCTCATTTTCTGAACTGGAGGACTCATCATATATGGAAGTGTTGTCCTCTTGGAGCTCTGATATATTCTACTCTGGTGGGCTAAGCTCTGTGAAGAGATCCATGTATTCTTGAGCAGGGGTTTGTTCCATTGTTTCCTCTTTTTCAAGGGAAGGCCCCTTAATTTCAATCTGCTCAGGAATTTCTTCTTTGCTTACCTCCTCATCCTTCGAAAAGGAAAGTTGATAATTTCCAGTCTCAATGATGCTCTGTGGTAAAGAATAATGAAGATTCAAGGAATCTTCATCTACTATTATACTATCATAGCTCTCCCCATCAGTGTCATAACTAGCCTGCATTGGCTCATTACTTTCTGGAAGTAAAGGGAACTGATTTTCCTCCCATGAATCTACTAATGATGATCCTGCAAGATCATCTTCTGTTTGGAGAACATCATCATCAGACAGATCAAACATAGGAGAATCATGAATGTAAGTAGTGCTACCAATCAGATATATTGGATTATCAACGGATTTTTCTTCACTCTGATTTACATGTGAGCTTTCCAACTCTGTACAACAAAGCTCATCAGATGAATGGAAAAGGATGTCTAATCTGTAAAAAATTTCAGAGGCTGGTTGTCTATTGATGATCTGATCTATTTCTTCTTTTTTCAAAGGGGAAAATGATCTTCTGTTCCTTTGTGCTGAAGTGCAATATCTCCCTGTTTCCTTTGAATACTGGATTTGAGGCAGAATGTCATCTGAAGCCTCAACTACAAGGGATGATGGATTAGCATCTGAGTTTTCAGGAATATCTTGAGGAATGTCTATGATCTCTTGGCTTTTTTCTTCTTCAGCCGATTCACCCATGTTCTTGTGATAGCTAGGATGCATATGAAAATCTTGAATGGCGGTTAATAGATATTTAGGAGGCATATTAACCAAATCGTCATCAATATCTAACAGGTATTTTATGATATTCTGAGATTGATCACAATAGTCCCATGATAAGGATGGAGAGCTTCCTTTATAATTCTTGTAAAATACTTGGTGCATGTCCTTTAAAGAAAACAAACTCCGAGGTTCTAACCATTCATACCAGACCCTAGCCTTTCCTTCTAATGTTTCCACGAACATTTTCATTAGGCATTCTTCATGCCATTCAACTTTAAATTTCCAAACATGTATATGAAACTTGATGAGATGTAGCAAGGAGTCATCAGCGTTTTCACCCTGAAAGGTAGGCAGGTTTTTTAACCAGTCCACTTCAGGCATTTTGTGTGGGAATCCAGGGATATGTTCCCTACTCATTGGAGCATATCTTCTCTGTATGTGTGGAAGCATGTTTGTAAATCTGAAAGAGGTCACTGTGTCTTCTCAACCAGTTCATATTCTTCTACCAATGGAGTCATTTGGTCTTCTAGGAGTTATAGAGTGTGGAGTCGCCAGGTGGATGTATATGAATGTTTGAAGCAGGGTGTTGTCCACCATCAACAATTAGAATGCCAATCTAACCAGACATTTTGGGTCTTTTGAGTGCCTAAGAGTATGTAAGATAAAATGCACTCAACTCCCCAGTGGAGTTGCCATTATGTTGGGGTTCCCATGTTTTGGCAAGATTGGCAAGACCAAAAGATCAGACAACATCAGAACCACTTTGGGGCCCTAGGATCTAGCCCTCCTGGACTCGGAGAGGGATCTCTCCATAAAACAAAGGATGGTATATCTTTGAAGGCTCAAATGAGATGTTAGGCTAGTTATGAAGCACAAAGGGTGTTTTGAAATGATTAGGTTGGTTGGTTGCTAGGTTGGTCATGAGATCATAGACTGAGAAAGTAATGGGAGGAAAAGAACAAAACAACAGGATGTTTCAGTAAAGAGGATAGGTCAAGAAAGCACCATCCATTGGGCTATGGAGTCATGAAAGGGAATTACTTGCAACAACTAGCCGAAGCTCTTAGAGGGCAAGTCATCTACACTAAAGGATCTTTTTAGATAGATGGTGGGATGGAACATCAAGGATTGAAAGTGAAAGAAGGAAAGAAACCCAATTTCGGTCTATAGATCAGGTCAGAGGTCATTTAACTCTAGACATGCTTGGACATACTCATAGAAAATTCTCAAAGGAGGGACAAAGGGGCAGCTTATAGATCTGACTAGAGGTCATTTAACTCCAGGTCAGCTTTAGCATGCTCCAAGGAGAAAACAGAGATAAGTTTAACAGAGCTAGGGTCTATAGATCAGAGAATGACTTTGAACCTTCAATGATTTGACACCAGCAAGAGATATTAGAAGGGCCAGATGGTCGCACAAGGATCCTAGTGGACAGGGCTAACTCTAATCCCCAGTATTCCCAAATCTTCCAACTTACACCCAACAAGAACAATTAAAGATAGATTTCATCAATTCATACATCATCTAGCAGCATAAGGAACTACTACACTGGTTAAATTAACTGAAATATACCCTCGGATAACACATATAGCATAAAACATTTAAGGAAAGGAGAGAAGAGACATAGGGTGCCTAACAAGGGTAAATCCTATGCCATATTTCTGATGCAAGCCAGCAGAAAATGAAACAGTATGAAAATGAATAAACAGTGTTAGAAAAACATCACCAATAGTAATAGACCAGGATCCTATGAAATATGCTTGATTAATTGATGAAAAACTAGTCACATACACTGAGCTCAATGGCTGTTACAATCCAAACTTCTCCTCCCAGCCTACTACAATAAAAACTACTCTACTACTTTCTCCCAAACTCTTCTAACAGTAAAAAATGAATCCCTCTAACTACAACGGTAGCAGCCGAACAAAAAACACTACAATATGTTCTCGAGGATTCTTATAGCTCGAGTGGAGTAGAGAAAGTAGGTGAAGAACTAAATGTAGCACTAAAACTCGGAAGAGGAAAAGGGCTGAAGCCTCGTTGTGTTTTTAAATTTTGAGCATTTATCTTTGGTACTCTTTAGATGAGAAGAATGGTCCTCGTCAGCTGTATTTTACTTCTAGGTATGTCTCTGGTGTACTGAAAAAAATGCAGAACCATGATGATAGGGTCTTCCATACTGTACAACTAATGCACTGGCAGCATAGGACTGTTGTCAGGGCGGAAATCTTCTCAGGAACACGACATAGAATAAAAGAAATATGGACACTGTGTCCTTTTATGGAAGAGCGTACTGTTGATATCAAAACCCTGATACTATTATATTTTTTTGCATCAGACCTTCTGATTGATACTCGATGTCTTCGATTCTGGTGCCTTTGCCTTCTAAATCCCTGAAAAAAGGTTTGAAGTCTTCAATTACGTGCCTGGAACTTTCTGTTGCTCCTTTCCTGTCTCTGTTGGTAAAATTTGTGCCTTTAATATCTTTTGGGAGGTTTTATAGAGTTAAAACCCTATTCTTTAATTCAGGTCTTGTCATGGCTCTTTCCCAGGCTTTCTTCATGACTTAGGCCTCTGAAAAATGGTACTTTCTGCGTTTTTTACCACTGTAATAAAGACTGTGAAATCATGGAGACATTTCATCCTCTGATAACCCTGCAAAGCATGAAAACCTATTAATAAAAACACGTATGGAGGTGGTGGATGCAGCGGGGACAATGAAATTGGACGTGCAGCTAGTGAAATGGTTGAATAATGCTGGATTACGGTGGAAAATGCAGTGGGAGGCTTGCAGAATGGTGTCACAGTGGGAAAATACAGTAGAACGGAAATTTTAATGTAAAAATTACAATTTGACCTTTGAACGCATATACACACGGGACGGGCGAGAAATATAATGACACACGTGGAAAGGGTGAAGTGGCGGGGGACGGTCAACGGCGGAGGGCGATTGAATCTGGACCGTCCGATCTCGGGAGGAGATTGATGGTTGAAAATGCGTCGGGGGGCGATGGACAGTGGGCCAGGGGTACAGATTTCCCTGGTTCATTCCCGCGCAGCTTCGTGGAGCAATCATGGTTGGATGAAGAGCCCCAGATCGGATGGCTGATATGCATACCGCTCCGTGTCTTATGCCAAACGCTAACGTGCGATGGGTGGGCGGTTTTGAAATAGTGTTTCTGCCACGCGTCGTGCGATGAGTGGAATCGTTGGCCAATCAGAAATTACCGCCCACCTCTCAAAGGCGGTGCGATAAAAACCGCCTGGTTTCGAACAGGGCGCGTCTGCGGGGTCCACATGGTGATATGTGGACTGTTGATCGGCAGGTTAGATGGATGCTGGTGATGAGATCGGAGGGGCGTACGGAGGAGCGATGGTTGCATTGCAAAACAACGTCGACCATCAGATCTTACATCGATCGATGGCTGAGATCACAGCGCGGGCCATTATAACAATATTTCAATCGCATCAGAGGTTTTGGAGTTCTCAAAGGAAAAGGGTACGTATGAGACTTCCGATTGTGATAAGCGTCCGGGGCTTAAGCGCTTGGTCCTGGGCATGGGCATATGGCGAGGAAAGGTTAAGGGGCTAGGCCAAAAGGGGCCAGGCCTTAATATAAGGTAGGAAGTGGGTTTTTGGCCCGTTTAAATGTATTTTGGGACTAGGGAAGGGTAACGGTAGATGCAATAAGGGTTTTTAAAGGTTTGGAGAGGGGAAAGAAAGTGACATAGAAGGTTTAAGGAGGATTTGGGGATGGTTTAGGAGGTGAAATGAGTGATTTTAACAAAGGAAAAAAAAGGGACATTTTGCAGGGATACAAGGGATAAAAATAGGCCTCTTGGGGCACAGCTTTTGCTATTAGTGAAACCTTATGAAGGGAGTGATCAGAGGGAAATTTATCAAAGCAAAAGGCACAGGAGACTTCAAGGATGATGTGTCTTTAGAGGAGATGCATTCCTTGAAGACTCAAAAATAATTTAGCCCCATGTTTTTGTCAAAAAATTTATAGGGGGCTAACACATTGTATGGTATGTTGACATATATTTTCCCACTGAAAAATCCATAATTACGCAAAATGGTGAACCCTTGTTTTATATAACTTATGAATTCATACTGAAAGCTCTTTATATTACCATTCCTAGTTCACTTCACTCATTCTCCAATGATGTGCTCTTGGAAATTTATTAGAAATTGACCTTTGAAAAGAGAGCCTCCATTTTTGAATTGTTTCTGCTTGAAGGAACCAATATTACCACTCATAATCCACCTTATCCCTCATTGATGTTCCCAGAATTCTAAATATATATATATATATATTATGTGGTATTAAAGTGATGAGGCAGTTGGCGAAGTATTTCTAGGGTGTTTGTCAACTTTTTGCCTAGAAAAGAATCAAGAAATATTGTTTTAAAATACCAAATTCTTTCATAAATTATCTTCTAGGAGGCTTCGTACGAATGCCATATGGGATATTGAAGATGGAGGATCCACAGTTCATACAACGGAAGCGGTTAAGAGGGCGACAATATATTATTTTGGAGATTTATATAAAGGAAGAGAAGCTCAGGTCTCTGTAGCACAGATGGAAATGATCCAACTATACCCGGTAATGTTCAATCATGAGGATTTGAGATGCTTCCACAGGAAGGTTACTCTAGAGGAGGTTACTGCTGTGCTTAAATCTTTTGGAACTGATAAAATTTCGGGTCCCGATGGTTGGACACCAGACTTTTTTATTCACTTCCTGGAGGATTTTCTAATGGTTTTGACTGAAATGGTTGAGGAATCAAGGTTAAGTGGAAGGATAAAAGGTTCCATAAATTCCACTTTTTTAGCCCTTATACCTAAGAAAAAAGGGTCGAAATCCCTTAATGAGTAAAGACCTATTTCCTTATGTAATACTCGTTACAAAATCATCTCCAAGGTTCTATCAGGAAGAATGAAAGGGGTCCTCTCTAATTTTATAACTTCAGAACAATCTGGATTTCTGAAGCAGAGAAGCATTCATGATGCAGTGGTATCCACAGAAGAGATCATTCATACCATTCAGGCTAAGAAGTTGGAGGCTGGGGTCTTAAAAATTGATCTCAATAAGGCATATGATAGAACGGATTGGGTTTTTATGAGACTCGTTCTTTACAGAATTGGCTTGGACAGAGAGGCAGTCGAGTGGGTGATGGGTTGTATCATTAATACATCTATGGCAGTGATTATCAATGGATAATCTTCATATTTCTTCTAAGTAGGGGGCTTCGCCGGGGATGTGCACTCTCTCCTCTGTTATTTATCCTTATGGTGGATGCGATGAAACTGAATCTGAAAAAGGCTGTAGGAGATGGTTTCTTCCACGAGATTGATATTGGAACAAACATTATAGCCTCCCATAGCCCCTTCGTAGATGATATCCTCATTTTTGGAATGATACGAAGACTTAATTGTCAAATTTTTCATAAAATATTTCAGGTTTTTTATGAGGCTACTAGTATGTCGATTAGTGAAGGGAAGTCTTGCTTATATTGTGCGGGTGGAGAGGAAGGTTTAATTCAGGAGATCATCACACTTTTTAAATGCAGAAGAGCTCCTCTATCCGGGGGTTTAGTATATTTGGGTTTTAGGATGAAATCGTTGAAATACACTGCTGGTGATTGGAAATGGATATTAGAAAAGTACATGAAGAGATTTAATACATGGACGACTAAATGGCTCTCAAGAGGGGGTAGATTGATTTTAACATAGGCTGTATTTCAACAACAAACTGTATACTGGCCACATCTATATGTTATCCCAAAACAGATTTTAAAATAAATAAGGAAGATAATGGCTTGTTTCATTTGGGGAGGCAGAGGTAATAAGATAAGCATGCAATTAGCTAGATGGGAGTCAATCATAATTCCAAAGGAAAAAGGGGGTTGGGGCATTAAGTATTTGGAGACCTTTGACAAATCATTGCTCACGAAATCATTGTGGAAATGCCTATCTCATAAAGGAAAATGGCAAGACATCATTAAAGGAAAATATTTGGGACAGGAGACAGTGGAGGTTATAGCCACAATGGGATGGAAAATATATAAGAAACAATCAAATATCTGGAAAGGATTTGGTACTATTCGGCCGTCTTTACTTGGAAACCTGAAATGGTGCTTTGGAGATGGAATGAAAATTTTAATAGGTAGCAATCAAATGCTGGGACATGACAATTTTCTAGCTATCGATGGAGCTTTAATCGCGGCTCTAAACCAAGGTGGTCTTTTTTATATAAATCAAATTATAGCTGACTTGGACAATGAGGCACCGAAATGGATAACATTTAAGGAGACTCGTTTGAATAACAGGTGGGAACTTTCATGGAAAAATATTTTGAATTATTTCAAACATATGGAACTTTGCAAAATAACGGTGGGTGATAGAATAATATGGATAAACATAACTACAGAGAGCAGTCTGAAGGCCAAGGAAATATATCAGGCGCTCATTGAAAAAAAGTTTGATCTGGGGGCAGATAGCTGGTTTAAGTTAATATGGAAGGACAGTGTACAATTAAAAATGATAATATTTCTATGGCTATTCTGGAGGGACAAGAACAACACTTGGAAAAACCTTCAAAAAAGGGGTTGGCAGGGGCCAGGTTACTGTTTCTTATGTGGTGAAGAAAGTGAGGATAACCAACATCTATTTTACTTGTGCCCTTATTCTAAGAAAGTCCTAGAATTATTGTGCTATAACTAGAATTTTTCAGTTCCAGAGTACTCGAATACTGTGGAATGCATTAGGTGGTGGTTTAGAAGAGGGAAAATTTTCAGATCTATCCCTATTATTGCTCATTGGTATATATGGGGCGACAGGAATAGAATTTATTTGACGGTAGACCATGCACTCCAGAAATAACAGAAAAGCAGATTTATATAAGCTGGGAGAGGAAGAAGACTACACAAAAACCACCTTTCGATTTATCCAGGAGAGATAGACCACACGAAATACATTTCCTCGTAGGATACTTCGATGGGGTGGCACAAAATGAAAATTGTGGCTGTGGGGTTTAGCTCATAATTTCTCCAACTTGCCAATAAAAATTCTATTGGAATGGGGGGATTGGTAGGAATATGAGTGTAGAATGCATGGCGTTATGGGGTCTACTATGGGTGGCTACAAATATATGTGTGGATAAGTTATGGATTTTCGGGGACTCTAAAACTCTCGTCGATCATATGAATAACAAGTCAAATCTAAATCCAGGCTTCATCACTCACTGGATTGAGCGCATCCATGTATTAAAGAACAATTTCACTTTTCTTTCATTTTTTCATGTTTACAGGGATAAAGATGAAGAAGCAGATAGGTTATCTAAGAAGGGACTAGAGGGCACCTTTGGATACATGAAATATGAATTCATTAATATGTAGGGTCCAAATTCAGAAGGATTGATTAACTTAATATAATAGGAGGATCACTTTCCCCTTCTCTTCAGTTCCGACCTCATGCTCCATAGTTTTGGCTTGGGCGTTTGTTGCCTGTTTTGCAGCAGTTAATATTACATATGTGTTCCACGTCCTATCGACATTTTTTGTCCTCTTTCATAGCAGGATAGTTGGGAATTTTTCGCCTAAACAGTCACTCCTATAACCTGCTAAGTAATTGATTTTCTTTCTCTTATGGCTTTGAATAGTTTTTGGAATTACTCATGGTACTCAAAGGCCAGACTTTTTCGGTTGGTGTATTAGACCTGTTCTTTTTAAATTTGGACTAGTTCGAGGTTCACCTCTATTTTTATTTTGACAGTTATAAATATGTGATATGTATATGGAAAAACATGTTGTGGAGATGTTGTGTATCTCTTATATTTTGAACTGAATGGGGATTGTCTTCCCAAAATGTATTTTGAAATTTTATTGATCAATATGGACGTTTATGTCATCCTTATTTTCTGTACTGGTACATAATATAAACTAAGAGTATTTTTCATGCTGAAAAAAATTTCAGTGAGTTTCTATCTGAAGCCATTCATGATCAATTTCTAAAATTTGGAGTTGAGAAAGAATTTAAATATCAATTTTTACAGGTTTAATTTTTCTTATATTATTAAACAAACATGTTTCATATACAATTGGAATAACAAGATTTACAAGGAAATCAATGGTCGATGGTGCATTGGACTTGTTTGGTTAGAATAAATTAAGAGGAGTTTTCTTCTACTGATTTTATAAAAAAAATTATTCATGTATGTTACGATTTTTTAATTAGTGATAGCGTCCCTAGAATATTACCAGAAATCAAGAGAATTATGTAGCTCTGTGAGAAAACAAAGCTAGGTGACTCGTACTTGTACACATATTCTATTGAGATTAGATTATATGGATGTGAGTTGCCATCCTATCATTTAGCAGTTTTTATTCCCATACATATTTTTTCTCTTGAATTTATTAGACAAAGTCTTAATGTAGATCAATTATATTTTTTACCAAAAGGGAAGCAAATTATGTTTAAAATAAAGGTAGAAGTACGACCTATTGTGGTAAATTTCAGATCAACAACTAAAGATGTGGAGCAATTGTTAACACAAAGGAAGTTAAGATTCGGAATCGGTTGGCCATATGACCCAATAGGGAGAATTTAAACCATTAGGGTTCAACAAAATTCTCCACCCTATTTCTATGTGTCTAAACCAGGAAAAAAAAGAAGTTTGTCAACAAGGAAATCTGGGAAGACAATATGTTACAAGAGTTAGCAGAGGAGCGAGTGATAGAGAAATTACTGGAACCTAAGGTATTAAGAACACCCTCATTAAAATAAAATTAGCTTAAGAGGACAATTCAAAGTATATCAGTATTAGAAGAAGATTAGTTTATAGTGTATAAGAGGCATAACACAAGGAATATGGAGGATTCAAACAATGTTAGAAACCTTACCTTCTGATATTTCCTCGCCCACTACAATGGTCCTTTCAGGCGAGCCTGTGTTCAAATTGCAGGAAATATAGACAATAACACAATAGTCATCTCCTTCTTCTTATAACCAAAACATATTTTCTAAGTTCTTGGAAATTAAGAAAAATAATGAGTCTTTGAAAGCAATAACTTATATTCAGTTTTGGAAGTACACTTCATCCACAAAAAATAGGCTTCTTTCAGCCCTTGATTTTGAAAAGGGCTAATTTAAATTAGCATTCCTTGAACCTAATATATTTGTAGCTAAATTTGTTGAAGACTACAAAGCATTTGTGTTTGCTTTTAATACTAAACAAATTCATCCTATTTATCACATCAATTTCCATAAAAAAACAAGGGAGATAATTTATTCCACTCTCACTAGTTCTCTTATCACTGTATCTAAATTATAGAATTGTTTAAACAATACTCTTGAAAAGCTCAAAATGGAGAAAACATCCTCTCTGGAAAATGATACAAAGATTAAATCATTGGAGGATCTTCTGATTAAATTAGGTTGGGACCCTCAAAATGTTCTTGTAACTCAAGAAATTATGAAAAAGAAGAAGGATGACATCCAAGATCTCCTAAAATTTTTTAAGTTACGCACAATATAGCATCCAAAAACACAGGAGATAGAAGAGATTGAAAAATAAAAAGGGACTCCATTATCCATTATAATTCAACAAAACCTAGAAATACAAAAAATGGAAGAAAATATGGAAAATTTATTGAAGGAAAGAGAGAAAGATGGAAACACAACAATCTCTGCTTTAGAGACAGGTCAACAAGAGATGATGCCACAGAGAAATTGGTAGAAGCATTATCTTCTCTCACCGTGAAGAATGATGAGGTTAATAAATTAAATAAATAATTGGAGAGAGGAAAAAAAAATAAGATCAATTCAGATAATGCATTGGTGGTCGAAATACAAAAAATTTCCAAGTTGCAAAAACAACTTGAGCAGTTTTTGAGTGGATCTAACACTTCTCAATGTTTGACATAGATGAAATAATAAATTTGGATGGAAATAATTTCATTTGTATCTAATTTTTGGCCTTGATTTCATTGTAGAACATGAAAAGATGCTGAAAAGAAAAAAGGAATCCATTGATGAAATAAAAACTGAACTAGGAAACAAACCTAGCTTGGCAACTCAAATTATCAAATCTTTTAATAAAAATAAGGGAAGAACTTGAAGAGTTAGGTTTTGATGACAAAAATGACTCATTTAGTCAAACTAGAAAAGTTCTAGTGAATAAAACACTTATGCTGAAAAGAAAAGATAAGTCTGAAAATTTGAAGTTACAAAATAATAAGTTGTATAGGAAAATTTCTATTTTGCACCATAAACGTCTACCCTCTTTCAATAATTCACATGGCAAAATGATAACAAGGACGGGTATCAAACATCATTGAACACTGTAGTGATTGACAAGTAAAAGTTTAGTGTTCTTGTGTTCTAGTAAGTTTGCATTGGAGAGTGTTTCGAGTTTTGTATGGTAAATTTTTTTTATCAACATTTCCAGTTAAGTATCACAAACCGTGATTAAGAGATTTACTGAAAATTCATGAAACATTAGTGGATAAATAATAATTAATCTAGAATTATTAAGCATTTTATATTAGATTTAACATAAGTTAATTAAAAAATAATTAATTTTGTAATTAACTAATAAAAAATCATTATAAAGATAATTTAACAATCAACAAAAATAATGATAATTTAAAAAAGAAATAAAAATAAATTTAAATAAAGTCCTAATAATATTAATCTAATCTATGTAATATATATTAATTAATAATGTAATTAAATAATAAAGATAAATAATAAGATTAATTAATAAACACAATTGATAAATAATTAGTAATAAGATTAACTAATTGATTAATTTTACTAAGGTTAATTAATTGATTAATATTAGTGAGGTTAATTAACTGATTAATATTAGGAAGGTTAATTAATCTAATAATAATTAAAATTATTAATAATTAACAATATTATTATATATCAATAATATTATGAGGATTTTATTTAAAATTATTTTAATTTTTTTACTGAATTATCATTATTATGATTGTTGATTATTAAATTATCTCTATAATAAATTTTTATTATTTAATTATATTATTAATCATTTTTTAGTTAATTTATGTTAAAGCTGACATAAAATGCTTAATAATGTTAGGTTAATTATTATTTATCCATATATTAGAATTCATGATTTTTCCATGGATTTTCTGATTCCATGGATCTTCTGATGATGGGATGTGATAATTAGTTTGGAACATCCATAAACATAATTTATAATGTATGACTCTAAACACCCCTCTAAGTCAAATTTTCTTGGTGTCAGAGAGAATCAAGTGATCAAAATTTACTTCAAATTTTAGTTGATGATATTTTTATTTGTTATGAGATTAATCATTTGTTCATTGTAAAACCATCTTTTGAAAAATATACTAAAGTGAAGCAGATGAAGCATACAAGCACATGATTGATTTAAATTATCCAATAGATGAAGAATGGGAACAACTAGTCAAATTGGTTGGATAAGTTCAGTTTATTGTTGCAACATATCAACAAGAGCAAACCCAAATGAAGATATTAGGGGAAACTAAAGACATTATAGGAGAAGATTTCTATTTTTATCAAGTTGTTAGTTAGAGTATCCAAAATATATTTGAAAATATTTATTTTTCATTGTAAATCTATAATAGATAATATATTTTGTAAAACACTCTACATATACTCTTGATTTTTAATGGAAAAGGGTTAATACCTACACTGAATTTTGAAATATAGTTGTAATTTTTTAAGCTTTAGAGATAATCAAATGGTTCTTAGTTAGATTTACTTTCACACACACACACACATATATATATATATATATATAAAGTTCTATAGAACACTGAGCAAGGCTAGGTTGAAGGCTAGGTTGAGGGTCAATCTCCGGGAAATCCTACCACAAATTTATGTTCATTATTGAGTGGATCACGGTGACAATATGATTCCCCTGCATCAATAGAATGTTGCTTTTATATCAATTCTTAAATGTATTGTTGTTAGCTATATAGATTCTTCTATATGCTTATGCTCATGTTAGATGATTATATATATTCAAGAAGGATATTTAATTTTCTGATTTCTTCTTTAGTCTTCTACCAAAATTCTATAAATATTTGTATGTCACATTGAATAATTTTTAAGGTTCTAAGGATTATTAACATATAAGCAAAGTTTGTATTCTTGAATCATCCATTTTCAAGCACACTCTTACATTGATTCTTTGGCACACTTCTTTAGTGGGGAATTGTCTACAGAGATAAAACAGTTGGTAGGTATTGAGCTTGTACTTAGAGAGTGTCAATGCCCATGGAGTTAAAGATTTAGCTAGGAAGGGACATGTGGTTGAAAGATAATGAACAACATGGTCTATAGCTGGGTGGAATTGACCACATTTCGCCAATGCCCATGGAGTCAAAGCCTTAGCACACAATTAAAATATAAGTATTATAATTTTGTGTAGGATTGTTTTTCAGCTACAAATAATTTGTTTATTGTTGTTAACTAGAAATGAGTTTTAAGTTAAATGCATTTGTGCATATACATTGCATGTTAGAATGCACATTCCATAGTTCTTAGAATAAGAGATTTTTTTTTTATTGTGATAATTAACATAAGATCGGACCTCACAAAAACAAGGATTCAACAAAGAAATGACTAACATAAATTGATTACTATTAATATTTATTAGTCATTTAATTTACATAACTAGATTAATTTGTTACATAAAGTTTATAAACAGATTCAAAATTCTAATTTTTTTTATTAAATTTAATATTCCAATATTTTTTAAGCCAAATTTAAAAAAATAAAACTTAAAAAATTTAAATAAAATAAATTATATATATATATGATATCTTTATAAAACTTACGACAAAACTCCCCACATATATATATATATATATATATTATTTCCTTCATCTTTCTTGTAAGGGCTTGCCGCCGGACTCCTCTGTTACTCTCTTCTATGAGGACAACACTACAAGAGAATTCATTTTCATCATCATGGTCTCGATAATAGGTGCATCTTTTTTGGGCAGAGAACTTATGGTAATTTTCTGGAGTTAAAATAATTTGTTCAAATAACATGATGCTGAATTTATTTTTGCATACAGTTGATTTTTTTTTTTTTTTTTTTAATTTCATTTTCATGGATTATAGTTGTTTTTTTTCTTTTTTAAATTTCATTTTCATCATCATGGTCTGGATTATAGTTGTTGGTCTGGATTATAGTTGTTTTTTTTTTTTTAAGAACTTATGGTAATCTCCCGGAGTTAAAATAATTTTTTCAATGACATGATGTTGGAATTATTTTGTATATAGTTGAATTTTTTTTTTTTTTTTAATTGAAGTTTTTTGGTTTGCTTTGTAATTAGTAACAGGCCTCTGCAATAGTTGGTATTTGCATGTCAGCAGTCTCCATGCATGTGCCTGGTGGTAATCTTAAATTTAATTATAGCAGAGTCTAAGATGTGTAATTCCAACAAATTTACCGATTAAGAGCTGGACAAATTTACCCCTTATTTTAATTTTAATTAATTAATTTTATTTTATTTATTTATTTATTTTTAATTTTTTAATTTTTAAATTTTAGCTTTTTCTATTTCCTATTATATTTAATTTAATAAAAGAAAATCTTGATTTTTTTTAATAAAAAAAATTAATTTAATTAATTTATTAATTCATTATTTAATGTTAATTTATTTAATTAATTAATTCATTATTTAATATTAATTCTTAATTAATTTTTCTAACTGCTAGTTCTTAATAACTAGTTCTTAATTATTATTTCTGGATAATGATGCATTTCCATTATTTATTCATCAAGATCGATTAGTTTCTCTAACTTATCCTGAGAATGAACCACATTAACTTGTTCAAAACTTTGACCAAATCTTAGTGTCTTTTTAAAATTTGTATACCATTAAACTTAATTAACAAAATAATTCTGAATTTCTATACCATTAATTCCACTAATTAAAAAAAGAACACATAAGTGTGAAAGTAAATTTCTTTAAACAAAGTGTTTTTATTATTTTAAATTTATATATTTTTTTATCACAGAAACATATTTGTGTACCTATATATAGATTATCTTTTTAAACGAAGTGTGTTTTTTTGTAAGTCTATTGATTCTATTTATCCATAAAAAATGAATTACATCACATCACATCAATCTTCCTCTAATAATGCTACACACTACACAATATTAAATTTTTCTTTCCTGGACTATGAATTACATCACATCACATCAATCTTCCTCTAATAATGCTACGCACTACATAATATTAAATTTTTCTTTCCTGGACTGAGGCTCCACGATTATACATTGGCTTGTCTTTCTTACCTTTCCTCTTCCAAACATCTATCCAACCTAAGGTATTGTTTGAGAAAACCACCTCCTTTCCTTGAGATGTTTCCATTTTCGAGTGCTCTGACATATTTTTTGGCTCCTTGTCACTATATGATTGGTTAGATTCATGGGTACGCTTTTTCTCACTCTTTTTAGATGCCAAAATTATGGTTGAATTTGGTTCCATACCAATTTATGGTTTAACATCCTCCTTGGATAGTTGAGATGGTGTATCATGAGTATGAGCTAGGTCTACAAGAGCAGTGCTAACATTAGGAGTATTCAAATTCTGATAATTACCCAACCCATGAGCCATAGCAGACTTAGAACCATTGGGTCCTTTTGGAGCTTGCCATCCATGATTTTTCTACTTTTCTTTAGGGTGCAAAGAGGTTTTTTGTGAATATGGACAAACATTTTGTAGGTGTCTGAGCTACTGGCATTATCTACAAAAAAAAGTTGTATTTTCATAATTCATCGGTTGGGAATAATGCCTATTTCCCCATTTAATGAGGATTTTATCTAGAAAACCTTTACTAAGGTCAACTTCAAGTGAATTCCGTTCAAAATCATTTCCAATTCAATGTTGATGAAGCGGCCTAACAAATTTCCTAAACCTTGTAAGCCTATTGGATGTCTCAAATGGATGGAAAAACTCCGAAAAATTACCAATACTAGAGTTACCATATTTGACATATTTAGAGGATTCAAATCCAAAAACCAGGGTAAAAGGCAAAGACCAGATGAACCCTAAAACCAGTGTCCTTGATAAAATACCTTCTTTCAGTCCTGTATCTTTTGAAAAATAACAATAAGAAATCCTTTTGAGAATAAATGAATTGCAACATATAGAGACTAATTTTGGTGAATCCACTCCTTGAGAGCCGATGAATAAGGCAATAAAACATTGAAACGACATATGGGTGATTTTGTTTCATAATTTGTAGCTATGAAACAGGGTGCAATTTGTTTCACCTGAAGAGAGGGTGTTTCAGCTAAGTGATTCACCAAAGTGTAGGTATAGAGAGATATTTAGGGCTTAGTGAAGGAGGCCTTGGCTTTAGAGAATATTTAAACAATATTGGTGGGGATGAGGTGGAATCACCTCCTCCTTTAGATCCACCTCAAATTATTTCTACTGTGTAAATCGTGGATGCTCCATGGAAATGCCATTTTCAGTGAGGAACTTCTTATCCTGAAGCTATCATCCTTCATGAACGAGATGAAAGCATTCATGAGGAATGTGCATCTTCTCATTTACCCTTTTCACAAGTAAGAAAGAAAGATTTGAGTTCAAAACCTAGAAACAAAATGATTCCTCTGAGATTGGTTTCACCAGGATCGAGAAACTCTCTAGATCTGAGCTCCAGATCACTGCAAACCCTACATTTCCAAACCCTTCAACATCGACCATTCTTGAAAACTTGGAAAAATATGAAGGTTTCAAACAAATTTCTTTTATTATTCCAAATTTGTAAATTTTTTTATCACATAAACATATTTGTGTATTATATATTTAGATTAATTTTCAACTAGATGTTCATTATTTGAGAATAATTAGTGTTAGTCTATTTTAAACGAAAATTTATATACGTTGATCCTTTTAAGCCCATGATAAATCCATAGTTAATAAAAATGGATGATAATAACACATCATCCTCGAGTGTAGTTTATAAGTTATATATGGTTTTCTCCATTTCCATTTATTGAGTTTTGCCCAAAATCCTAACCAAAATTATGAAATTGAAATTTATGATTTTTGAGACTCCTAATGTGCCCTAGGGGTATTTGAAAATTTTGAATTTGATTTATGCATCCAAAATTTGATTTAGAAAATGTATAATAGTGATTTTAGGGTGAATGCATGAAGATGGGTTACACTTTTGGGCCTAACTGGAGATGAAATTTCAAAATTTTCCTCTTTTATGGAATTGAAGCCCCGAAAATTCATATAAGCATCTGTATTTTGATTCGGAGTAAAAAAAAAAATATGTGGAGAATTATGTTGTTGTCTTAAAGATATTTCTTGCAAAAACATTTAGTGTCATGTAATCTCTCGATTTTTCATTAAATGCAATACCTGTCCTTGCATTTTTTCACACATCTTAAGAGGTATGCATGTGCTTATGTAGCATAACTTAGTCTAAAATGTGTAAGATATATGTGTGTGTGTGTGTGTGTGTGTGTGTGTGTGTGTGTGATCATGGTCTAAATGGAGAGAACTAAGTATTTCATATTAAAAATTTATTTTTTTTATACAAAATTGTATATTTAAAAAAAAAAATTCAAAGTTGGAAAAGTAACACTTCAATTTCATTTTGCAGAGTTCGTGTAAGTTTTTTTTCAACTATTTAAATAAATTGAAAAACCAACGGTACCCTTTTGAATAGGACTCGTAAAGGAAGATAGTGATATAATTTGAATTTTTTTCGTTGTGTATATTTTATGCTATTCAATTTTTATTTAGCCTCTTTAAAATTGTCCAAAAAAATTTCAAGAATTATGTTTAAAATAATTTAGATGAAAAATATCATATTAATTCCAAAATTTCAAATTCATATGCCATTGGATAGAGGATTCCTTCATGAATCCAACATGATCAACTCCATCACCTAAGGTCATTTTTTTTCCTAAGTCTGCTATGGTACAAAATGGTGTTGGAGAAAAAAATATAGAAGGGGTGCTCAAATTGTGGTTTTTAGGACCTCAGAAGCTTGATCGACTATTTGAATTTAAAATTAAAATAGCTCAATTGAGGCTTTCCTAAACCCTCGATCAAGCCATTTACATGGTTAAACATGAGTTCGATCAGGCCTCTGTAATTTTTTTTTAAAACCTTTTTTGAATCCCATAATCCCATAATTTAGAATTTAGAATCAATAAAGATCTAAACTTAAATCAATTAATAATTTAACCAAGTTTATATGATATTATTTTACTAAAAATAAAAATTAAATTAGATCTAGGATATGAACAGCATTAGAGAATTTATGTTATTGCCCACTGAGAGGCGCATTCTATAGCCGAGTATGGGGGCAAGGTGTAAAAGTATGTATGTCTGTGCTCAAAATTCATATACCTTGAATTTTAAGGGATCATAAATTTACCTTGCAAAAAAGTTCTTACCACATTAAAATTCCAAATTGTATTATAAATTTTTTTATCATGTCATGTAGAAACCTTATTAAATCTAATATTAATATTAAAAAATTATTATTACTATTGATATTAAATTATGAAATCTGATATTCATATTAAAAATTTAACATTAATATATTTTAAGATTAATATTATTAAATTTATTAATTTTTTATTAATATAATTTTAACTATAATATAATATATAATTTGTTATATTATAATAATCAATATATTAGGATGTATATTAGCTCCAAATATATATGTGAGGGAAGAATAAAAATTTAGAGTTATAGAGGTGGAGACATAGAGGGAGTGACAACGAAGAGATGTAGATAAAGTGAGGAAAATATCAGAGGAGTGAAGAAAGAGAGTAGGAGAGGAGAGAGAGGGGAACAAAAATATGGAAAGAGGGAGAGGAGGAGAGAGTGGAGGAGAAAGAGAGGGAGAGAGATGGATTTGGAGGAAAATATAGGAAGGGATGAAGAAATACTTATAGAGAGAGAAAGGTGGAGAGAGATGGGAGTGACAAGGGAGAGATGGAGAGAGAGTGTGTATTTCTAATCCTATTTGATTGTTTGCATTAGATGCATTTATTTCAGGGCAGATGTTGATTTCTTATCCTATTTGATTGCTTGCATTAGATGCATTGATTTCAATCAAGATGCTGATTTCTCATAAGATGTAACTAAATGTATGGTGTGCATTAGTTTCATGGTAATTAGATGAACATTGTGCATTGATTTCAATGTAAGCACCATAAAATTATTGAAACACACATTTATTTTTATGTTATAGTAATTCAACCATAAATAAAATACTTGAATTTTCATCTCTAATAAAATGTTGAATTAATTGAAATGTTTGCTTCTTGAAACTGTAAACTATTTGTAATTAACTACATTGTAATAATTCTCACTTTCCATCCTTCATATTGGATTGTAAAAGTGCAACAAATAGATCAAGAACAACACAGACACACACACACATTATTTTATGACTAAGCTCTTTTAGATAACATCAAACAAAATAAAATTGAATAATACTTATTTGTAAATTTTATATATCCACATCTTTTAAAATTGAATAAAACCTATTTAAAACATAAGGAATTGGTTGAAAAAGTTGGATAGCTAAGTAAATTTTGGAAAGTTGATAACATTTTATAAAATTATAGAAACGTTTATCATATATTGGTTTTTTGACCTATATTAAATTCCAACATGATTGACTTATATCATATTATGACTAATATCTTGTAGATGATCTCAAAAGAAATAATATTGAATAAAACTTATTTGTTGTTTACATGAAATCTTTTGAAATTGAATAGAACTTATTTCAATCCTATTTGTATTTTTTAATTGAACCTTGATATTTAAGAAATTGATTGAAATGCTTTAAAAATTTGACCATGCAATGGTATAGGGATGAGTCACAAAAAATTTCATATATAGATTTTTTATTATAATATGGATTCCTTTATAATTCAAATAATTTATTTTTAAAATTGAATTATATAATAACATACATGTTGATTGCAGTAAAATATACTTTATACAAGCCAATATGAAGCATGAGTGTAATTATTTCCATGCTCAATATTAGATTGATACATGATAGATTTTAATTCATTTTAAGTATTGAAAGTTACTTGCATCATAGTAAGATTGTACTTATAACATACAATGACTAAGCTCTTGTAGATGACCTGAAAATAAATAAAATTGAATAAAACTTATTTCTATTTCATTTGTGTTTTTTACTTGAACCTTGAAATAGCAAAGTAAATTTAGGTAAGTTCATATTTAATTATTTATAAAAATATAGAAACATATATCATTAATTGGTTTTTGTATATTAAAATTCCAACACATATTACATAAATATTAGGTTATGGCTAAGCTCTTATATATGACCTAAAAATAAATAAAATTGAATAAAACCTATTTTTTTTTATGTTGGGTGTGGTGCATGATTATCTTCTAGTTTGTTTAGAGGTTTTTTGTTTTATCTGTGGTTGGATGCCAGTCCCTGATAAGGGGGGTGTGGAGGGGATTTCCCTGCCACTATTTCTGCCATGAGAGGGTTGCAATTCTTTGGAGCTTCCCTTGCCCCCCTCCCCCCCTCCCTAGTGGGGCTTTTGGAGGAAGCACCCTCGGAGTAAAAAATAAATGAAAAATTTCGTTGTAAAATATTGTACTTTTTTATTCAATCTAGGTCGCTCGTTAGGAGAAATATTTGATGATAGATGTTATGTTAATTTAGGTATTTTTCCTAAAAGGAAACCCTCAATTAATATGAGAGAAATTTATTACAACCGTGTACTATTATTCTGTGTGAGAAATAGAGAGGAAACTGTGTGAGAGAGAAGAAGAAATTACAACAAATTTGTTGTAGGTTGTATCTCTTCATTTTGTTGGATAATATAAAAGGAAGGACTCAATGATTCCCTATGTACATAACTCAAATTGGGTGAACCACATATATTTGTGTCTCTCTTGTTTTATGATTTTATGTGTTTTTTTTCCGGAATATTTTATTCATTCCATTGCTATGTTAATTAATTTCGAATATTTTACGAGACATATTTTAAAATTGAATTTAAAACTTATTTCAATCCTATTTGTGTTTTTTAATTCAATCTTCATATATTTTATTTAATTTTAAGTATCAAAGTGACTTGCATCATAACTTATATTACACTTACTTTTTTAGTCTATGAAACTAGAAATCAAAATTGTTATATATTTTTAATAAAAGTTCTAGAATATAGAATACTTTTTAAACTAGGAAAATAATTTTAACAGATCCATAAACTTCAAAAATTAATTAACATCCGTAAACAAGATTAATACAAATCCATAAACTGAAATAATGAATGTATCAATAAACGATCCATATGGAAATATACACAAATTACAAATATCACATGAACATTCATAAACTGTCCATGTATGAAAATATACAAATTCAATACCACATGTGAATGTGTCCTATTAAATGGGCCTAAAAATGTACAAACTATCCACTCTAAGTACCGCCAAAACGCCTTTGTGAATTCCTCTACATAAAGTAAGTGTCCATAATATGGTACTGCAATATAACACATTCAAATTCAAACTAATTAGATCATTATTTGTAAAAAATAAACAATATGGAAATACATGATTTTGAACCACATTTTTAATTACATTTATGAATCTACTAACCTCACTAGAGTCGAAATGCATGTCAGATAGGATGGGGGTCTGATGAATCTAGTTTTGGTGCTCCCATGTTTGTGGCTGAAATATTGGGGCTTTCTTCGATGGACCTGCATTGTGAATTCCTCTATACCCAACATCCCACTCATGCATCCACATAACTGCGATGTCAACAACACTATGCATATGTGCCTATGTGAAAAATGGAAAGGATAAGCTATAATTAGTTTATGAATTAATTAACATGCATGTAACTTGAAAAAATAAAATGTTGAAATATTAGGAATAATTTTTTCTACCTCAAGTGATGGTCCATGTGGTTGTACATAGGGATTCTCCTCCACATGAGTGTTATGAGGTGGAGGTGGAATATAATCCATGGAAACATGCACTCATGAAGGATGGCCTGACTTAATAACTTCCCCCTCGAATGAACTCATAATCTCATCCATGAAGCTAGACCCATGTGTCTACATGTTATCATGAACTTATATTAATATAAATGAAGTATAACTCAAAAAAAAAATTAATATAAATAATTTTCCATAATTTGACAATAACATTAAAAAGTTTCATATGTGTGTTTGTGTTCCTTGTCTGTCACGCTGGCCGTGCACCCTCCAAGTGTCACATATGGAATCATGACACATACATGCATATGAAAAACGATTGTAAATGGGTAAACTTGTGAGAAATGAATCATCCTGTAAAGGAACTGGCGGATAACGAGGCAATGGTAGCGGTATGTTAATATCTCCATGCAATGCAACACACACACTGACCAATGACCTCTGCATGCTATCTACAATTGTATCCTTGGTCTCAACACCAATCTGGGATGAATCCTCTAGATATGTAGAAAATACCACGATTTGAGACTATAGAGGAGAAAATCTCGGAGCTGGTGATCATTAGGGGAATTTTGAGGTATAAAATGGGCCTCCTAATAAAAATGAAAAACCAAAATGAAATTTATAAGAACCAATAAGATTCAATATGATGATGTCAACCATGGGGGATGATTCACCATTTTTTGAGTAAAAAATTAAAAATATTAAAAAGATAATAAAATAATAAAACAACTTTTTGAACTCGTATTTTCAACTTATCTCCCTAAGGTTTTACTCAAATTTAGGGCAGGAGTAGTCGTTGGTTGAAAATTTTAATTCCTCATCCAAGGAGAACCCATGTTGCATACTATTGATGCACCCTGCTACACGAAAAATGAGAAATACATGAAAAAACGTGATTGCAATCACATTTTTCATGTATTTCTAATTTTTTCATGCAGTAGGGTCCATTTAAAGTGTCAAAAATGGGTACTCCTTGGATGAGGAATCAAATTCTACATCCAACGAGTGTTTCTGCTTGGAATTTTAGTAAGCCCATAGGGAGATAAGTAGAAAATACTAGTTGAAAAAATAGTTTTTCCTTTTTTTCTCTAAAATTTTATGATGCAATATAATATTATTTTATTATTTCCACTATTATTTTAAAATTTCCTTAGGAGGCCCATTTTAGACCTCAAAATTCCCCTAATGAAATTCTGAGGGTCCCTACAAGCCCCCGCATGATCATATATACATCCCAGGATGATTCCATAATAATGAGATCTGGTATTAGTGTATTCTGACCTCATTTTTAACAAGAAATTTTCATATATACACATGGAAAAATAAAGGGTGGCCTAGACATGGTGGGGGAACTATCCCCAAGCTCCAATGAATCAATCAAGCACAAAAGGGGTTGCATCAACATTCCTAAAATATTTGAGTGGAATCAGAACTTTATGTCTAGCAGGGTGATCCAGAGGGATGTTTAACAACTCCACACGAATATCAATATCCTTGGTGGCCTCTTTCACCACTTACCAAGTATGTGGGCCTTTAATCTCATGCCTCCTAGTCCTTTGTATGGAATGTAGGAGGCCAATTTGTGGACCCAACCTCTGGTATATCTCGATCAACCTATTGATACTTTCCAACATCAAAGACAGACATGCCTAGTAGGTGAATTTTCATGGATGTTACACAACTCTCGTGTGATACATGTATTTTGGGTCATAACATCCTCCAATGTAATACTATTTGTAATATCGTCCCACGGAGGGATCGTTATTGCACTGTAATCCTTAGCTTCACCCTGTTGAGGTTCTACATATCATAAACAAATTTAACATATATATTTAACAAACTTGAAGCATAATAACATACACATTAAATTCAAACACATTAGTTAAAGATTATTTACAAATTAAAGACAATTTCAATACATAAAAACATAAATTTTAAACAGGATTTAAAAATTTAGGAGGTGTACTTGAAACATGTGAAGAAAGCCACTATCGGTAGCAAGATCATCAATAGATACAGGAATACTCCCCCTGACACTTTAAATAGTGTCGGAGGTGGGATCTATGAGTGGAATACACATTCTAGGTGGGCTACGTGATCTATCGCGAGCCCAAACATTTATAGAATATCCCCCCACACTCCTACATCCTCTGGTTGGGGGGCATATATGAGATGCCTCTGAATATTACATATAATACATATAAATCAATCCAAGAAAATAATGTGACTAAAATAATACATATAATACATATAAACTAATTTCGAAGAAGAAAATGTTGACCTATAAAAAATATTGATAGGAAAAACATTTCTAAACTCAAGTATAATAATCTAGCATGAACTCCTAAACTTGAGAGTCCGTTTTTTTATAATTTATCAGCCAAAGTATTTAGTTCCATGTAAAGGAAATTGAAAAAAGTAATCAAATAGACCTTCACACTTTTTCCCATTTGTAAATAATGCAATTTATTCATAGGTAATAAATATGTAAATATATATGTAAAAAAATGAAATAAACCTATTTGAAAAACTAATAAGATTTCATGTCAACTAAATACCCCAATAGAAATGTTTGACTTTGACACATGACATGTACTAGGTGCAAGCACATGAATACAATGTTTCTTGTACAAAACACCACACATTGAAAAAATATGGTTCAAATTAAAAAGAGTAAAAATGATTTTATTCACTTTAAATGCACTTTTCATGATGGATTTAATGTATCTATCAATGATGCATTGTTGAAACTTGAACTTATATGTATAGCTATATAAATAGCATACCCTTGAGGCAGGGGAAGGGAACACCAAATAAGAAGAGGTTAAATATTGATTATGGCTAATTTTTTTTATTATATGTAAATGTATTGAATGGAAAATTAACAAATCATTTAAAAGAAGTGTTGTAAGGAAACTTATTGTATGTTACTCAAGCTAGAAATTATTTCCTAGAAATTTTTCTTAAAACATTATAACTTGCATTTGTCAATGTTAAATTAATAGTGGTTAGTAGTCAAATGAACCCTATAGTCTTGATTTGGAAAGAACTAATAAATTGAGAATTCTACACGTTTATAATTTTAATCCTACATAAACAATTCTAGGAAGTAACTCTTTGAAAGTATATTTATTGACTTCTTATCCTATCTTTTTTTCTATGAAATGTTTTTCTAATTTATGGTGGGAATTAACTTATGGATTAAGTTATGGAGCCACAAAATTCCAAGGGATCACTGATCTATCAATATTCTTGTTGTAACAAAACATTGTAGGGAATTTTTGTTGTCTAGAAATAGAATTTGTTATAGGTTAGTTGAATATTGAGGGATACAACATTGTCCAACTATGCTTTCTACCGCACTATAAACTTTGGGATTGGCCTTTGCATAGAAGTTTAGTGCAAGTCCACCTCCTTCTGCAAATGCCTAGAAACTCATAATTATTGTAAGTAATTTTCTAAAAAAATTTCTTGTCGTCTTCCTTAACACGAAAACGAAGGCTCTATGGGAGCTATTACAATTGTAGTTGGTAGGCAAGACAAAGTATTGTAGACGGTACTCTCGAAAATTATTTCAAATTCCATACTACAAAATAAGTGTTTATATGAAAGAGTGACATGTTCTGAATCCAAACAATAATTAAATGACGTTTTATCTCGATAAGTCATATGGGTTGTGGATGTATCCTCTCCATATCCAATTTTCATTTATTAGCACTTGACATCAGTGCTTCAAAAACTCTTTAATTTTTTTTATAAGATGTACTACATTAATCTAAAACATATGCACATGGTTAGATCACATTCTTTCAACATATTTGTCTCTTCTACCAGCATCGTTATTTATATTATTATGATGATTGGAGCATATATTTTACATACCATTCATGGAATTTCAAAAATAGAAATGCATCCTTGAAAGTCTTAGATGACCTTATATGGTTTTTTATATGATTTTTTAATGATCATTGTAGGTGTTAAAATATTTAGACCAGTATATATTTTTACACTGAAGGTGTTCACTTTTGAAATTGTTCACTATTGAATTTCGTCTACCCTTTTTTTTTAGTTGTTTGTTCGAGAAAAAAACCTTCAATACTTCATTACATAGAAGGAAAACAGCCTTTAATGGATTTCCCTCCTTCCAATCACATCGACTACTAAATCTGAAAAGAAGTAGGATCTTGTCGAATGATCACAATTCTAGGAGAGGTTAAGTGATTAACATTGAGGTTCTTAGAGAAAGTAGGATCTAGTAAAATGATCATGATTCCAAAAGAAATTAAATGATTAAAACTAAAGTTATTTTAAGTTGTTTACAAAACTGATGGAAACATGCAATCTATTGTAACCTGTCACACATGTTCGTGCATTCATCTATTATCAAGAATTATCTCAAATTTGGAAACCATTTCCATTCACTAGAATTGATAGTCGAGGAGGACAAAAATATGTTGTTTTTATTTCAAGTTAACTCAAATCCAGAATAATATATGAATTCAATATCTGCAGTCCACATTTATATTTATAATTCTCATTTTGAGTAGCTTTTTCCATATAGGAATGGAAATTATTACTCGGATGTTATGTTTTGTTGTGCATTTATTCCTCCTATTCCATTTGCGCTACATTAAATTTGTTCAAGTATTGGAACTGGAATTTTCATTTTTGAATCGAACAAGATATCACTTAATGTAACCGTAGCCTGTGCTCAAGTCATTTACGTGGTTTCTTGTGCTTCTGTGATGATTATTTAGCCTTGCATTAAAATGTAGGATCGCAGGTTACATAAGTTCGACGTGGTATCAAGAGTCATAATTTTTTCAGGCCACAAGAGTGAAAAAATATTCTATTATGTGTCCCAAGGGAACTCTCAGTCCAGAGACACTAGTGTTTTTTAATTCTATGTTGCTAGTTCCATCTTTTTCTCCACAATTTCTCAGTAAATTTAGGGTCAAATTTCTATTTCTCTGTACAAGTCATGGATTTCTACAGGCGACTATATTTCCTAATGATATTATTATTCTCCAATTCTTTGTTAATCTATTTTTTAAAATCCTCTAAAGTGCTAGACAATTTTGGAGAAATTTGGCTTCCCGAGAGGAATTTTACAAACAAACTTGGGA
Organism: Pinus albicaulis; assembly: GCA_034641835.2. Taxonomy (NCBI): domain Eukaryota; kingdom Viridiplantae; phylum Streptophyta; class Pinopsida; order Pinales; family Pinaceae; genus Pinus; species Pinus albicaulis. Next base: position 263,761,605 of record CM076582.1, on the reverse strand, counting down.
GACTGCAAGATTAATTCTGATGATGGGAGATCCATCATTAACCTAGAGAGTCATTGTAGTTTTGACCTTGATTATGGATACCAATTTAAGTAAAATATCTAAATCACGAGCCATATCGATACCGGTGCGATCAGAAAATCGATGAGAGTTAGTGTCAAGGTCATGTTCTTCTAGGTCTCAATTGATGAAGTGATTTTCGATGGAGACGAGCTAGATTTATATGTGGGAGTGTTTAAGGCTTCATTCCACGTTTCCAACCTTTATATTTGTCCTCAATGTGGTCATGGGATCCACTACGTGGTTCCTCAACTCAGGCCCGACATATAAAAAACTCTAATTGTTTTTTAACAAGTAGGGTATACTCATGGAAAATACAGTAGGGTTAGGGTATATATACAATGTGTAGATATTATTATTGTTCACGGTTTTATTTTGGATAAGGATATATAATCTTTCTTTGAACATACATCTTGTTGCATATGGAATGTTTTTGATTTTGAGCTATTATAATAATGATTAAAATTTTCAATTTTTAATGGAATTTAGGGACATTTTCGAATCTCTTGGAAGGATTATAATGATAGATAAAGTCTCTCTATTCTATTGGGTTATTATTAGGATGATGTATTTCCTATGTGAGCCAAGTGGATATTGGTGGCCACCTGACTATTCCACTTGGACCCCAACCATTGTTTCTTTGGTTTTTTAGTTTCCTTAATTATAGCACAATTTACTATTTTTATCAGTTTTTGGGTCTTGAACTTTCAGAGCCGTTTTGAGGCCCTAAACAAGGTTTTTTGGAAAAAATGGGAGCAACATTTAAATTCCTTTGATGTTTCGCACATCAAAAGTTTTAGTCCTCAGACATATCCTTCTAACGAGGTATTGAGCACATCAAACAAAGATCATATGCCAAATTTATGTCCCTGGAAAGTTGATGTACCCATTTACCCAAACGGGGCCCATAGTTTTGGTGTTTCATTTCCTAGGGTTATATTTTTGGATGTTTAGGGTTTTCCATTTTTCCTGAATAATAAATAGGCCTTAAAGCCTCATTGTAACAAAATTTAGAGGCCTGTAGCCACCACATATCTTCTCAGAGATAAGTTACCAGCACCCTAGCTAGTTTATTTCCATTATGTCTGTAAGCATATCTCAATTATTTGTTATTAATGAAATGAAGTTTTATTTCTACTGCATCTCTACGCTTATGTGTATTTATGTATTTCATTGTGTTCCTACATAACTTTGGATTAGTGGTATCACATCAGTCTTCTCTTTCTCATTCCTTCTTTGCATGTCCCCAATGAGGTCAGGGTATAAGGAGTTAGGGCTCGATCTGGTTGAACCTTTCCAAGATCAGCGTCGCAAACCCCCATGGGTGCCCATGGGGGAAGAAAAGAACGATGAGGGAGAAGGAGATCCTATAAAAATATTTCTTGAGGAGGCCCTTGAGAAACAAAGGAACGTGATAATGGATAAATTTTCCTAGATCCTTCAATGGCTTCCCACCAACGGCGCATCTACATCCAACAACCACTTTGGAGGTGCCACTCCTTTTAAGGTACAAGTAAACTTTGACATCCCCATATTTGAGGGCAAAATATATGTAGATGTTGTAGATAGTGGTTCAATCTATTAGAAGGACAGTTCTCGGTTCATGACTTTTCCGACCGAGAAAGGATAACTTTTACACTCCTCAAAGCTACCCCCCATGCTAAGGACTAGTAGGAAACCTACTAGGAGAAAAAGGGTGAGGCTGAACCCTCTATGTTCTCAGTTGTACCCACCTGGAATTATTTCTAAGATTCCATCAAGGAAAAATATTATCTTGTAGGGAGCTATTAGGAAAAATACATACAGTGGACTACACTCTGGAAACAAACGGACAAATATGTGCATGAGCTAACGAATCTGTTCCATACACTGCACACAAATTTTGGTATCAAAGATTCAGAGAAAAATTTATGTGCAAGTATCAAATTTTTCTTCATAGATACATTCAAGAGGAAATGTAGCTCCTCGACATCTCCTCTCTTGCTGCGGCATATCGGTATGCTGCCAAGATTGAGAAAAAGTTACAACACAAGAAGCGAGACTTTGGATTTGTGAATTAGAAGCAAGGGAAAGGTGCCCCTAAACCATAGAAAAAAGGGCAAGGCCAAGGCGGAGTGGCTCAAGCCAACCTTCCAAATCCATAAGAAAAGAACAACATTGCGAAGCCAAAGAAGGACACGGGGAAGTGGTGTGAGTTCCATAAGAGCTCCACTGACAACACAAGTGAGTGTCGGGCCAAGTAGTCAGTGGTGGCCAAGTTGAATGCTTCCAAATCGGATGCATGCTCTGACTCTAAATTATAGCTCGACAAGGGGAATGACAAAGTGAAGCAGATTATGGATGTGGAGCCTAATGCCACTGTCACCACCACGAAGATCCAGAAGGAGGAACTAGAAGATCTTGAGGATGGGGAGCGCCTCTTTCATTCCTAGATGTGAGTAAAGGGTTCCCTACTGTAGTTCATTTTCAATGGCGTGAATCAAAATAACCTCATATTACAAGAGGCCATGAAGTGGCTAAGCTTTCTAATCACAGCACACCCACTACCGTACACCATTAGGTGGCTTCACCAAGGACATGATCTTCATGTCATCCAGTAGTGTCATCTTCCCTACAAAATCAAGCCCTTCATGGATGATGTATTATGTGACATTGCTCCTCTTGATGTTTTTGATGTATTATTAGGCTAACTATAATTGCGGAAGTGACATGTTGTGTATGAGTTGTGACCTCATGCTTTTATTGTTACGTTGGGAAATAAGGTTAACAGGATACCAAAAGTAGCATCGCCTACCACCATTTCTTTGGTTACTGCAAAACAATGTAGTAAGCTCATTTCAAAAACCAAGAAATTTGTTTTCCTGATGATCTGCCTTTAGCGTAAGAAGAAGACTGTGGCCATGACCTCTATATAGGGCTTTCCACATGGAGACATAAGATGGAAAAGGTCATGGAGGAGTACGAGGACATCTTCACCTCCCCCGTAGGAGTGCCTCTACACTGTCACGTCAAGCACTGCATCGATTTTTCCCCAGGTGCATCGCTACCCAATGGAAAAATCTATCGGCAATTTGTTCTAGAGAATGATGAAAGCAAGAGGCAGATTCAAGATTTGTTGCGAAAATGAAACATCTCGCTAAGTTCATAGTCCTGTGGGAGCCTGATCATGTTGGTGTAGAATAATGATGGCACTTGGAGACTCCGTATTGACTATTGGGTTGAACATGATCACTGTTAGAAATAGGTACCTGATCCCATGGATTAATGAATTGCTGGACCAAGTCAAGGGAAAACATATTTGAGTAAGACCGACTTGAATTCTGGGTGTCACGAGGTACCAATGAAACCCTCTAATGTGTGGAATACTTCCTTCACATCCAAGGAGGGCCTTTTCAAATGGTTGTTCATGCCTTTTGGATTGACGAATGCCCTTGAAACCTTCATGAGGTTGATGCACGACATCTTACAGCCATTCACCAACTCATTTGTAGTGGTGTACTTGGATGACATACTGATCCTCATCCAGACTTGGGAAGAGCTCCTCCACCACATCCGACAGGTCCTCCAAACACTGCGACAACACACGTTGTGTGCCAATTTGGAGAAATGCACTTTTGGCATGACCTAAGTTCAATATCTAGGATACATTATTGATGAGAAGGGGGTGCATATGGATCCAACCAAGATCCAAGTCATTCAGGATTGGGTAGTGCCAACCACTCTAACAGAGCTCCAAAATTCTCTGAGTCTTGCTAATTTCTACCATAGGTTTGTGCTGGGATTCTCTCATATCACTTGGCCCTTGAGTCAAGTCACCAAGGGAGAGGCAAAAGAAAAATTGTTTTGGTCTAAAACTCAGCAAAATACATTCTTAGATTTGAAGCATTGTCCCTGATCTTCACAAGTGCTCACATTACCAGACTTGCAACTACCATTTGAGATCAAGACAGATGCCTCTGACTATTCTATTGGGGCAGTTCTTACTCAACAGGGGCATCCAATTTCATATCACAGTGAGACACTTTTCGACACAGTCCAGAAGTATCCCACTTATGACAAAAGAGATGTATTCCATTGTGTAGGCTTGCCGACAATGGAAGCATTACATTTTGGGAACAAAAATGGTCATCCACATAGACCACCGACCCCTATAGTTCATACAGACACAATGGAAGTTGCATAATTATTTCCATCAAAAGTGGTCCACATACCTGCAACAATTTAATTTAAAAATCAAGTACAAGAAGGGAATTTCCAATAATGTTGCAAGCTTCCTTAGCTGACCACCGATTGTGGTGCTAACCACTATGCTTAACTCTTGTGGGCACAAGACTTCCAATTGGGAAGCACATTACAATAGGGTCACTGGGCATTTCAGGGTGGAGAAAACGATGGTAGTACTGAATAATTATTTCTATTGACCAAACCTTCGACATGATGTTTAGAAGTACATGAAGTCCTACACTGCCTATGCCATTGCCAAACCGACCATCAAGAAGCAAAGCTTCTATACTCTGCTGCATACCCCTAGTCGACCTTGGGAATCCATCTTGATGGATTAAATGTTGGGTCTTCCTTCTACTAAGCAAGACAATGACTGTTTTTTTGTGGTCATTGATAGATTCTCGAAGATGGCTATTATGATGACCTGCAAGAAGAATATCACAATAGAAGCCATTGTTAAACTCTTATTGAACAAGTGCATGCACATTTTTGGATCCCACGGTCTATCGACATCTTATATTGGGATATCAAGTTCCTTTATTCATTTTTCTCCATACTCTAGTCGATGCTGGTCACCAAGCTCGCTAATTTCACAACTATCCATCCACAAACTGATGGCCTAACAAATGTCGTCAACCGGATGATCGTACACATTCTGCACATGTACAAATCAAAGCATCCACACACATTGAATGAGAGCATCCCCTATGTACAACATAACTATAATCGAGCTCTCCATAGCTCAACTAGCCACAACCCCTTTCAAGTGGGCTTGGGATTCTAACCACTATGTCCCATTGACGTAGCCATGGCATTTGCAGCTACTCAAGTAGATTCAGCGCATGTCCAGTCTAAGGATGACAAGGTGAACAACTTCATTGAGAACATTCAACAAATCCGCAAAAAATTTCATGACATATTGGATAGAGCCAATGCTAAGTATAAGCAACGACATGATCAACATCGGGTGCCACACAACTTCTAGGTGGGTGACAAAGTGTTGCTACATTTGCAGGAGGAGAGCCTCACTGGACCCCACCACAAGCTTCGCCTACTTCGATATGGTCCATACACCATCACCAAGGTTGTAGGGGACAATTCCTTTGAGCTTAGTATTTCACCATTCCTTGGTATGCACCCAGTGTTCAATGTGGACCACCTTCGGCCCTACTTTCCACCTCTACTAGACACATACAACATGGAAGAATATCTCACGCCAACAGAGTTAAACCCAGACTACATGGAACAAGCCACAATTGATCATATCATGGATACACAAATCAATAACACCTGACAGCAAAGGATCCCACTATATTGATTTGTCAAAGTAGGCTAACTCCTTCACTAAGGCAAGTGGCTCACCAAGGACTAAGTCAAGTTCAACAAAACGTTCCTCATCTCAGGGAGGAACTCAACGCAATGGGGACCATTGCTTCCTAAGGGAGGAGGAATGATCCAAGTGGATATTGGTGTCCACCCATGTATTCCACTTGAACCCCCATTATTGCTTCTTTTAGTTTTTCATTTCCTTAATTATAACACAATTTACTATTTTTAGCAGTTTTTCTAGTCGTGAACTTTTGGAGCCATTTTGAGGCCCTAAACGGGGTTTTTGGGAAAATTGGGAGCAACATGGAAATTCCTTCGATGTTTCTCAATCCAAAATTTGTATTCCTCTGATAGATATTTATAACGATGTATTAAGTGCGTCACATGAAGATCATATGCTAAAGTTACGTCCTTGGGAAGTTGATGTACCAATTTACCCAAACATGGCCCATAGTTTTGGCGTTTCATCTCCTATGGTAAGGTCTTTGGATGTTTAGGATTTTCCATTATTCCTCAATAATAAATAGGCCTTCGAGCCTCATCGTAACATAGTTCAGAGGACTGTAGCTACCACATCTCTTCTTAGAGATAAGCTACTAGCACCCTAGCTAGTTTATTTCCATTTTGTGTGTAAGCATATTTCAGTTATTTATTATTAATGAAATGAAGTTTTATTTCTGTTTCATCTCTACGTTTGTGTGTATTTCCATATTTCATTATGTTCCTACATAAATGTGGATCACTATGAGCATTATTTTGTGAACATTCAATGCTAGACTTCTATGATCGTTTCCATTGTTTTGATGTCCCATAAAAGGATTGGGGCAATGGTTAAGAGGGTGCAACATGACAGTAATGAAAATATATACCCTTATATGGGGATTTATATGTAGAGATCTAGGATTTATATGTGTAATCCTTTGTCTCCAGTTATCAGTCAAAACATTGTCACACAATTCAAATATATAATTGATTTAAAAAAAAAATTAGGTGACATTGAAATCATCAAGGAAAAAAGATGTTGTTATAATTTCTCTAAAACAATGGAAAGGGTATTATGTAGTTTTTTATAATTATTTGAAATCGGAATTGATGACTCTAGGAAAAGGGATCTCAATAAATTTAAAAATTTTAATAGGATTTAACTAAAATTATAAAAAAAACACCCTTATTTGTGTCTATTGCAGAATATCCTAGAATTTGAAGGTCACTCCAGTGAAAGACTCTCTTTATTTAATTCCATTATCAACATACACTAAATTTAGTCATTTCATCTATGCAAATTCATTTTCTCCATGAAAGTTCCCACGAAGACCTATGGTAATGTTTCTCCCCATTACCTTACATGTGGTTCAAGCAACAACTATCATTTAGGCATTGACACAAGTGTGAGACCGTTGCAAGCTTGAACATATTTCCAACACGCCATCCTCCATTCTTTACGTTGCTAGCTTTCCATTGCTGAAATTTTTTTTGTAGTAACATCATAGGAATCCCTATTATTTTTCCTAGTGTACTCAACAACACTTGAAGTTCCCTTTTGGACCCACATAACAACAAAAAACTATGCGCCATTTTTTTTTAAATTACATTTACAAATTAAATAAAATGTTCTAAATTCGTTCTCTCGTGTTTGGTAGTTTTTATGAGCATGCGTTTAATAGTGGTATTTGTTCTTAGTGATATGATTTTCCCAAATATTTATTCCTTCGATGCATCTAGTCACCTTTAAGGGAAATTGCTAGCATATATAAGAATAGTAATAAAATTTATTTTGTATTTATTCAATTAGATTTAGGATAAATTTCATGAGGGCTATTGGATTTTTTATGGTTTTATTTTGTAAATTGGTAAAGTTTCGAAACGTATGATAGAAATACCAAAAAAATCACATTGTTAAAGGTTGGTGTGGCCCAGATATTTGAAGGTGTAGAATGCACTTGGGAGAAGCGAGGCTTTCTGAGCAACAATAACTAGCATTTGACGTAGATGGTTTTTAAAGGAGGATGGAGTAGGACTCCCTCCTATAATAATGTGGTAATGGACAAAGGGAACAGGATCAATACAAGATTTAGTGCACAAGTAGATGTTATGTCATATAATTTCCAAGGTTTGACAGAAGTAGGTGAGAAAGGAGAGAGCATAAATGATGACTGGGGCCCAACATCAAAGCAAATGGACTAGCTACAGTAAAAAAAGTCGAAAGGATTCACAGGGCCATGTAAGCCAAGGAAAAGAGTGATCTCGATGACATTGATCATTGATCTTGAGATCGAGGCCTTCAGGGGTCGTATGAGTTCATATGCTGTCATATGAAATTTTATGGGCCTTTGACCCACAGAAAAATCCATGTGTGATTGCATTAAACATTGTTGGAAACTTCGAGGAGAAATAGAGTTACACCTAGGGTGTAAATTATTTTTTTAAGTGATGTTTTCCAATATGGCAAAAAAAAACTGAATCTTTAATGGCATTCCTTATATTTTTGCATCAAAGTTTTATACACAAGGCCATAGATGGAGAATTTCACCACAGAGAAGGAAACCTTTACATGCGTTTGATTTTGGGTCATCATATACTCCCTTCCCCTGGAATATTGGCTCCCTACAACTCTAAATCTAATAGGATACACTTTTAGAAAATTTAGTAAAATTTCATCAGCAACTTTACAAGAAATATATACAGCGTATGCAAAAAACTATGTAGAAATGGAGGTCTATTGGGAATTTCCTGAAGCAGTAAAACTAGAGTTTTAGGATGAATTTTTTTTACAACTAGTGGAATATGAGTAGATCCCTTTCATATGTAGAATATTCCATAAACATGGACACCCGATAAGGGAATGGCCCTTAAGAAAAATGGAGGAGTGAAAGAAATAAAGAGACGAAAGGATGCAAATTTTTTTTTCAGGCCCACTCCAAGGGGAAGACCTAATAGAATAAAAAATAAAAGAAATCAGGGGGGAATAAAAGCTCAAAGAAACATATTTGAAGTGTTATCCAAAGAAAACCTAGAGGATCAAGGAAGGGAGGAAGAGGACAGTGAGGAAAAGAGAGAATGGAAAGAGGAAAAAATGCTACAACAGAACAAGGATATTGAACAACAAGGGGATATCCCAAATATATCAAAGCATTTTGAGGGAGATGCAGAAATGACCCCAGGTGAAGTAGGAACATAGTACCCATAACTTTAGGAGATAACCAAGTGGGAGGGAATCAACCTCTAGGCTATGGTGGAATAGGCGAGAAAACAGGGACTAGAATCTATCAGTGTATCAAATGGATAGAATCCAATATATATACATGATGAGAGAAGAGATGAGATTACAGCAAATAAAAGATCACATCTAGAAAAATATGGGTGTGAGTGAAATAAATAATATCTCACACTATTTTGGCACTATGGTAGAGCCATCACAAAAGAGGGAGGAAGTTGAGCAACGACTCCCTCAAGGATTTGGGAGCTATGCTAATCAATTCAGGTAAGATGAGAACATTAACCTCCCCCACTCTTAACCACAGTTAAATCATGAATTTTTTAACATGAGATATAAGAGGAATTATTAGCCTTAGGAAACATCATTTACGAAAGAAAAATAATCAAAGGGAACAACCAGATATTATTTTTTTGCAAGATTCAAAGTTCTCTACAGAGAAAATCAAGGAGTTAAGTAGGAAATTAGGGATAAGGTATGATACAATAGAGGTTGAAGCATGGGATTTGGCAGGGGGATTGGCGATTTGTTGGAACCCCCAATACTTGATCTTACTGGACTCGGAAGCAACAAGATCATACGTATCAGTATAAATGCAGGTTATAGGGACCCCAGGCACAATGGCATTTACAAATATTTATGGGCCTAAAATAACTGAAGAGAATATCAAACTCCTTCAAGATCCGAGTAAGATAAAAATTAGGAAAGGGAATCTCCCTTGGGTTTTGCAGGGAGACTTCAATATGATAACCTTTCTTTCAAACAAGAAAGGAGGCCAAAGAAGAGTAGACAAAGGCACTACAGAGTTCAAGGAATTCATTGAGGTGGCCAACCTTAATGACATGTAAAATTTTAATGGATTCCTCACATGGAGTAATAAGTAGGGAAGGAAACATCAAGTTGCATCCAAAGTTGACACATTTTTAATTTTGGAAGATTTACTAATGAGAGGGGTATATGTGGCAGCAAATACCCTTCCCTTCGGGGGTTCTATCCATTGGAAAATGATTTTAATGATATAGTTTTTAGGAACCCCCAAAAATAGGATTTTTATATTTTAAGCCTTCTAGTTGGATCCCCCTACATTTAAGGACAATATCAAAATATGGTGGGAGGAATAGATTCCATTCGGAGGCTCGAAAATGTATACCTTACGGGAAAGGTAAAACACATCAAGTTGAATTTAAATAATTGGAATAAGATAGAACTTTGGAAGTGGAATAGCAGATCTCACAAGGTTACTCAAAGGATAGAATAGAATAGGAGATGCATTTACTAAAGAAGCGCGAGGATAGATGTAAACAAGAGGAAATTATATGGAGATAGAAATATCAAGTATTATGGCTCAGGGAGGGTGAGAGAAACATTAATTTTTTTCACCATTCCATAATAGGACTTAGAAACTCCAATAGAATCCTTAAAATAAAGGATGAGAGGGGGAAAACCTTTGAAACTCATCAAGATAATGAGGAGGTATTGGTAAAACACTTCCAAAAGATAGCAAAAGAACCCCAAGTGGAGAGGTGAGAAAATATCGAAATCATTGTGAGGCATATCCCAAATTTGATCATGGAAGAGCACACCAAGAATTTAAACAAGTCGATCTCGATGGAGGAAGTGGTCCTGGAAGTGAATGAAATGGAAAATGGAAAAGCCCCTAGATCAGATCAATTTACTATTGATTTCCTTAAATCCAGCTCGGAAATAATAAAATATAATATATATGAGGTGGTGGACTATTCTGAGGAGTCAACAATGATTCTCAAAGCATTGAATTCAAATTTTACAGCCCTTATTCCCAAGGAAGAATCAGCCAGCACCCCTAAGAATTTCTGATCGATATCCTTTTGCAATCTCTTATGAAAAATCATATCCAAAGTAGAAACTAATATGATGAAAACACTTCTCCCATATTTGATATCCAAGGAACAGTCGGGTTTTTTTGAGGGGAGACAGATTTTGGATAATGTTATTCTAGTTCACAAAGTAGCTCATTCACTGAAGACCCAGAAAAATGATGGTATGATCATGAAATTAGATTTATCAAAAGAGTATGAAAAGATCAGTTAGGAATACATGGAATTGATGCTAGAAGAATTTAGGCTTGATGAACAGTGGATCAATTGGATTATGGATTTGGTTTCATCACCCAGGTTTTCAATTTTTATTAATGGAGCCCCGTTAAAACATTTCTTTCCATCTAGAGGAATTCAACAAGGGGACCCATTGTCTCCATTCCTATTTATCCTAATGATTGAAGGACTCGAGAGGGTGACTGGAGTGAACAATAGAGTAGGGGACATAAAGTGACTTAAGTTGCATGAGGATGCTTAGGTTTCCACTCATCAACAATTTGTGAATGATACCGTGCTTCATCGCATTCCTACAATAAAGGAGGCACGTACTTTCAAAACCATTCTGGATACCTTCATGGCTGCATTAAGTATGGAGTTAAACCAGTCTAAGTCTATGATTTTCTTTCTTAACACCCACATTACTATCCAAAGAAACCTATCAAATATTTTAGGGTTGCAAATGAAACCCCTCCCTTCTAAGTATCTAGGGGTCCCCGTAACAGTGAAATATTGGAAGAAATTCAACTAGGAGAGAGTAATATCTAAACTAGAAGATAGTGCCAAAATATGGATGGTGAAAGCGTTGAAATTGTCGGGTTAGATGGTTCTAGTAAAAGCAGTGCTTCATGCTATCCCAGGGTATATTCTATCCATTCTACATGCGCCTAAGGGAGTGCTCCAAAAAATAAGGGGGTTCAAAGAAACTTCCTGTGCTGAGGGGAAAAGAAAAAACAAAAATGCGTGTTTGTGTCTTGGACACGATATGCAAATAAAAAAATGTATGAAAGTTAGGGCTTAAGGACCCTAAGATAACTAACAGAGAAAATGGTGCTAAATTGAGGTGGAGATGGCTAAAAGGAGCGGATACTACATGCGCGAAAATATGGAAAGAAAAATATGTCTGTAATTTCCATATAAAATACCTAGTAAGGCTCACAGGTTCAATCTAGGGGTTGGCTATATGGAACCTGGAATGGAATAACAAGGAAATCATAGAAAAATATTGTTTTAGGGAAATAAGAAACACAAAGGATGATTTATTCTAGGAGGATTCCTGGAAACAACAACTGAAATTAAACATACCAAAATGGCAGGCTCTAAAATTAGCCCTGGAGAGACAGGGGTGTAAGGAATTCCACCAATTGTGGGCTCAAGGACTGGAGAATAATAAATGGAGAATATTTAACCTAAACATCTTTCACTCAGTTGATCTTAGAAATTCAGGGATCCAAGTTATTACAAGGGAACTCAGAAAAAGACAAATATCGGTGAATGGTGACCAGGAAAAACACTAATTGGGGCAAAGAGAGGGGGGAGAGTTCAACCTAAAGGAATCCAAGGCATATTTAAAAGCTAAACATAACTAATTCTGTGACCCATCATGGTGAAAATTCTGGGTGGCCTCTCACTAGCCGATTTTTTTTTTGTAGTTAATTTTGTACAAGAAGGTGTTTAACGTGGGATAATTTAGTAAAGTGAGAAATTATAGGTCCATAGTGGTGTTTCATATGTGAGAAGGAAAAATAAATATTTAATGACCTTCTAAACACTTGCAGCTACACTATATCTTAATGGGAGTGGCTATCCATTATCTATATGCAAACTGACAAAAACAAGGAAAGTATACAAGAGAATATCAAAATATGGTGGTTGCAATATAATGAGAATGAAGTGTTGAATATGAACTAGAACTTAATTTTAGGATTTTTCCTTTGGTCAATCTAGAAGGGATGAAACCGGTGAATATTTTGTGACAAAAAGCTCCCAATTACCAATCTGATGAAATTAATTTGTCATCAGCTTAAGGAAACTATCATTGATAAAAGAATTAAAACATCAAAGGAAAAACCCTCCCCTCAGGAAGCAAGAATTCTAAATTTTTTTTGACTTGGATTACGTGAGTGATATGAACCACAGATCAAGAGAGTACTACATAAAGCTAGGCTCTACCATGTGGCAAGCTCCCATGGAGGGTTTATGGAAACTAAACTTTGATGGGGCATCTAAGGGAAACCTTGGTAAGGTAGGAGCCAGAGAGATAATTTGGGACTGGAAAGGTAAAATTTGAAGGCTATACTTCATAAATTTGGCATAGGATATGAATAATGCAGAAAAGTTCCAAGCCATGGAGTAGGGGATGGAAAAATTGTACCGAAAAAGAATGGTCAATGTAATAGTTGAATGGCATTCTGCATAAGCTATTCAAGTGACACTGCGGTTGTAATGTGGCACTCACCTGAAATATTGGTGCCTCGCCTAGATAATAAAAAGGATACAAAGCCACACAAAGGAGTTGAAAATGGTGGAGTTCGCCCTAGTATAATGCTCAACTAATGCATTGGTAGACAGATTGGAAAATGAAGGAGTGGAGAGTGCCAGTTTTTTTACCGAGGTGGCTTGGGAGGACCTATCGAAGGGGCAACTAAAGGAAGAATGTCAAGCTTAGGAGAAGTGAGTGCACTCCACCTTAGAAGGGAGGAGTGAAAGACAAGGAGTGGGCTAGGATTAGGGGAGAGACCCACTTGTTGATATGAATGTATAAAAATTATCATTGTTGGACAAGTAGCATCTCTTAGTTAAGAGCGAGGAGGTACATGTAATCACAATATAAAATAAATGACGGTCGATGATGGGAAGGAGAGGAACTTAGATTCAATTAATCATCCGTCGGGAGGAAAAATTAATTGGAAAGGATGGTTTGAGGAGTGGAGAGGTATGAAGCTCAAAGGGGAGTTGTACTAAAATAGTACTATGGAAATGATGAGCCTATATAGATCGTTTGAAGAGGCGAATGAGGAGGAAGATGACCCCAACCTCGCATGATTTGACTGTAACATCATTAGTGTGTAAAATTTGTCATAAATAGTCATGGAAGGTTCTCAAAGGATGGGGTGGTATGACCTGTTATAGATGTTTCCTTTATATGTGAAGGCTCGAAAGCACATAAGCTATATATAGATAAGGTTGAATAATAGAAGTTGGTATTGCAGTGAGGGAGAGTGTGTTAGTTTGATAACTAAATCTTCCAAGATAATAATGGCTAAGGGATGAAATGTTGGTGGCAGACCAAGGGGAAAGCCACACGCATATGCTGAGAGCTCAATGGTTAGTAAGAGGGAAAGGATGGAGGATGTGGTGGGGGGCTTTCATTAATTATCATGTGAATTTCCCAAGGAAAGGAAAATAAATCATGAAAATATGAGAGAATGAGGTTATGCGCCTATGTAGGAATGACCTAGATAGAAAAATTGAAGAAGAAGTTGACTGGATTATTGATACTGCGAAATCTTGAACGCAGTCGATAGTGTATCACAAAACATTTGAGATGACATGGCATGTTAAAACCTTTGTGGGGAAGCTGCAGGCGAAGGTGGAGGAGGATAGAATGAGGAGACAAATGGAAAACCAACTCAGTTGAAGGTGATTAAGCAAATATTATGGGATGTAGAGGAATCACTCAAAAGGGTGGTGAATATAGAGTGTTTGCAAGATAAAATAATTGGAAACATGAATAATATGTTCCCCATCTACTTGAAATATATCCATAAGAGTGGGGGTGGCTACAACAACAACTCTAGCAATGAAGATATCACCTGTGTCTGGATCAGGTGTGGTGGAAGCAACACCAATGCCTATGGTTGAATTATTACAATTTTTTTTCTATTTTTTCTTTGTTTTTCCATATGGTTGTTTAGGCCAGATATTAGAAATGTGGTGATAGTTAGCTCTGTAGGTGCAGAATAGGAAGTTAGACTTATAGATAGATCAGTTTCAAGATGTAAATTGTTAAGTAGCAATAGTAGTAAATTTAATTCCGCAGATCTGTATAAGGGATACCCGAGACAAAAAAACCTTATGACATGTCTGACTAAGTGTGTGGTCAAGAATATCTTTTACTACAATCTAGTTTCCAATTTGGCAGACGAGCTGGTTATGATGTATCTTAGGTTTTATAGAAATATAAGGTTTATATACTGACTTACATAAAAAAGAAAAGTTGGTGTGGCTTATGATGAGTGCAATCCCTAGTACAATTGAGTCATACTTTCTTAAATCATAGGTTTATCCCAAAAAAAACAAACACTTTAACAAACAAAAAATAATTAAATTTATTTTAATCTTAAAAATAATAAATTTAATATAAATAAAAAATCAAATTATTAAGCTAAATGTTAAGTGCATATATAATTGAAAATTCATTCAAAGAATGGTCAATTTAGTACATAAAACATATTTTTAGCATTTAATTTATTTTAATTTTTAATTTATAATAATAATAATAATAACAAACAATTTAATTTTTATAAAATTAAATTTATATTTATTTAAAATATATTTAAAATAATAATTTTTTTTAATTATTAATTAGTGTAAATCAAATATTGATTAATCTATGGAAAAATAATTCTTATAGGTAAAATTATAAATTCAGTTTGAAATTTTCTCAAAAGTATCAAATGGACTTTAACCTAGTTTAAACTAATATTTAATGTGCATTTTTTATAAATTTAAAATGATATTTATATCTAGCAAAAAAAAACTTAACTATATGATTAATTATGAGATACATATCTAAATGAAAGTCTCTTCCATCCATCTTAAACATGTGCTTTCCATTTATTTAATGCAATGATGATAATGACATTGAAAATTTCAACACAATTATTGCCTTAGTACCTAGCTTTCTCCCTCTTTATTATGTATCCATGTCTTTTCTTCAGTGCAAGTCCCTATTTTCTCTTTATTCATTGTTACCATCCATTAATTCTTCTCATGATGATAGTGATAAGGCTATAACGCTATTGGTGTGATGGCATCCATCTTGAAACCACGCATATTTATGCATGAATTTTCTGTGGCGATCAAGACATAGTTGATATCATCACCTATGGACGCAAAAGTCAGACAACTCCCTCCATGGTTACATTCACAAAAAATGAACGCCTCATCGAGTAGACTACTAGGAATCGTCACTAATCTCTACCAACCTTGAAACATAGTCTTTGATACCAAGAGGTTGATTGGGAGGCACTTTCGATTCCTATGTTCAAAGTGATAATTGTGGCTGGCCTCTCATAGAAAGTTTCCTTCAATGGGAAAAATAAAACATTTGAGGCAAAGGAAATATTGTCAATGGTGTTGCATAACATGAAAGAAATCACCTAACAATAATCAGTTGTCTGGTAAGTAATAATTAAATTTGTGATTATTGTTCCTACATACTATAATGATTCTCAAAGGCATGACACTAAAATTGTAGGTTTCGATGTCTTACAAATATTTAACGAACCTAGGTGAAAATGTGAAGTTGAGTTACACTTTTTGCCATTTTTTGAGGAAAAGCTTTCATTTTTTTCGGTTGTTCAACTTTCTGCAAGCTATAACAATTTTTCTGTTTAGAATTTCATTTTGCGATAAAAATAAAAGTTGTCCGAAATTTTGTTAGCTTTCTATTACTTATTTTTTGTAATATTTTTATGCACATTTGATATGTCAACTTAGCGTTTCTTTGAGTGTGTGTTTTTTAACAATCAAAGGATTCATAAGAAGTTACGTTAATACGCAATGTTGTATTATTTGAAAATTTGTGTTTTTGAGAAACAAAATGTGTTACAACAATCTAGATAGAGTATACTTTGGTTTTGTCATATTTACAAAGCCAAAGGATGCATATAATAATTAATAGAATTTTTTGAATTGGTCCAATATGAAAAAACTGCATATTTTGAATATGTTTCTCGATGCAAGAAATTTATTAACATAAAATTTATAAACTAAAAATCTAAAAGCTACCCATTAGAGACGACGGACTGATGTAATGCACCATAATTGTTTCAATTTTTTTACAATGTATTTTGGAAGATACAGAATTTTGATTTCACTGAATCACAATGACCTTCATAAATTGTTTGCACCCATTTTATTACAAAATTAATTAAAATTAGTAAATATTTATGAAATTCCATAAAAGTTGTATTTCCTGAAAGTAGATTCAATTCTGAAAATGCTTGTCTCGGTTCTGACAGTTAATTCAGAAATTTTCATGGAGTTTAATCAGTCCAAATTTGCAGATACATATTCAGAGCTTGGTTCTGCATAACTGGTGACGTGTTAGTTCGGCCGAACTCTAAAACAAAGTTCGATTGAACTGTTTTTTGTGTTGACTGCCCATTAAGTCTAATGACATAAAATTTCGGCCGAACTTTTACCTGAATTTTCGTCGGCCAGAAAATACCACGAAGCCCCTCCAAAAAAATATTTCACGGAAATATAAATTGCCGCGAAATCATTCATTATTTTCGCACATTTTTGCACATTTGGTCTAATTTTACAAAGGTCTTGGTCTATTTTTGCAAAGAATTGTTTTTGGTTTAAGGAATTTTCTTGGAGGTACATTCAAAGGAAATTTCTTGGTGGCATTCATTATTTTCACATATTTTCATACATTTGGTCTGATTTTGCAAAGAATTGTTTTCACTTTAAGGAATTTTCGTGGAGGTACATTCAAAGAACATTTTTGAAGACTTTTCTTGGAGGTACATTCAAAGGACATTTCTTGGAGGCATTCATTATTTTCACATATTTTCATACAGTTGGTATGATTTTGCAAAGAATTGTTTTGGCTTTAAGGACTTTTCTTGGAGGTACATTCAAAGAACATTTTTGAAGACTTTTCTTGGAGGTACATTCAAAGGACATTTCTTGGAGGTATGTGATACAGTTTTTTGGATGTTTTTTGGGCTTCATTTTTTTTGAAATTATGGATTTGGGCTTAATTTTTATTAGTTTTGAAGGTATGGATTTGGGCTTAATTTTAGGACATTTTTTGGACATTTTTTTGGAAGCATTTTTTAAAGTGATATTTTTTGAAGTATTTTTTAAAGTGGCGTTTTTTATGAAGTTGGAATTAATTTTCAATGCACATTTTTTGGAGGCATTGTTTGAAGTGACATTTTTTTAGAGTACGTGTTTTGGTTTGAATTAAATCTTTTATAATGATTTTTTGAAATGAGTTTTTGTCTAAATTTTTAATGAAATTTTTTTGTAGGACCTAGAAGGAAAAATTTTTAGCTTCATTTAATTTTTATAAGACATTTTTTTCTCGAATTTAAGTAAGTGTTCTGGATTGGAGTATGTATTTTTTGGAAAAAATTTGAAATGTTTTTTTTTTTTTTTAATTAAATCTTTTGTGACGTTTTTTTTAATAGAGTTTTTGTCTAAATTTTTGAAGGAAATTTTTTGAACTTCATACTCTATTATCATGGGAAATCAAAGTAATTTTATAAGAAAATATGATCGAAAAAGAGACCCCGAGGAACGTAGAGAAGAGACAAGAAAATATCGCAAAAGAAATATAGAAGAATTCTCAAATATTGAAGGGGAAAATCAAACTCAACTAGAAGTTGAAGCAAGTATGTAAATGTAAATATTATGATTTTGATATATTTAAAATTTTTCTAGTGTAAAATGTGAAGCTTAATTTTTATTTGATGAACTAATTTGAAAAATGTTTTGCAATGTAAACAGAGAGAGATATTCTGCAAAAAATTGATGATGAGACACAAAATTTTGAAACAGAAAGTGAAAGAGATATTGAACCAATGATTGAATATGGTGAAAATGTTGAAAGAAATTCAAGTGAAGAAATTGAATCACAAGGTATGTACACACACACACATATATATATATATTGAGCACATGCATGTATTATTGAAATTATACATATATTTATTAATTTAGTTATTTATTGAATATGTAAACTTATTATGTATTATTCATTCGAATATGTACAGATGAAATCAATGTCGATGGTGAGATGTTAGAAAGTGTTGACGCTCACACATATGGAGGTAAAAAAACTGACCATTATATACGATATCGTGTTAATCGCATTTTTCATAAGTATTTCATAAAGGAAAAGGTGAGAGTTCAAGCCCAAATGTTGAAAGATCTCCTATCATTAAGGAAATTAAAAGAAGCTATGACTTTATTGGGTATTCGAAAATCAAACAAAGATAAAAAAATGAAGGAAAATGTGATACAAAATATAAATAGTTCTATAAATTCAATTATAAGATCTAGACAGAAAAAAATTTCAGCTGTAGGTAGAGAAATACATATGGAAGTGGTTTCATCAAGTACTAAAGAGAATCATTTGGTAAAATATATGGCACGAGCATTAGGAACCTCGTGAAAAAATTTGCACAAACATCGAAAATTTCGGCTGCAAATAGATGTAAATGATGAACTCGCTTGTTGGAGAGCTATTTGTAGGAAACCATACAAACATAGACTTGGAGAAAATGTTAAAAAAATAATATATGAATATTGGAAGAAAAATTTGCGTGTTTCACCAATTGCAAGGCATGTGATGCGAAGAAGAATAGCACGAAACATTTCACCAATTTCTTGGAAACCACTCAGATAGAGATGTTCAACAAGTTCAAAGAAGAGAATCGGGAAATTCATGTTTCAATCAATGCTTCTGTTCAACAAAAACCATGTTATGTAGAACCTATCACCGTACGCGACACTTGTTGTTGCCATTCTCATGTGGAATTTGAGTTATATTATGACACATTCCTTGAATTTTGTAGAAAATTTTGGAAGGATTCACCTCCTCCTTCCACTATCCGTGATTTCATATCTAAAATTCTATGTGGGGGAAAGTGATGAACTATTTTATGAAAATAAATGTGTTGGTGGTAAAAAATGTGATGATTGTGGAAATTTGACTAAATTTCAAAGCAAATATTGTACTGATATAAATGATCAATCATTGTCCAACATGAAAGTGAAATGGAAGAGATATGAATATATCAATACATCGATTCAAGGTGCAAATAGTGTTAAAAGAATTGAATTACTAGAAGACGAAATTTTTCTGATAGACTTTTTGAGAAAGTTTGAGGCAGAAATTTACAAATACACCAAGCATTCCCATAGAGCTCGATGGCAAGACTTGCAATTAAAAAAATCTCGTGAATTTTTTCCACCAAGGACCATTTTGTCAGTGATTGATTTTGCAGAAAACTACACATTTGTTCCACAAAAAGAAATTCAGAGTGAATACTATCATTCTGACCAAGTCTCCATGCTCGTCCATATTCTATATAGACATGCTGAACAAAATGTCAATCATATAGAAAGCACTAGTGAAAATCGACATATTATTAAATAATATCACTTTTATATCAGTGACAATCATACACATGATACATATTTTATACAACATTGTTTTGGAAAAAATTATGATTCCTTGAAAAATCATGGAATAACATTCGATGAATATTGGATATGGTTAGAAGAATGCACAGGTCAATTCAAATTTGCACGATCATTATTTTGGTTGTGTTGTCTTCATAAGAAAACCTGCATTAAACATTGTTGGAATTTCTTTAAGACTGACCATGGAAAAGGAGAAAATGACGGTGCAGGGGCATGCATAAAATGAGCACTTCGAAGATATTGAATGAACCCCTATGCAAGTACACTTGTGGACGCGAAATAAGTTGTTCAATGGTGCATTGCTGCTCTAAGCCAAGAGACTAACCGATCAAGGGAAGTGCGAAGGTACATTCAATATATTTTTTATTGGATATCTAATTTTAAACAATGTACATTTATCACAATGATTATCTTTGATTGTATTTTGATATCATATTTACATTATTCTTTGAATTTTCCATATAAAGGTTTTTTTGGCATATTGGGATCGAAGAAGTAGATAGATACGTTGAAACAATGAAAGGGACTAAAAAATTTCATTCAATTAAAACAAAGTCGTCCAGAAATGTGTTTGCATTGGATAAAAGAAAATATTCTTGTTTTTGTCATGTTTGCATAGACAACAAAATCCAATGACGTTTGTGAAAACAAAATGTATGTAAAATATTGGAAACATACAAAGCTAAATACAAAGGGAAAAATGTCCATTGCAATGTTTGAAGAGATGCAATTAGAGGAGACTACAATATAATTCGATGGTGATCGAATTTATGATCTTGTTACAGAAAGTAACATTTGAATTGCTTTCCAATGATAAAGATCTAGAAATAAATTTAAATACATAATTTTGTTAAGTTTGTTTTATTATGCAGGAGATGTTTTTTCTGTAATTTCACCTACTGACAACGATGAAAATTTGAAATATTATTTGATGCGTTGCACTGAATGAAGAATGAAATTATTAGAAAACTCTAATGATCACGGATTTCCATATGAAAGAGGATCTATTATATTGAAAGGTTATTTTTTCAGACAAACTAATCAAAGTGGGGATTTTTTTTAATTTGAAGACTATGAACCTTATTTCATAAGTTTTCAATATAGTCACTTGGTGTGTGCAACAAGCATAAATTTGATAGAGGTTCAATCAAAGAAAAAATGAAAATTAAGAAATGGAAAATGTCAAAATTCGATCATGAACGAATTATTGAAGATGGGATTCCATTGGAATTTTTTTGATTAAACTACCCAACAATTTATTCTCTTTGGATTATATGTTTTAAAACTTCCATTACTCAACTACAAATTGAGCTGCCTTGTTATGTTATCTATGCAAGTTTTTGCACATGTACAAATTGTTTTGGTAAATGCACACTCTAGTATCAACTTTAAGTAGCTTTTCTATACATGCATTGATGAAAATGTTGCATGTATTTTATTTTGATATATATATATATATATATATATATATATATATGTTCTAGAATGAAATTAACTGTTTAAGTAGTTTTACTATGTGCATTGATGAAAAATGTTTCACATACGCAATATATATGTTCTAGAATGCAATTAACTAAAAGTATTTTTTGTATGTACATTGATGAAAAATGTTGCACATACTCGATGTATACACGAATTGAATGTACCCAGTTTTAATCGTGGGATTTTCTGGTAAAATTATCCACAATGTAAATAAATCATCCACAGTATAGTTTTGTACGAAGATTCCTTTCAGACAAGAGACTCGAAGCACTTCTCCGACTTTTGGTGGGATTTGACACACATCTCTATTCCTGATTGAAAATCTAGTACAAATTTTTCTGTCCAATGGTTGGATATGTTCTATGTGCATTGATGAAAAATGTTGCACGTATTGGATATATATGTGTGTGTGTTCTAGAATGCAACTAATTGTTCAAGTAATTTTCCCATGTGCATTGATGAAAAATGTTTCACGTACTGAATATATATGTTCTAGAATGCAATTAATTGAATTTCATCAATTTACCAATTTGTAAATCAACAAGGCTACATAGTTGAGTGCATTAATGACATTGAACCCAATTCAACAAACACATATCTAGTTCTTATATTTCCAATCAAAATTAAAGGGATTTATATGCGAAAGAGGCAGAACATATAACCCATGAACTACTTTTTAGAGGTCAATGAAGGTATCATCATGTGAGAAAATGTTTGGAACACTTGATTGTACTTGAAAGTAATCTTAAGATAGTTTTTGATCTCTAAATACTCTTGTTTGAGTGAAAAAAATTCCAATGAAAAGAACATAGCTTTTCAATCCAACTAACCATATCAATTGAGCTCTATTTGAAAAAAAAGTTTAAAAAATAAAAAAGCCAACAAAATAACATCCTTGGTTGTTATTTTTATTGGAATAAATAATCATATTAAGGATTCTCTTCATTGAAATTGTTTTTGGATGGCGAATCCTTAAAATATGATTTAGCTATTCCAATAAAAATGACAACCACGAATGTTATTTTGCTGACATGTTTTGTTGGCATGTTAACTTTTATTTACTATTTTTTCAATTAGAGCTCAATTGATATGGCTAGTTGCATTGAAAAGCTATGTTCTTCCCATTGGAAATATTTTCACTCTTTTCACTCAAACAAGAGTATGTAGAGATCAAAAGAAATATTAAGATGCCAAATGTACTTCAACCATCCCAAAATTGACTTTTAAAAACCTTTTGATTATATCAAAACATTACTTCACATGTCATGCCAATTGTAGTTCAACTATCCAATAAAAAAATTTAACATTATATCACATGCCAAATGTAGATCAACCATCCAAAACTTAAATTTTAATTTAACAAAAACTTATAGATCAAAAAATTACTTCACATGGCATGCCAATTGTAGTTTAACTATCCAATAAAAAAATTTAACATTATATCACATGCCAAATGTAGATCAACCATCCAAAAAATTAACCTTTAATTTAACAAAAAAGTGTAGATCACAACATTACTAGTAGTTCAGCTATCCAAAACTTAAGTTTTAAAAACCAAACAAATTATATAACAACATTACTTCACATTCACATGCCAAAAGTACTTCAACCATCTAAAGGTTAACTTTTAAAAACAAACGAATTATATTAACACAATAAAATATGTCCAAAAATTGTGGATCTCACAAGTATCAAGTATTATATATATATATGACTTTGCATCTAGATAATATATAAAAAAATAAATTTAAGACTATAAATATCAATCAAATCTAGAAATCATGTCCATCAAATACAGATGGATGTAGTGTCTTTCCTAGCAGAGTCTCAATCCGTGAGATATCTTGCGAAGCATGGGGAACCTGTACACAATGCATGTACAAACATTAAAATTTGATGCTTTAAAAATGAGTGAGAATATATAGAACTTCATGTAAAAAACAAAATATTAAAAAAAAATCATGCAATACCTCATGAGGTTCCCTCTCAATTTGTTGCTTGCCTGCTACAACTTCCCCCATAGGAACATCTCCAACAGTAAACTGTACAATATATATATATATATATATATATATATATATATATATATATATATATATATTGAAAAAAAATTTAGATATAAACTTATTTTCAATAATATTAAAAAAAAAATAGACAACTTGTTCAAATGGTTGAAATGGTTTGGATGTTCCTATCTTTGTCGCTAGAGTCCGTGGATTAAAGAAATCTTCTATAGAAACCTAAAATTCAAAATTTTAAAAGTATAAAATAACACAAGATCAAGATCTCAATTTATAATAGAAATTTTGAACTTCAATTTATAAATTATAACTTAAAAAAAAACATATATATTTAAAAGTGAAAAATTGAATACTTCTATAGGTGAATTTGGGACATCTCCTAAGAGAGGCTCAAAAAGAAAATCTCCAAAAACCTAAAATTCAAAAAATTTAAAATAGCTCAAGATATTGATATATCTCATTTTTTAATGGAACTTTTTGAGGTGGAATATATATAACTTAAAAACATAAATTTTAGAAGTGAAAAATTGTCCATACTTGTTGTGGATCTGGCACGTCTCCTAAGGAAGTAGAAGGTACATATCCCAAGGAAGAAGAAGGTACTGCCATCCCAAAAACATCGAATGGAATCAGAATCTGTTATTTTATTATTATATATGTACATGTACATATGTGTGCAATTATTTATTTTAAAAATATCACTTAAAAAACACTAACATTTCTCAACATATCTTGATGGTGAGACCCATCTTGATTGTTTGAACCAGAGGCTCCGAACGTGATACTAACACTTTCGTCATTCATCATGTGTGACAAGTGCAAATGGTGTTTTAACATATAATGCTAAATTTTTGTTAGATTAATGTACATACAAATAAATATATACATATACATGTGTATTTATTACAAATTATACATGTATGTGTTAAAATAATTGAACCCTAACCATTAACATATACCATTCTCGTGCCCTCTTCCTCATGAAGAATTAGGTCTTTCCAACCATTGCGACAATTCTTTGCATATATTTTTAGATCTTCAATACTCATGTTGTCAATCTCTTCATCTATAGAATAGACAAAATTGGTGCGTGCATTCTCATGTGCTCTTTGTTGATTCAAACAAAGGTTGAATCCACCCAATCCAGTGTGAACATTCTCAATGATGGCATCCCTTGCTTCTCGACTAATTTAAGAAGTGGCATCCATCTTTGACCACAAAGTTTCAACCCGAAAAGGTCTACTAACCAATGGTGGCTCAGGGTGAGGCAACTCAACATCACGCCTAGTGCCCCTACAGTCACACAATCAACCTTTCCCATGACTAAAAAATTTAGACGGAAGGTCATTGTAATTGGGTTTCATTTCCAAAAATAATTCTTCATAAAAAAAATTTGAAAAATAAATAGGAACCTCGTCGTTCCATGGGAGTCTTCCATAGGCCGCAAGGTGTCTATCATACAAATAGTGAGCTATATTGGGGTACTTGATATATTGCACCTTCAGCATCTTTCTTTTCGGCCATTTTTTGAAATTAAACATTGACTTCACCATTTCTTTTGTAATTATTTGTTTTACATCCTCCCATTTATCGGGACCCATTACTGTTTCCTTTCTTTTTCTCGTGACTTCTACAAATGTATTTTTTGTTGGCCCAAGATTTCGGTACACAACTACTAGTTTGCCTAGAGAGTGTGTAACTATTTCCAAGCTTTGTCAACTCTCAGCAGGTAGAGTCAAAGCCACGATATCTCTCTGCAATTTTGCATGAAGTTGTTGACACCATTCTAACGTGCATTGCACCATGTTTCTTTCCCAGGGTATATCAGAAATGTCAGCCGGATAAGTCGTGGTGGGTGGACAACCTTCTTCTTGAATGTAACATTATTCCCTATGTCTTTTTTC
The DNA here is from genome assembly GCA_034641835.2 of Pinus albicaulis. Taxonomy (NCBI): domain Eukaryota; kingdom Viridiplantae; phylum Streptophyta; class Pinopsida; order Pinales; family Pinaceae; genus Pinus; species Pinus albicaulis. Next base: position 263,736,071 of record CM076582.1, on the reverse strand, counting down.
ACAAACATTTGGAGCATTTTCATCCTCTACATCAATATATAAAATTTTTTATATTAGAAAAAAAACATGTAAACAAATTTGTACAAATTGAATGAAAAAAATATTGAAATTGATGGCAACCTCAACGTGGTTGGCTAGCATCTTCTCCACCCTGAAACTGTTGAGAACTAGAATGATCCTGCTGAGAACTAGCACCACCAACCATTGATTTTCCTCCGGGGGAATAAATATCACCACCGTCACGCAACCTGCTAGCACTTGATGGCCCTCTAAGGGAATTTGAACCACCACCAATATCTCGAGATGAGAGAGAAGCTTCATAAACAAATATGAATTTATAATCAATTTAAAAATACATTCATACATATAAATACACACGTACATATTCATTGATTAAATTGCGTTCAAACCATACCACGACTAGGTGAACCGTGGGCATGCTCCATGGATGGAGTAGAGACCCTTCTCGTCTTAGCTCCTAAAAAATAAAAAATGAAACTTATTAACAACTAATTTAACTCACAATGTTGATAAAAATTCAATTCCATATGTACACACATGTATGGAGATTTAAGATTATATTTAAATACCATGAACATCCCCCGATCCCTGATCCCCCCCTCTCGTAGAGATATGGGATTATGTTGATCTTTTTCGTTCATCCTCCATGATATATATATATATATATATCTACGGTGGACATTTACAATTATTTTTTTAAATGACTAATTTAAAATAAATTCAAAATAAATTTCAGAAAATTAATGTAATTTAGTGTACACAAATTATGTAAAACACAATTTTCAAAGCACTAATTGATGTGTGAAACTCAATTTAAGCAAAAATAATTATAAAAATGATAATTTCACGAAATTTTGATTTACATGGTGGTAGAACACTTGGTATAAAATTGAAAAAAACACATTGTCATTAAAAAAAAAAGTGAAACTCCATTTAAACAAAAAAATTGTTGAAGTCCCTGCATTTTAATTTTATAAAATCGTGAAGTTCGCCACTTATTGCAAATGTGATGCTCAGCAAGTTGCACTTTACATGGTTTGGTGGGAGCACACTTGGTATATAACTGAAAAAAACACATTGTCAATAAAAAAGACGCATTTATAAGTACACAACACACACATATCCAAGATATGTTACAATGTCCATCAATAAATTTTGAAGGAGAGCATCTCAACACTAATTCATCTTTGAGAGATGAATCTTGAATTTTTAAAGAAGAGCGTCTCAAAACTTATTCATCTTTGAGAGATGAATCTTGAATTTTTGAAGAAGAGAATATCAAAATCAATTCATCTTTCAGAGTTGAATCTTGCATTGGCATTGCCTTGTATAATTCTAATTCATCTGTTAATTCATATTTGATAGATTAATTCTAAATTTACATTGCCTCACGCAAAATATCAGCAGACATATTATTCACATTTGTACAATGCCTTATACTAAAATATTGAAATTGGCTAACAATATTGTTTGCCATTCCCTGCAGTTCTTTTAGCCTCTCCTTATTAACTTGGTACATGCCATTCATCTGGTTGCACACAAGTTCAAAATTGGTGAAAACTACAATTCCATTTGATCCATACTCCATAGTTGTTCCCAAGACTTCTATCAATCCAATATAATATTCCTCGTTGTTTTTTTTTCTTCCCACTATATTCATTTTACTTTTGATGACTTTGCTAGTCGCAATAATGCAAAGCACATATGTAGTCACTTCTTTCCCTGGATTGGGATAGAAAGAAACTTTTGTGCATAATTTCCATTTTTCAACCATATTTAATGGTTTTATTATCCCTAAAAAAAAACAAATTCAATAAAAATATATATTAAATTGACATTTATTGCAAATGCATGGGAGAAATGACACGAGATCATGAGATAAATTTCATGTGCATGGTTTATCTTAAAGTTTGACTTAAAATTTTTATAGTATAATTCACATCTATAATTAATGGGAGGAAGCCTTTAGTTTGTGGGAGAAATGATACATGTGCACAGTTTACCTTAAAGTGGTTGTGTTTTATGGAAATTAAAATGAAGAATTTTTATTTAGATCTATCCCAGAGATTGATTGTAGGGGCATCTACTAGATATGCCACCTTTCATAAAATATGAGATCGAGAGGCTACCTGGCCCTTTACAGACTCTGCCTATAGAACTTGTAGAAGTTAGTTCACTACCTGTCCTAATTATACCCTATAAAGGGTGTAGAGGACCCGTGGAATCACTCACACTACTTTACGTAGACATAAGGGTGTATAAGAATGCATTTGTTTTACATTGGATATGAAAATGAGGAACTTCTATTTAGATCTATTCTAGAGATTGACTGTAGGGGCATTTACTAGATATGTCACCTTTCATAAAAGATGAGACCTAGAGGCTACCTGGCCCTTTATAGACTCTTCCTATAGAACTTGTAGAAGCTAGTTCACTACCTGTCCCAATTATACCCTATGAAGGGTGTATAGGACCCGTGGAATCACTCACATTACTGTATGTGTACATAAGGGTGTATAAGAATGCATTTATTTTACATTGGATATTAAAATGAAGAACTTTTGTTTAGATATTTTCCAGAGATTGACTGTAGGGGCATTTACTGGATATGTCACCTTTCATAAAAGATGAGATCCAGAGGCTACATGGCTCTTTACAGACGTTGCCTATAGAACTTGTAGAAGTTAACACTATTTGACCCAATTATACCCTATGAAGGGTGCAGAGGACCGGTGGAATCACTCACACTACTTTACGTAGACATAAGGGTGTATAAGAATATATTTGTTTTAAATAAAATATTTTTTCATTTTAAATTAAGAATCTATTTGAAGCTATTAACTATATATGGTTAAAACCTATGTTTTGTATCAACCGCTTTTGGTTCAATGGGAAACTTTTATGGCTTTAATATGTTTTTCTAGAAATGTGATACACCCCATTAAAATGGGAGATATATCAAAATGATTCCTATGGTGTAATAAAATATAGATGCACAAACTCAATGATCATAGTTTTGATATATAAAAGTCCAAAATGGAAGAGTTTTTTGTGAAAAAATATCAATGACACTATGGATATATCTGCTTCATTAAAAGGGATTTTTCTAGGATGATGTCCACTAAGTTGGAAAGAAGGGAAAGTATCAAAATTATATATTAATTTTCATGTGTTTTACATTGAAAATTTTTCATTTCATTAAAAACATATTTGAAACAATTAACTATATAAGGTTAAAACCTATGTTTTTGTATCAAATTTTGTTTTTCTCAAAATTTTGTTTGTGAACAAATATCAGTGGATCACTATGGATATATATCTGGTTCATTAAAGGGGATTTTTCTAGAAGGATGTCCACTAAGTTGGAAAGAAGGGAAAATATCACAATTATATGTTAATGCATGTGTTTTACATTGAATATTTTTCATTTTATTAAAAATCTATTTGAAACATTAACTATATATAAGGTTAAAACCTAGATGTTTTGTATCAAATTACTTTTGGTTTCAATGGAAAACTTTTATGGCTAATGTGATTTTCTCGAAATGTGATACACCCCATTAAAATGGGAGATATATCGAAATGAATCCTATGGTGTAATAAAATAGTTTCAAGTAGTTTAAAAATATAGATGCATAAATTCAATGAGCATAGTTTTGAGATATAAAAGTCCAAAATGGAATAGTTGTTTGTGAACATATATCAGTGGATCACTATGCATATCACTATGGATATATCTGCTTCATTAAAAGAGATTTTTCTAAGAGGATGTCCACTAAGTTTGGAATAAGGGAAAGTGTCACAAAATTATATATATGTTAATGCATGTGTTTTACATTGAATATTTTTCATTTTAAATTTAGAATCTATTTGAAACAATTACCTATATAAGGTTAAAACCTATGTTTTGTAGAAAATTGAACTTTTGGTTTCAATGGGAAACTTTTATGGCTAATGTGTTCTTTCTCGAAATGTGATACAACCCATTAAAATGGGAGACATATCGAAATGATTCCTATGGTGAAATAAAATAGTTTCAAGTAGTTTAAAGATATAGATGCATAAATTCAATGAGCATAGTTTTGAGATATATAAGTCCAAAATGGAATAGTTGTTGGTGAAAAAATATCAGTGGATCACTATGGATATATTTTCTTCATTAAAAGGGATATTTCTAGAAGGATTGACTTAAGTTGGAAAGAAGGGAAAATATCACAATTACATGTTAATGTGCATGCGTTTTACATTGAATATTTTTCATTTTGTTAAGAATCTATTTTCAAAACAATTAACTATATACTTGATTAAAACCTATGTTTTGTATCAAATTAGTTTTTGTTTCTAAATACTATACATGTTTTACATTGAATCTTTTTCATTTTAAATTAAGAATCTATTTGAAACAATTAAACTATATAAGGTTAAAACCAATGTTTTGTATCAAATCACTTTTGGTTTCAATGGGAAAGTTTTATGGCTTTAATATGTTTTTCTTGAAATGTGATACACCCCATTAAAATGGGAGATATGTTGAAATGATTCATATGGTGTAGTAAAATATAGATGCATAAATTCAATGAGCATAGTTTTGAGATATACAAGTCCAAAATGGAAGAGTTGTTTGTGAACAAATATCAATGCCACTATGGATATATCTACTTCATTAAAAGGGATTTTTCTAGAATGATGTCCACTAAGTTGGAATGAAGGGAAAATATCACAATTATATGTTAATGTGCATGTGTTTTACATTGAATATTTTTCATTTCATTAAAAATCTATTTGAAAAAATTAACTATATAAGGTTAAAACCTATGTTTTTGTATCAAATTTGGTTTTTCTCGAATTGTTATTTTTGAAAAAATATCAGTGGATCACTATAGATATATATCTGCTTCATTAAAAGGGATTTTTCTAGAAGGATGTCCACTAAGTTGGAAAGAAGGGAAAATATCACAATTATATGTTAATGCATGTGTTTTACATTGAATATTTTTCATTTTATTAAAAATCTATTTGAAACATTAAAGTATATATAAGGTTAAAACCTAGATGTTTTGTATCAAATTACTTTTGGTTTCAATGGAAAACTTTTATGGCTAATGTGTTTTTCTCGAAATGTGATACACCCCATTAAAATGGGAGATATATCAAAATGAATCCTATGGTGTAATAAAATAGTTTCAAGTAGTTTAAAAATATAGATGCATAAATTCAATGACCATAGTTTTGAGATATAAAAGTCCAAAATGGAATAGTTGTTTGTGAACATATATCAGTGGATCACTATGCATATCACTATGGATATATCTACTTCATTAAAAGATATTTTTCTAAAAGGATGTCCACTAAGTTTGGAAGAAGGGAAAGTGTCACAAAATTATATATGTTAATGCATGTGTTTTACATTGAATATTTCTCATTTTAAATTTAGAATCTATTTGAAACAATTACCTATATAAGGTTAAAACCTATGTTTTGTATCAAATTGAACTTTTGGTTTCAATGGGAAACTTTTATGGCTAATGTGTTTTTTCTCGAAATGTGATACACCCCATTAAAATGGGAGACATATCAAAATGATTCCTATGGTGAAATAAAATAGTTTCAAGTAGTTTAAAGATATAGATGCATAAATTCAATGAGCATAGTTTTGAGATATATAAGTCCAAAATGGAATAGTTGTTGGTGAACAAATATCAGTGGATCACTATGGATATATTTGCTTCATTAAAAGGGATTTTTCTAGAAGGATGTCCACTAAGTTGGAAAGAAGGGAAAATATCACAATTATATGTTAATGTGCATGTGTTTTACATTGAATATTTTTCATTTTATTAAAAATATATTTGAAACAATTAACTATATAAGGTTAAAACCTATGTTTTGTATCAAATTACTTTTGGTTTCAATGGAAAATTTTTATGGCTAATGTGTTTTTCTCGAAATGTGATACACCCCATTAAAATTGGAGATATATCGAAATGATTCTTATAGTTTAAAAATATAGTTTGAGCGGTTTAAAAATATAGATGCATAGATTCAATGAGAATATTTTTGAGATATAAAAGTCCAAATTGGAATAGTTGTTTCTGAACAAATATCAGTGGATCACTATGGATATATCTGCTTCATTAAAAGGGATTTTTCTAAAAGGATGTCCACTAAGTTTGGAAGAAGGGAAAGTATCACAATTATATGTTAATGCATGTGTTTTACATTGAATATTTTTCATTTTAAATTAAGAATCTATTTGAAACAATTACCTATATAAGGTTCAAACCTATGTTTTGTATCAAATCACTTCTGGCTTCAATGGGAAACTTTTATGGCTAATGTATTTTTTCTTGAAATGTGATACACCCCATTAAAATGGGAGACATATCGAAATTATTCCTATGGTGAAATAAAATAGTTTCAAGTAGTTTAAAGATATAGATGCATAAATTCAATGAGCATAGTTTTGAGATATATAAGTCCAAAATGGAATAGTTGTTGGTGAACAAATATCAGTGGATCACTATGGATATATTTGCTTCATTAAAATAGATATTTATGGAAGGATGGACTTAAGTTGGAAAGAAGGGAAAATATCACAATTATATGTTAATGTGCATGTGTTTTACATTGAATATTTTTCATTTTGTTAAGAATATATTTTCAAAACAATTAACTATATTCTTGGTTAAAACCTATGTTTTGTATGAAATTAATTTTTGTTTCTAAATACTATACATGTTTTACATTGAATAATTTTCATTTTATTAAAAATCTATTTGAAACAATTAAACTATATAAGGTTAAAACCTATGTTTTGTATCAAATCACTTTTGGTTTCAATGGGAAACATTTATGGCTAATTTGTGTTTTTCTCGAAATGTGATACACCCATTAAAATGGGAGACATATGGGAATGATTTCTATGGTGTAACAAAATAGTTTCGATTAATTTAAAGATATATAGATGCACAAATTCAATGAGCATAGTTTTTAGATATAAAAGTCCAAAATGGAATAGTTGTTTGTGAAAAAATATCAGTGGATCACTATGATATAGATCTGCTTCATTCAAAAGGGATTTAGCTAGAAGGATATCCACTAACTTGGAAAGAAGGGAAAATATAACAATCATATGTTAATGTGCATGTGTTTTACATTGAATATTTTTCATTTTATTAAACATATATTTGAAACAATTAACTATATAAGGTTAAAACCTATGTTTTGTATCAAATCACTTTTGGTTTCAATGGGAAACTTTTATGGCTAATGTTTTTTTCTTGAAATGATTCCTATGGTGTGATAAAATAGTTTCAAGTAGTTTAAATATATAGATGCGTAAATTCAATGAGCATAGTTTTGATATATATAAGTCCAAAATGGAATAATTGATGGTGAACAAATATCAATGGATCACTATGGATATATTTGCCTCATTTAAAGGGATTTTTCTAGAAGGATGGACTAATTTGGAAAGAAGCGAAAATATCACAATTATATGTTAATGCATGTGTGTTTTACATTGAATATAAAACAATTTTTCTCTCTCTCATTGTTTGAGACCATGGATATGAAAATGAAAAACTTGAATTTAGATCTATTCTAGAGATTGACTGTAGGGGTATTTACTAGATATGTCACCTTTCATAAAAGATGAGATCTAGAGGCTACCTGGCCCTTTACAACCTCTGCCTATAGAACCTATAGAAGTTAACACTACATGTCCCAATTATACCCTATGAAGGGTGTAGAGGACCAGTGGAATCACTCAAACTACTTTACGTAGACATATGGGTTAATAAGAATGCATGTGTTTTACATTGAATACTTTTCATTTTAAATTAAAAGAATATATTTGAAACAAAATTTACCTAGATATAAGGTTGAAACCTATGTTTTGTATCAAAACACTTTTGGTTTAAATGGGAAACTTTTATGGCTAATTTTTTTTTTTCTCGAAATGTGATACACCCTATTAAAATGGGAGATATATAGAAATAATTCTTATGGTGTAGTAAAATAGTTGAGTAGTTTAAAGATATAGATCTGCATAAATTCAATGCGCATATATTTGAGATATAAAAGTCCAAAATGGAATAGTTGTTGGTGAACAAATATCAGTGGATCACTATGGATATATTTGCTTCATTAAAAGGGATATTTCTAGAAGGATGAACTAAGTTGGAAATCAGGGAAAATATCACAATTATATGTTAATATGCATGTGCTTTACATTGAATATTTTTCATTTTACTAAGAATGTATTTTCAAAAAAATTAACATAGTATAAGGTTAAAACCTATGTTTTGTATCAAATTACTTTTTGTTTCTAAATACTATGTGTTTTAAATTGAATATTTTTCATTTTTATTAAAAATTTATTTGAAACAATTAAACTATATAAGGTCATAACCTATGCTTTATATCAAATCATTTTTGGTTTCAATGGGAAACTTTTATGGCTAATGTGTTTTTCTAGAAATGTGATACACCCCATTAAAATGGGAGATATATCGAAATGATTCCTATGGTGTAATAAAATAGTTTCAAGTAGTTTAAAAATAAAGATGCATAAATTCAATGAGTATAGTTTTGAGATATAAAAGTCCAAAATGGAAGAGTTATTTGTGAACAAATACTAGTGGATCACTATGGATATATCTACTTCATTGAAAGGGATTTTTCTAGAAGGATGTCCACTAAGTTGGAAAGAAGGGAAAATATCACAATTATATGCTAATGTGTGCATGTGTTTTACATTGAATATTTTTTATTTTATTAAAAATCTATTTGAAACAATTAACTATATAAGGTTAAACCTATGTTTTGTATCAAATCACTTTTGGTTTCAATGGGAAACTTTTATGGCTAATGTGTTTTTCTTGAAATGATTCCTATGGTGTAATAAAATAGTTCCAAGTAGTTTAAAGATATAGATGCATAAAGTCAATGAGCATATTTTTGAGATATAAAAGTCCAAATTGGAATAGTTGTTGGTGAACAAATCTCAGTGGATCGATATGGATATATCTACTTCATTAAAAGGGATTTTTCTACAAGGATGGACTAAGTTGGAAAGAAGGGAAAATATCACAATTGTTCGAATCCTGATCTTATAAAAGGTCTCCACTAAATTCATCCCTATTACTTTTCATGTGAACCACATTCCCAAACCCACACATCTATGTACCTAAGATCCAAGCCAAGTGTAAGAAGGGCTTATTTCATATTCTACTTTAACACATATATGTGATTAATTCTCGTTAGAATTTATATGGTAGAAATACATATAGAGAGTAATCCTTAGTATAGATCTATTTTGACTTTAAGGAATAAGGGACTATTTTTTAGAAAGTTTATCTTAGGAGGTAGAACTAAACCTTCTATAATCCACAAAAGAAACCATGGCCCGTGAGCATCACATGCAAACACAAGTTACTCCCTTGTTTGAAACACCACCTCACATCATCATAAGGGTTCGAAACCACTAAGAAACCCATACTAAGTTCACTAGAATGGATGACTATCATATTTAATGATTGGGTTTATCTCCAAGGTCAAAAGGAAAATCAAAGTTAGGAAAGGGAATTAGAATAGAAATTAAGGTAAGACCATGACCTTTTACCCAATATTGAAAAAAGGTTAGCAACCATATATATCATGAAGGAAGTTCAAGAAATATTATGATAATATATATTAAATGAAAATAAAATTTAGGAAGCTAGGAAAGGGAATTAGAATAGAAATTAAGGTAAGACCATGACCTTTTACCCAATATAATGATTCGGTTTATCTCCAAGGTCAAAAGGAAAATCAAAGTTAGGAAAGGGAATTAGAATAGAAATTAAGGTAAGACCATGAACTTTTACCCAATATTGAAAAATGGTGAGAAACCATATATATCATGAAGGAAGTTCAAGAAATATTATGATAAGAAATATTAAATGAAAATCAAATTTAGTAAAGGGAATTAGAATAGAAATTAGAGTAATACCATGACCTTTTACCCAATATTGAACGAAGGTGAGCAACCATATATATCATGAAGGAAGTTCAAGAAATATTATGATAAGAAATATTAAAGGAAAATCAAAGTTAGGAAGTTAGGAAAGGGAATTAGAATAGAAATTAAGGTAATACCATGACCTTTTACCCAATATTGAACAAAGGTGAGAAACCATAGATATCATGAAGGAAGTTCAAGAAATATTAAATGAAAATCAAAGTTAGGAAAGGGAATTAGAATAGAAATTAAGGTAAGACCATGACCTTTTACCCAATATTGAATGAAGGTGAGCAACCATAGATATCATGAAGGAAGTTCAAAAAATATTATGATAAGAAATATTAAATGAAAATCAAAGTTAGGAAAGGGAATTAGAATAGAAATTAAGGTAAGATCATGACCTTTTACCCAATATTGAATGAAGGTGAGCAACCATAGATATCATGAAGGAAGTTCAAGAAATATTATGATAATAAATATTAAATGTTCTTTGGAGAGGCTTAAATTCTGAGTAAAATTAATTTAACTACTTTTAATATGAGATATGAACAGTCAATTCTTAGGGGAAGAAATGAGCCTTAATGAGTTCTATAGGTCTAATAACACCAATAATAGCATGTTGAAAGACCATTGATCCCAGTATTGTGATTATGTAACTAACATAAGCTGTTACCTATTTTAAAAAAGGTTGTACATATTCCATAAGGTTGAATACACTATAACCAGTTGCATGATACTAGAAGCTCTCATTACACTAGTTAACATAGGGAATAGAACACATAGACTAGTGTAGATTACATAACTAGTATTGGCTATTCTCAAAGCCATCAAGGAATAAAATGGATATTTTTTAATATTGAACGAAGGTGAGCAGCCATAGATATCATAAAGGAATTTCAAGAAATATTATGATAATAAATATTAAATATTTTTTTACAGAGGCTTAAATTATGAGTAAATTTAATTTAACTACTTTTAATGAGATATGAACAGTCAATTCTTAGCAGAAGCAATGAGCCTTAATGAGGTCTACGGTTCTCATAACACCAATAATAGCATGTTGAAAGACCATTGATCCCAGTATTGTGATTACATAACTAACATAAGTTGTTACCTATTCTAACAAAGGTTGTACATATTCCATAAGGTTGAATACAATGTAACCACTTGCATGATACTAGAAGCTCTCATTACACTAGTTAACACAGGGAATAGAACACATAGACTAGTGTAGATTACATAACTAGTATTGGCTATTCTCTAAGCTGTCAGCATCATATGACTTAAGCTTGGCATTTCTCAAATATAGGGACAACTTACAAAGAGGTATATCAAATCCTTACTAATCCAATATCGGAGAAAAGAGATGAATAATTAATTTTTTATTTGCTTAAAAGCTAGTTTCTTTTCGCGCTTTTTTCTCTGGAAAATTGAGAAATTTTAGAAAGATAGGTGGCATCATATCTAGATAATGATAGAGAAGTTGAACCTGGCCTTCTTATAGCCATTAAATTAGAAAAAAATGCTACACAATGTTCCTAGAGATGTCAAAATGTAATCCGTAAGGTTGCACGTCTGACTACAGACAATAACTCTGAGCAGAAATAGTGAGAAAATCCTTCTTTACAAAAATGGCCGTTAATTAGACTGGATAGCAACATACGTACCTGGAAAGTTGCAGCATAAATTGTTTGTTAATTCAATCCCTGAAGACGTTGAAGACGATCCCTGAAGATGCTGAAGGCAGTGAAGATGTTGTGGAATAACTATGCAAACAAAAAAAATCAAATTAAAATCAAATTAAAAAAAAATCAACAGAAAAAATTATAGAAAATAACAAAATTAGCAGAACTTACCTCGTGAGCACGGTGCAACACCAAATCAACTAAATTCGTGCAGGACAAATGTGATTACAACACCAAATCAAATACAAACGCTCGAGACAGATGTGAACAAGAAACCTGGAATAGTTTGCGGGAGATATATTTATAAAATAATAGTTTGTCCGAACTATTTTAAAGGTTCGGTCAAACTTTGTTTGTCGGTTATCCAATCTCGGGTGAAAAATATGTTTTCCATTATCGTCAGCACACCGTCAATTTAAACGGCAGAATGATTTCGACCGAACTGATTTCAAAAGTTCGATCGAAATCCTAAATAGTTCGGCCAAACTTTGAAAAATGTTCAGCCGAACTATGGAGGAAAAAAGTTTTCCTCCCTAAATTCTCACAAAAGTGTTACCCATATTTACATTTTGACCCACCTACAACATATGGGTTTGCAATTGCATATGGGTTTGAATGGAAATCTTATTCATTAGAAGATGGTGAGAATGTCCTCATCTTCGATTTGGGTGGAAGGAATTTTTATGTTGTTGTACTTAATATTAAGAAGAAAAAAATGGAGGTGAAGGAAGTTGTAGGATACATCCACCTGGGAGGTGAGGATTTTGACAACAGAATGAGTAGTAATATTTTATGAGAGTTTCAGAGGAAATAAAAAGCCAACATTGCAAGAAATGTAAGAGAGGTCATAGGCTTCTTAGTTCATGTGAGCTAGCAAAGAGAGAGTTGTCTTCATGTGTGGAGGCCATCGTTGAAGTACCCCGTCTTCATGAAACCCAAAGCCTTCATTCGAAATTTAGAACAACAAAGTTTGAGAAAATGAAAATTGATCTATTTGAAAAATGCATTGAAATTGTTGAGAAGTGCATGGAGAATGTTAGAATGAGAAAATCCCATATTGACAAAATTAACTAGGTGGGAGGTTCTATGCGAATACCCAAAGTGTAGAAGTTGCTTAAATATTTATTTAACGGTTGCAAGAAGTTGTGTAATTCCATCCACCCTAGTCAAGTTGTATATTATGGTGCTTCTGTGGAGGCTGCAGTGTTGAATGCCTATAGTACAACATAGTGGGATACCTCATACTTCGAGATGAACCGGTAGTGGAATTCTGCAACACTGTGAGTGGTTAGTCATCTCATCACCACCACAACTACTCGTTCTTTTACATTATGCCAAGATCAACGCCACCAATTCACTCCTACCTCAAAACTGAGAAAACATGTGTCCTTTCCCGATAGGATCTGGACAAACGACAAAAGTTCCTAGAGCACCTTCTATTAAATGTAATAATTATATTTTTTTATATTCATGTTGTACACATTACGTTACGTGATATTATAATGTTATGTTATACATAATTTATAGTTATTTATAGTCATGTTATGTTAAATAGTTATAGAACTATCGTATATAATAAACAATATATAGGACTATAATATATAGTTATGTGATGTTATAGTTATAATAGTTAAATATATATAGTTATCTAATTATATATTTATGTTATGAACTATAGTTATAGTTATCTTACATGCTATGCTATGTTAGTTATATATATGATCTAAAAGAAAAGTGGCATCCACCCATAATATTCATCCACCCATGGTATTTATCCACAGATGGTATTTTAAGTGGCATATATCCATTGTATTCATTCACCCATGGTATTCATCCACACATGGATTTTATCCATGGTATTGTAAGTGCCATCCACCTATGGTATTGTAAGTTACATCTACCCATGGTATTTATTCAACCATGGTATTTACCCACCCATGGAAATTACCTGTGGTATTGTAACTAAAAAATAATATAAGTAACAAGTGGCATTTTGTAAAAGGACAAATTTTCCATTAAAATGTAGCTTTTACAATTATTCTCTATTTTAATAATAAAAAAATTTCTTTTTGGTTTTTTTTATTTCTTGATCTTATCCTTTTTTATAATTTCAAATTTTCAAATCTTGGCCTCCCCCCACAAGATCCATTTCATTTTTTTAGATCTTGAGGACCTCCCCCCAAGATCCAGATCAGTGGTATCATGTTCAGGTTACGAATCCAAGGGAATGAGGACTTAAGTATATTTTGGTTTCAAATTTTTGCATCAATATTCAACAAACTTCATACACGTGCTATGACCCTAACAAAGCAGTTTCTTGGGAAAAGTAGGAAGTTTTTTTTTTCATTTTTTTGCAAGATTTTTTTGGGTGACAAGTTTGAAGATCATATCTGAAACTTTTGGTGCAAAATTTACAAGAAAAATAAACATATCTAGATTCCCTACAAAAAAAATACCTAAATTTAAAAAACAAATCAGTTGAATCAGAGTCTAGATGAGGGAGATATCGCTAATTTAAAATCAGTTTTGTTGCATAAATTTTTCTTACCGTTATTCGTGACGATGACTCTCCTATTATTTTTGAATTTTTTAAGTAGAATTTCAGAAAACTAATTGAAAATATTAGATCCTCTTGAACAATCACCCAATTTCAAAAAAAATGGTTGAATAGAAGTTCGGATGAGGGAGACATCACTAATTTAAAATCAACTATTTTTTCGAAACTTTTGTGACAATGAGACAATTGCAGTGCGAATCTAAGTTTCCAAAGTGTCGAGATAGGTTTTTCAATTGCATGGGAAGATGCATAATTGTCATTCTATTTCCAAAAATCGGTTATAATAAATATTATGAGTTCTATTGACCGAGTTATGCTCATTTTAAATTATTTTTTATATCTGGAGCTACATTCGGAGCGGGCTCCCTTTGGAGACATGCCCTCCCACCCCACTTTAGTAGGAACCTACTTCATATTCATCAACTTCAGCATAGTAGTATCTGCCTTGGGTTCTTTGGATACATGTCCTCCCACCTCAAGCTATGTAGGCACCTACTACTTCATCAACAATCAATATCATAGTTATGGGTCAACCACACAAAATCCTTGTCATCGAAGTCCATTTTCCAGGACGCACACTATTAGTATCACAATTGGTCACAATATTATAATTTATCTCTATCCGCGGATATTATTTTTTCATGGTTATGGGTCATCCACAAACCCACATTTCTTTGAAGTCCATTTTCTAGGTCGCACACTGTCAGTATCACAGTTGGTCACAAGCATTATAGGGTATCTCTATCCTCGAATCTTCATTCATCATGGTTATGGGTTAACGATGCAAAACCCTTCTCTTTTGTGATTCTTCATATTCAAAAAATGATTCTCAGAAGGGAACATCAAGCAATGGGGACCATTACTTCTTAAGGAGAGAGGAATGATCTAAATGGAAAGTGGCATCCGCCCATGGTATTCATATGCTCATGGAATTGTAGGTGGAATCTATCCATGGTATTTATTCACCCATGGTATTTATCCACCCATGGTGTTCATCTACACATGGAATTTACCCATGGAATTGTAAGTGGCATCTACCCATGATATTTATCCACCCATGGTATTGTAAGTGACTTCTACCCATGGTATTCATTCATCCTTGATATTTACCCACCCATGGAATTTACCTGTGGTATTGTAACTAAAAAATGCTATAATTAACAAGTGACATTTTTTAAAAGGATAGCTTTTCAATCACAATGTAGCTTTTACAATTATTCTCTATTTTAATATAAAAAAAAATTGTGTGGTTTTGTTTACTGCGTTTTTTTTTTTTTTTTTTTTTTTTTTTCTGACATTTCAATTTTCCACATCTTGGGGACCTCCCCAAGATCTGAATATATATATATATATATATATATATATATATATATATATATATATATATATATATTTGTGTTATGTTAAATAGTTATAAAATTATGTTATATATGTGTGTGTGATGTTATAACTTTTAATAGTTAAATATATATAGTTATATTTATAATCATATAGTTATGAACTATAATTGTAGTTATGTTAAATTTTTATGTTACATGCTATGATATATATATATGTGTGTGTGTGTGTGTGTGTGTTAATAGTTATAGAACTATATTATTTTATAAACAATATATATATAGTACTATGATAGTATAATTAAATATAGTTATATATGTTATAATTAAATATTATATATATATATATATATATATATATATATATATATATATAATTTAATTAAATATTTTTTTTAATTTTAAATATTATTATTTTATTTTAGTAATTAAATTTTTTTGATTAATTTAACTATATTTTTTATTTAAAAATTATTTAAAATATAAATTAATTTAAACTTAAAATAATAAAATTAAATTAAATTTCTTATTTTGGTAAATATATGTACACCATGAGCAACCATATTCATCATGTCAATCTCAAGTTTATTTATTTATTTATTGGTGATAATTTGGTTGTTTTTTGTTTTGGAGTTTTTTTGTCAATTTTTTTCGAAATTTAAAATGCATTTTAAATAACAAAAAATAAAATAAAAAATTGAAAATTTATTTCACTAAATTCCTCATGAAAAAATTTAAGACCAGAAATAATTAGAAAGTAATGTTTTTACCATTCAAAATCATCAAATATTCATAATAAACATGCTACCAAATTGCAAGTAAGAAAAAAAATTTAAACCTAAATTATAGTTCTTTGGGTGGTTTCAAAGCATTTTCTTGGTAGCTTTATGGTTCTATAGGGGTTTTGTGGTTTTATGGGTTTATTTTAATGGTTTTATAAGTAGTTTATAGTTGTTTTGAATGGATTTTTAGTGGTTTTTTTGTGGTTTCATGGTGCTTGTATGGTAGGTTTTTTTTGTTGTTTTTAATTAATTTATTTCTTTTTGCAAGAAAAATTAAATGGAAAAAAAAAGGATAGGAAACCTACCTTGGCTTGAGCCTATGAAATGTTGATGGGGCTGTTGGCAATGTTGGTTGGGTTACTCCATGGTCCAATCATTTGATCGAGCTCCAATACCTCGGTCGAGCTCTTGTTTATCCCGCAGTCTGTGCAAATTACATGTACAGACTGTAGTCAGGGATATTATTAGAAAATAAGGGCATGATCAAGCAGTAGAGCTGAATCGAGGATTTTTTTTAAACCCTCGATCGAGCACTTAAAAATGAATCTATCAAGTGCATAAAAAAGGCTCAATTGAGCACTTAAAATGTTCCTTTGATCCCTCTCTTTTCAAGCTAAACGTGTCCTCACTTGAAATAAAGTGTAACCCAGCTCCATGCTTTTATTTTTCAGCAAGAATTACATCACCTAAATCTAATGTGGTTGTTAGAAAAGGTAGAAAGGGTATCCATCTCCCACATACTAACACCATTGAAATGTTTTAACCATACCTTTTTTCAAATTACTTTACCCACATTGAAATATTTTATTTAAGATCCATAATAATTTTTTTACTATTTTATTTTAAATTGATATCTTTCTAAATGTTATGTGTCAACTTCATGTTAATCCTTGAAGGAATTGCATATCTTTTTTTTAAACTAGAATGTGAATTTTTATTAATTAAAAAACTATTTTTGGGGTGTAGCTATTACATCAAGATGTATCAATATACTCTAGTTTTCGAAACTTTTAAGGTAGGAAGAACTAGCTCAAATGCTATCAACAAGCCCATAAAGAACATGGTTGAAAAAATGTTAGATATTTAAAGAAATTATAATCCAATATTTATTATATAAATATATTCTCACCAATGGATTACACAAACATAACAAAAATAAAAACATGATTATATTGGTTTTTTGGTGTGACTTATCGTCCTCATTGGTGGAGATGCTACTAGGCATTTATTCTTATTTTACCCTACTTTTTTCAAAATTTTGTTGAAGCAAGAAGAGTGCTTCCTGAATAAAGTGTGTTTAGATAATGTTATGATGGGGATTCTTCTTGTTCTTGAGATTCAAGAGAATATTCCTTATATTCCCAACTTTCTTATGTTCGAGGGCCAGACTTACCATGTGATTCAATACCTAATTCTAGAGGGTCTATATCTTATTTTTTAAGACATGATATTGTTTCCCTTTCTTTTGAAATTAGAGTCTCTTGAGGAGAAGGAGGAGATGTAGGATATTCATCTGAAAAACTAAATAATGATCCTTGGTGGATCCAACCCACAGAGTAGACATTTGCTACTTAATTTTACTATTCTTTAACCCAAAAGGAAAGTGAGTAACCATATTTTTTGTATTAAAACAATCCCTACATCACACTAGAACTTTCTCATAATCAAGTTTTTGAGTACATGAAATAGCTTTCCCAATCATATTAATTTTAGTTGGAAAATTCAGGCTGAGGTCCATTTCTACATAGATTCCTACAAAGGTGGAAATGAAATCTTGACCATGACCTCTTATTTATATTTTCCAAAGCTAACGATGCTCCGACAACCATTGTCTTATATGTGATCTCTTAAATGATTATTTGGTGAGGGGAATATTGAGGCATCAAGTGCGGGGCCTGTGAACAATCAAATACCCTAATGTATGTATAGTGTTCCTCATAATACCAATTCCCAATTATCCTAATGGTAAAAATCACTTCTTTTGATAATAAGGGTGTTGGAGACCCAAAGAGTATCTTCTAGGTCTGAGCTAAAAATTGATTGTAGAGTTCATAAAATAACTTATGATATTGATTTTCCCATAAATTTTAGCAATAGATATGAACTGGTGGGGGCCGGTTCGAGGGGGGGGGGGGGGAAGAGCATTTTCTGGAGTCCACTTCTATCTCATTATAGGAAACTTGTTCGTGATGCATAGAGTATATACCAAAGTTGTTGACATGTAGAATGGTGTCCTTTTAATTTCGATAACATCCTTCACCTTTGAGATAGATTTCAGCAAATTACTAAATAAAATGTTGGATAAATTGAATATACGTCATTTGGAGACTATTTCTACTACTAGGGATAGCTATTCAATCTTGAAATATGAGGCATTGAATTCTCCGTAGAGTAAACAAATCATAATTTTAAGGTGGTGGAAGGTATCCCATAGAGATTGCATGGGATATTGTTTATTAGTGAAGATAAAATGTTGGACGAGTTGAATATACATCGTTTGGAGACTATTTATACTACTAGGGGTAGCTATTCGGTCTTGAAATGTGAGGCATTGAATTATCCATAGAGTAAACCAATCATAATTTTAAGGTGGTGGAAGGTATCCCATAGATATTGCATTGGATATTGTTTATTAGTGTATTCCTTGAATGAATCAATGTCCCACCACGAATCCTTTACAATTTTGACAAATCTGCGATGAGCTACAAAGAAATTATCTAAGCAAATTTGGCTGACTTAACCTTAGCCTGTTGGAGATGACACGTCTTGTAGAATACATTGAGCTTTAGAGATGCAATAATTGGCACCTTTGTTGTTCAAAATAACTTCTTACATTATATCTATTTTTTCCATGGCCCATCTAGTCATGTTTTTATAAGGCATGGTTGATGGTATGGTAGTGACTCGATAGATTTTAGATTTTCAAATGTTGGACATCACCTTATAATCTTCACTCTATGTGTAAGACTTAGAATTGGCCTAGTTTCAGTGAATCTCACCACAACCAGGATGAGTGTCATTTCAAATGAAGGACCCTATGTCTCCATAAAATACTTCACTCATAGGCAGGTTGGGCATCATGGGCTCTATAATGGTGATATTTTGTTCCTTTCCCTTGTATGTTTTAAGATCTTGTTGATTAAATATTTCTTCTAGTTTTGCATGCAAAGAAAAATCACTAAAAATCCTTCGACATATACACAATTCATACAAATAAATTGAACCAAGCCACAACAATTTACATAACAAAAAAATTGATCTATCACAATAGAATTTCTTATCAACAAGTGAAGCTTTAGTGTAGGGGATGACAATTGGGAAAAGAAATGGAGTAATGGCACCTAATGAAAGAGTGACGGGGGAGGCTTGATAAATCGCTTTTAAATAAAAATATAGTATAACAAGTAGGTGAAGCTTTTAATGCAAATAATGATGTAACATCTATATAATGGTATTAATGTGCTCTTCACCAACGTTACTGCTAATGGGAACATATTGGGATAGCTGCAGAGGGGAAGTTGGTAACACACTCAAGCCCGGTCACTATTCATTAGAGGAATCCACTGATAATGGATAAAATTTACTATGATTTGCGTGTGGGGATTGAAGGATTTGATTTAGAAACAACCCAACCATTAATTCTATAAATTTGTGCGAGTAGTTGTTACAACTAATAATAATATGTATCAAATCGAAGAAAAACAAAGTAAACTATCAAATGGAAACTGTAAACTCAAAATGAGAACTCTAGCCAAAAAACCCAAAAAAATCGTTAAAAACAACCTGAAAATGAAAGGTGTTGATGCTTGAATAACGTTTTTTTTTTTCGTGGTAGATTTTCCAAATTGTTTTAAAATGATAGTAAATGTCATTAAAATCCATTTTTTTGTATGCAAAAAACACACTAAAAGAAAAAAGTTTTGATGCTAGAACAATGTTTTTTTTTTTTTGGTAAATTTTCAACATTTTTTAGTAATGGTGTTGAAGAAAAAATATCATGACTCCAAAAAACCTTAAAATTCCAATGATTTTCAGGCAAGACATTAAAGATAAAATATCATGTCTCTAAAAAGCCTTATAATTTTAACAATTTTCAGCCATGGTGTTAAAATTAAAAGACTTATAATTGTTTTCAACCATAGCATTAAACATAAAATATCATGACTCAAAAAAACTTTAAAATTTTGACAAATTTTCAACCATGGAATTAAAATTAAAGATCATGACTACATAAAACTTTAAGTTTTCAATACATTTCAACCATGACATTATGGAAAAATTAGATGACTAAAAACACTTTAAAAATGAACACCTGAATGAAAGAGTTATTATACCAAGAATAATTTATTTTTAAATACTACAAGTATAGCTATTTTAAAATCTTACTCTAAGAAAAGTTGATAGATTGCCAAAAAAATTTAAAATAAACCATCAAATTGACAAACAATGTAGGCAAAATCATCCTATTACAATCGAAACTTAAAAATCAAAGATAAAATTAACACATTGTGGGGGCATACTTGATGCATTATAATGAAAACTTTAAAATTAACTATCAAATTGACACATAATGAGGTTGGGTTACTATTCGAAGATGAACATGGACCTTGCAGGGAAAAAAAATAATAATAATAATAATAAATAAATATACAAATAAATAAAAATGAAAAATATTAAAACATAAAAAAATAAAAATAAAATGGAAACTAATAAAAAATGAAAAAATATAAAAAATAATAATAACAAGTAAATAAAAAATATATTAAAAATTATCAAAAATAGATAAATAAGTTAAAAAAAACAAAACCAAAGAAAAATTAAAACATAAAAAATAGAGTTGAACAATTTTAAAATGACAAAATAGTAATAACAATAACAAAAATCATAAAACTTAATTAAAAAAAAAATCAAGCCTAAAATATTAAAAAAATACTCATAAAAAAGGAAAACTAAATAAAAACAAATTGAAGAAGAAAAAACATAAAATTCAAGGGAAAAAACTCTCTCTATAAGAATACATAATTTTAAAAACTAATAAAATCTAGCCCAAAAATAACAAAACCTTCAAAAAAAATCTAAAATATATATTTTAAAAATAGTTTAAAACCAAATAAACATTCAAATTAAAGATAATAACTAATTTATCATTAAAATAAATTGAAAAAAACATTATACAAACATTTATATTATTTAATATTCAAATAAAATACTTTAAAAAAATTATTTAAAAACTTAACATTATTTTAAAAAAAAATTGCCTAAGGCTGGGCTACAAGGGCCACCGGTGGGGCTGCGAGGCGACAAGCCGCTCCCATAGCCTAATTTGTGCCCCCTGCCACCCAACGTTAAGCAGATATCTAAAAAAAAAAATCGGATGTCTGCGGACAGTGTTGGGTATGTGTTATATTATTTCCACAATTAGCCCGACCTGTTGTACATTGTCTCAGGTGTAGTAGGGGTGGTAGCCCCCCCCCCCCCCCGCTGTACGGGGTCTGAGGCAACGCCCCATGTTTTTTTTTCTCGACCCAATAATAGTTGGTTGGAGCCAAGGATAGGGGGAAGACCCACAGATGGTGGGCGGACCTGCCCATCGTTTTGTGCATGGGGTTTGCACATGGTTTTGTGCATGATGGTTTTCTTCCCATTGTCTTTTGTAGATCGAATCAAGGGAACTACCATTATTTTCTAATTTAGGGTTAGATGATTGGGTTTTATGAATGGTCAGCATGTATATGTATATGTATTGTAACATTGAAAGGAATATAATGAAAAGGCAATCTGGTAGCCCTGGTTTTGGGATCTAGCGGGGAATATTTGTGTACTTGATTTATATTCTTGCTATTGTATATTCTTTTGTTTAAAGAATTCCTTTGCGGATAATTTTTGTATGGGTTTAAAGACAACCCAAAATACATATTTTTATAATTATATTTATATGCAATATGTGCATTTTTTGTCAAATATTTAAAATTATATTTTTTTACTGACAATTGTTTTATGTATATTGAAGTATTAATTAATGATATATAAATATTAAAAAATATCTACTTCAATTTTTTTTTTTTTTACTTCACAAAAAAAATGAAAAATTCATTATGAAAAATCATTCAAAAAAAAGAAACCAAACGTGAAAAAACCTTAAAAAGTGAACACCTTTTCATGAAAATCAAGAAGATGAATAAGAAAACTTAAAAAATGATTAAATAACCAACATTTTTTAAAAATTGTGGATACTTAGGACATAAGAAATTTTAAAGTGTCAAAAATATGACTCCAGAAAAAATTTGAATCAACGTTTTTCAAAATCTGCATGAAAATCACAAACATTTCAAAAAATTTATCCATATTTAATACATAAGAAAACTTAAAGTGTTGAAAATAATCCTCCCCCCACCCCGCCAAAAAGGGTTGATGATGCATCAACACTTTTCAAAATTGGCATAAAAATCACTAACATTTAAAAAAAATGTGCATACTTAATACATAAGAAAATTTAAAGTTTCAAAAATATGCTAAGAAAAAGATGTATTTTGAATCGACACTTTTCAAAATTGGATGATTTTTTTCTACCACAAAAAAACAGGTACTCGATATAATTCACATTTGATAGTTTACATTGTTGAAAACAAATAAATTTTCTTGGAAGAAAAATATATGATTTCTAAGGAGAGCCTTAAGGAAAATATTCGATGATGGGTGGCCCACTCATCAAAACAAAAATTTAACCAAAACTGTAAGGCTAACATTTTTCTCTTTTATAGTCGTTACTAGTGTTCAAAGAAATCAATGTACTTTGACATTTCTCTTAAGAAATGTTTCCAACTTTTGACCTCCAATATAAGTTATACGGGAGAAAAAAAAATCCCTTCGCTATAATGTTGATGTCAAAGGATCAAAAGAAAATCAAACCTATTGATGCCATGAATCTTAAAACTTTTGACCATTGATCTACGATATGGGGTATCCTTGGAGGAATGGGAGGGAAGGCAGTTTTCCAACATTGAAGAATATGAGCCAAACTAAAATTTTCCTGACAAGGTAACTATAATGATTAGGGGTGTTGAGGATCTTGAACTATCGCCCAAGGTTAGTGGGGAACTAAAAATGGAGGGGCATTGCACAAAATTTATTTTTTGGCTAGAGGATGGTTGTTGGGTGCAAAAGTCAATAATGATTTTTTTATTTAGTGAATATTTTATTTTTATTTTAAAAATGACATATGTCAATTCAAAATTAAGCATGAAGAAGTTACATATTTTCTTAATACTAAGCTACCTCCAAACACAATGAAATTAAATTTAGATCAAACATCTCAATATCACAATTCGATAATATCGTAAGATGAAAAACATCAACCTAGTTAGTAAATACTAAATTGATGATAAAAAAAAAAAAAAACACACCCTTAAGTAAATTGATGATAAAAAGAAAAAAAGAAGAAAAACACACCTTTCATGTTCTGATTTTGGTATGCTTTAGTATCCTTTCTTGAAATCATCATGTTCCACATGATATGACATCAAATAATTTTGTGTTGGATTTATTCCCATCCAAGTCATAGGGTCAAACATTATGGGGAGGGTTTGACGATGGAAGCCACTTTGGGGGAATTAAACTTCCCAAAGGGCATCGAGGATTGATTGAGTCTCACACATTATTGGTGATAAACATCCCACTATGGGTGATCGATACTTCTTCCATCCAATATAGTGTTGGCCCTAGCCTACTGTTAACCTAGACAAAAAAGAAGAAGTGATATGAAATCAAATTAAAGGAGCACATAAAACTAGGTACAAATTATATGAATTAATCATGAAAAATGTTTTATTTTATACAATATGAAACTTGAAGTAAGTATATATATTTATCTACACATATAGAAATATATTAAATTTCATATATATATATATATATATATCTTTGGGCCTGGAGTATGCCCTAAAATTTTTCTTGTCTTAGAGATCGTTTTTCTCATATACAAGGAAATAGGCTAACAACCGAAGACCCAGAAGCATCTGGCAAGAGTGAAATTCTGCCCCATACAAATCACCAATAAGTAATTCTAGGTGGGGTGGCCTTCCTCGAATAACATTAATGAGTCAACTTACATTTATAAATTGCAACCAATGATAACTGTCCTCACTACTAATTTAACGACTAAATTTTGATAAATTTTTCATATATATTATATATATATATTAAACTCTATAATATATATTTATATACATGTGAATAAAATTCCATAATATGTTGAAATAAATATATATATTTACTTTGACTTTCCCTTATATAAATATTTTTAACTAAAATCAATATTAAATTTGTATAGGTTTCATTTTAAAAAATACACCCACACCCTATCTGTTATGATTTTCAAAACAGGCTTTGCGATTGATGTTTACTTTGACTTTCCCTTATATAAAAATATTTTTAACTAAAATCAATATTAAAGTGGTATCGGTTTCATTTTTAAAAATACACCTTGTATGTTATGATTTTCAAAACACACTTTGTGATTGATGTTTATTTTTGAAAATACACAAATTTAATGTGATTATAAGGAAATATTTTAAATTATAAAAGTATAAAAGTAGTCCTTATAAAATTATATATAAAAATATCTTTAGCCACAATCAATATATCAAAATATCTTTAGCCAAAATCAATATCAACGTCCTCCCGTTTTCATCTTTGAAAACAACACACCCCTTATCGGTTACGATATGGATTTTGAAAATCATAATAGATAGTCTTTGTTTTCAAAAATGAAAACGATAGGACGTTGATATTGATTTTTGCTAAATATGTTTTTTATATATAATGTTTTATAAAGAATATATATAAAACACCGGGTTGTATTTTGGAATTAGGTTTTTGTGAGATGAGTAATTTAAATATAAGTTTTTTCGATTTAATATATTTTTTTTCAACAATGTTGGAGTGAAAACTGCAGGACTTGTCATCAAGACATTTTGATGAGAAATCTGATTTTCAATAGATAAATAGCTGAGAAAATTGAAATGAAAATTTCCAAAGAATTAAAAAATCTAATATAAGATCAATAAACATTAACTCAAATGAACATTAGAAATTGTAACAAATTACAATCAAATTTATTAAATAATATTAAAAATGAATTTATAATATAAATAATATAAGAAAATAATTATAATATTTTATATATATATAATAAAATCTTACTATAATATTAATTAATATTAATAACAAAATAATAAATATATATATATATATATATATATATTAATTATAAGAGTAGTAATATATATATATGTGTGAGATTTGAAAGCCATGGAAAAATGGCTAAAGGGAAAGTTGGCTTTAGAAGATATCACTCAACTATCATTGACTATCTTGTCACTCTTAGGATCATTGCTGATGAATGTCGTCATAATAATTAAAATCTATTATGTTGTTTTGTTGACTTGAGGAAAACTTTCGACGTGATGCCATGAGATAACCTTTGGAAAAAACTCGAAGAGATAATGGTTCCTCTTCAGTTGATGGTTTCTATGATTCATCTTTATGAGAGTGTTATTGCCAAGCTTAAGACCACTGAAGGTTGGTCTAAAGAAATTAAATTCAATATCGATGTTAATCATCATCATCATAAGGATATTTTTCAGTGAACTGCCATCCTTTTGGTCTATTTGACTTCTTCTTCTTCTTTTTCTTCTTAGGATTCTTCTTTGTTTGTGGACATTTTTTCTATAGATGATCTGTTCAGAAACAAATACAACATCATAATGTCATGATCTCATAATCAAGAACTTCTTTCCAATAGAGTTGATTAAGTTTTAGATATAAATTATAATGTTAATATAATAATATATTAAAACTAATATTAAATTGTATTAATATTAATATTAATTAATATATTAATATAATATGAGGTCCTAAATTCAAAAGATATTAATTTTAACTAAATTTAATGAAAGAAAAATATAAATAATAAAATTTATAAAAATATTAATATAGGAATAAAATTATAATTTAAATATATATATATATATATATATATATATATATATATATATATATATATATATATATATATATATATATATATATATATTGATATATATATTGGATAATAATATATAAATATTAATTATATATTAAAATTATATGAGAGCTTAATTAATTTATTATAATAATAATAATTATAAAACTATATAATAACCTATAAAAGAGGATAACCAAGAAGAAAATGATAAGGATTAGGAAAATTATCACGAGGAAGAAAAATTATAAGCAAGGTAGGGAAACCAATTTTTTCTTATTTTTTATCTGTCATCTCTATTTAGATTATTGGAACACTTTTCAATCTCAATGGATTCTCTTAACTTCATATGATGATGCTAGTCAATTTTGACAAGGATCCTAAAGTTTTCAATGTAGATGTGGTGCTTGGCTTTCTCAGCATGCTCAGGTAGGGTTGAAAAGTGGGATCGATGATGTTTAATGTCTACTACATGCTCTTGAATCCCCAGCTTAATTGATCGACATGTTTCACCAACATAGGGAGCACCACATGAGCATGAAATTCAGTAAACCTCTTTCATGCTTGACAAGTCCACATGAATTTTTACTAACTTCAAAATAATCTGAATGGTTCCTAGTGGTTTGAATGTAGCAGAGACCTAATTCTTTCTTAAAATTCATGCAATCCTATCTTTGGGTCCCTGGATAAAGGGAAGTTGAACATTAGGGATAATATCATTTCAATCTATTTTTGATCAAGGAAGAAAAATTGTGTTTTGGAAAGCTTTGATGCCTTGGTATTTCAAAAAACCATTTTTCACAAAGACATCAAGGAGGTGGGATATTTCATAATTAAGGAGGTTTTCATCATATATACTTAAATCTCGAGATGCCAAGGTGTTTAAAACACCAAATTTTTTGGTGAAATGATGATGATAGTCAGCATGAAAGTATTATTCCACATGGGTCTTTTTATGGAACACTTGGTGTGAAATATAACCATCGACCTATTTCGATATAAGAACCTTCAGGAATGGAAGACTGCCATTATCCTCAATATACATAGTGAAATTGATAAAGAAATATTGATTATTCAGATGCCACTTGAATACTTCTAATTTCTCACGAACATGATGCCAAATAACACAAGTATCATGGATAAACCTTTTCCATAGCTTTAGACTGAAAAGGGAAGAGGCTAAGGCCATGTTCTCAAATTATTCCATGAAGAGGTTTTGCCCAATAGGGGAGAGAGGAGATCCCATGGAGACACCATAGGTGTGCTCATAGAATTCACCTTGAAAATTAAAGAAGGTGGAAGTCACGCATAATCTCACTAACTCTGTAGTGTAAGAGTATGTTATGCGACTAATAATATCAAGTGCTTCACTAACAGAGATCTTCGTGAATAGATAAATGACATCAAATCTCCCTAAAATATCAAATGGGTCAAGCTTGATATCTTTAATATCATTAACAAATGAATAAGAATCTTTAACAAAGGAGCTGGAGAGGCCAACAAGATGTTTTATCTTTTGTGCTAGGTGTTTGTAAAGAATATAGGTGGTCCCACCTATAGCATTAATTATGGGTCTGATAGGGGCTCCCTCCTTATGAATCTTAGTGAGACCATAGATTTTAAGGCTGAGGGGATTACTCTCCACTAGCTTTTTGCTTGAGTTTCCTAGGGAATTATTAGATTTAATGGCATCAACAACCTCTTTTGAAATCTTCTTTAGAGGATTCTTATTAAGAATTTGATAACTACCACTATTATTTAGATGATCAAGATTTTTTTTCACATAGTCAACCTTGTCCAAGATGACGAAAAACCCGCCTTAATCAACTCCAATAATGACATTGTCGTGATTATTATTGAGATTCCTCAAGGATTGAAACACAATTTTATTAATGTTTATCTTAGGAAGCTAAGCCTTTCTAAGAACAACAATTCAATCTTGCTTGATCACCTCTTTAGTGATATTTATAAAATATTTGATACCAGATTTTAGAGCATATTATATCCTCAATGGGAATCATTTTTGGGGAGATGGAAAAATCTATACCTTTCTCTAAAAGACTACATAAATGCTTATGTTTAGTAAAATTAGATAAATTTATTTATTTTTTACTAGTTGAAGAAGAAACATTACAACC
Source organism: Pinus albicaulis (assembly GCA_034641835.2). NCBI lineage: Eukaryota > Viridiplantae > Streptophyta > Pinopsida > Pinales > Pinaceae > Pinus > Pinus albicaulis. The sequence continues at coordinate 263,707,524 of CM076582.1, read as the reverse complement.
GTTAATGTGGTTTCTAGATTCAAGTAAAGGAAAAGGGAATAAGGTCACACAAGAGGGAGAAGAAATAGGGTTGGAATTAGAGAAATATGAATAGGTATAAGATGAATTTTCACAAGCTCTAGCACTATCACTATTAGGTGACATGATTATGTAGCAATAAGAAACAATGCACTGGGGGATAATGAACAGGGAGGGGTGGGAGAAGTAAATAGTGCCATCGATGGATTTGAGCTAACTAATATCATGCGTGATATAAGGTAGGATTTATCATCAAACAAAGGGTTATATTATTGCAAAGAGGTATGAGTAATATATTATTAATGGGGACAAATATGGGGAGAGGAGTAGGGAGCAAGGTTGTAATATGGGGAATAAAAAAATAGTGAATATAGATAGGAAGAGGAGGGTGAGATACAAAAGGGAAACAGGGGAGGATGAAGTGGGAGGAAATAATGCAAACATCTAGCCAAACATCCATAGAGGATGATAAGGAGGAAGAGGGGGAATAAGGGTTGACATGTGGAGGAATATACTTAGTAATGGAAGGGAGAGAGGGGACCTCATAGTGTAAATAATCTAGCTAAAAAGAATCAACATGAGATGCAGAATTCAGGGGTATTGAATAAGAGCTCACCCAAGAGTAAAATGTAGAAACGTAACCAGGGTTAACCTTGCTCCCTGAAATTGATCTTGCAGAACTATTTATTCTAAGAGTGAGAGAGCCAATCATTAATTTAGCGGACTTTTTAGCTTGTTTTATCTTGTACATATCCTCTAGTTAAATGGATTTGAGCATATAGCATGTATCAATCCCAACCCATATGGAAGGGGTGATGCTATTGGCAAGATGAATGTGAAGTGAGAAAAACATACAAGAAAGAAAACTGAATAATTTTCTAATTTTACAATTTTCAAAGAGAATTAAATCCATTCTAGTCCTAAAATATGATTTATTTTTTAATTATTGAGAGGTTGATTCATAAAAGAAAAAAAGAATGATATATGCATCTATGCACCACTTAAGAATAGTTAGATTAGATTTCTTCTTCCTAACTTATAAATGTGGACGTTCAAAAAATATGAACAATTTATGTTGCTTATTTTTATTTAAAAATTAAAATTATATATATATATATAGTTTTTCCATGGAAAATTTGAGGAAAATTGACCCCAAGACTTCCCAACCAACCAGGTACTTATCAATGGGAACTCGACCAATTGAACTAACCCTCAGGGATAATATTTAAATAATAATAATAATAATTTTTTGGGTAGTTAAAATAGTGATTGTTGGGTTATGAGGTTTTATGTAAATTGTGAGATGAAAGGCTCAAACACTGTCATGGGAGTTTACCTCAAAAAATAATAATTATTATTATTTAAACCTTTAAATAATTAGAAAAAATTATGTAAATTGTGAGATGAAAAGCTCAAATACCCTCATGGGTGTTTACCTCACAAAGTAATAATAATAATTATTTAAACCTTTAATTATTTAGAAAAAGCACAATATTATTAAGTTACCATTTTTTTAATATTATTTAAAGTAAATTTATATTTTCAAGTTCTGAATTAAGATTCAAAAATATATGCTAAAGTAATATACGACAAAACTAGAAATCTGACCCTTTACAAATCACAAATAAATTATTTAAAAAAACTCAATTTCACTAAATAATAATAATAAATTAAGTTACATTCCCACTTAACACTAATATAAATTATTTTAATTATCTATAATAAATTTTACTACTTTATAAAAAAAAATTATAATAAATAAAAAAAAGAAAAACATGGAAATATCATTAAAACATGGTTCAAAGGTAAACTTACAATAATAAAAATAAAGACACCATTACTACTTTTCAAATTAAAATCACAAAATATAAACTAGCAATTGCACCATATGTTGCAAAAGAAATGTCGTAAGGCAATAGCATAGTAAAGGGTAACCTGGAAGAAATAAGTTGTTGCAGAGAAGGAGCCATCGTGAAGGAATGAAAGGCAAATTTTGCTTACATGAAAGCAGGTCATAGAGGTTTCAAATATATTGATTATAAAAGTTGTCAACTAGAAAATTTTGTTATAGATATTGAAATAGGCAATTGTGGGTCAAAACATATATGTAAACCAACATAATGAAATAAGTTGTTGCGGAGAAGGAGCCATTGTGAAGGAATGGAAGGCAAATTTTGCTTCCATGGAAGCAGGCCGTGGAGGTTTCGAAGATATTGATTATAAGAGTTAAATTTTGTTATAGATATTGAAATAGGAAATTGTGGGTAAAACATATATGTAAACCAACATAAATTGTTCACATATATAAAAAAAAAATTATAGATATTGAAATAGGAAATTGGGGTGAAAATATTTTGGTAATTAATAATCCTCTGAAACAAGCATGAAATCAACTGCGAATCAAATAAGATATTTTAAATAAATTCAAGTACAATCTATCTAGCATAGATGTAAATAAAGAGAATTTTTATTAACAGAAATAGAGTTTACTCCAAGTTCAACTACATATCTGAGCGCCAATTGTATTTTTAAGATATATATTTGATGATAATAATATTTTTTTTTGGGAAAATAAGACTAAGTTGGAACCAAATGGATTTGGTGAATTGCATAGAGATTTAACACATTATGGCACATTAAGTGAAGGGGTGATAGTTTTCCTTACCTCCAAATGTAGTATAGTGTGATGCATCAATATAAAAATCCCTACACCTACTTAGAATTTTTAGTTTAAAATTTTAGTTGTTAATATATATATATATATATATATATATATATATATATATATATATATATATATATATATATATATATATATATATATATATATATATATATATATACTAGTGAAACAATATATTATAAACTATATTTATTTTAAATGAAAAAAATGATGATCTACTATATAACAGAAGAGCATCAAAGGAAAATAGCGATCCTAAAGGAATGTGGAGGTAAAAAATAGAGTGTGTGAAGGAGATGTATAGGTACAAAACAAAGAGCTTGAAATAGATGTGAATGTACGTGGAAATGATGAGGAGATGTGAATGTACGTGGAAATGAGGAGGATATGAGAGATGTAGAGGAACTTTTCAATAAGAGTATTGACCACACAAATGAAGTCACTCTTTTGATATTTTAATTTTTTTCAATCTGCATGTCAAGTTCAAATTAAAAATTAAAAATTTATATATTGTTTATGTAGGGAAAACATCTTACCTACAACAAAATCTTATCGCACGTAGAAAAACATGGACATTAATCAGAAGTTGCAAGAAATTTCCTTTGATGATAATTTTCTAGATAATATAAAATCAACTAAAATTGAAGAAATGAGGCCACTAATTTATGAATGAATAGTTCAAAATAAATTAAATTAGGTGATCAAAATTCTTTTTCAAGGTATGTCTATCATATCACAAGCTTAACTCTTAAAATATTTTGAAAGCACAAATATATAAGAAATATAGTTCAATTATTGGGCATTAGAAATTCCAAAGAGGTGAAGGTAAATGGGTTAGTATCAAGAAATATGACATCAACCCCTGGAAAAATTGCAAAATATCAATCTCAATATGGCATAAGTGCTAGTAGGGAATTATTGATAGGTGTTGTTGGAAAAAGAACTACATAAAATCGGTTGATGTCAATGAAAACAATAATGTACAAAACATTAAGAAAAAGTTTATGGAGGCATTACAAAATTAGCATTCAATAACATGAGAATGATGAACTTGCATGTTGGGCTAATGTATGTAGGAAACCTTATCAAGATAGACTTTCGTATAATGTGATCGACAATGTGAAAGAGTTTTGGTATTGGAATTTCTATGTGTCACCAAATGAGAAGAATATCATGAGACATTGTATATCTAGAGGGGTGTTTTGAGATCATTTCCCCTTTCAGTGATTCTTATTATTAAAGAACATTTCTTACTACATAATATGTATAACTTGTATATATACTTATAAAAAAAAAATTGTGCTAAATCTTATGACAGTGAGGACAATATAAGCATTCCATTCATACAACTACCACATACTATCAATAGGAAAAAGGGTTTTCCTTTAAAGAGATCTATGTACCTTCGTCATAAAAATAGAATCTGAACACTAAGGAGTCATCCTAAGATAAAATGTCATCATAGTAACTTTGATGTTCCAAAACCATCAATCACTTAATTATATTTCTCTAAATATCAGTAATTGGATAATAGTCACAATATGGTAACGCTTGGGGGGAATGTGTATCCATATCATAGTATAACTGTATATGCAACAAATTATCCAAATGATATAAAAATATTTCATAAGCAACGCAACTGCTACATGAATTACTTACAATCCTTAATGATATACTCGAATTTCTTCCACAATATTAATCAAGTGTCTAAAAAAGACATAATCACTCAGTCACCATATAGGTAATAGCTGGGGAAATGTTTTGGAAATGTAGATACAATAGCTTATATAGAGGATATAAAAATCTATTATAAGTAATGCAATTGCTACATGAACTACTCACGATATAGGTAATGTCTCGGGGAAATGTGTTAGAATTTTATATACAATAGCTTATATAAAGGATATAAAAATATGTTATAAGAAATGCAACTGCTACATGAACTACTCAAAGTCCTTAATGATATAATAAAATTTCTTCCACAATACTAATCAAGTGTCTAAAGAAGCCATCATCACTTCCAAAATCACATATTTAAACATACAAGTTGTAAAAAATTATAACTTCAATAAATGACGCAGGAGCATCCGACTAGGGAGGCAAACAGACAGTAGGCTTTCATGATTTTTTCAGTGATGTGTTATTTTACAGGTTTTTACACCTGTCCATGTTTAATTTGTTTTTTTCCCTTGATTAGAGGATTAGCTGGCAGTAGGATTTGTTTAGTTTATCTGACTCTTATTTTAAATTGCATTAAGAAACTGTAGTGGGTTACTAGGTTGTCTTAAGATTAGTAGTGATAAAGTAAAAATAGAAGTAGAATGGACAATGTAACTGTGTAACCAACAGTGGCAGTTACCAACTGGTAACGAATTTGCCTGTAGCTGAGATACAAAAAGAACAGGAAGGTCACAAGATAGGGGTTATGCAAACCTGTTATTGAAAAGAGAAATATAACAAGCAGTAAATTGTTTAGCCATTCATCTGTGTCGAATGTTGAGTAACATCTTGTTAATTATAGCCTAACATGCATAGTACTGACAATCGATTAAAGACAGAACCACAGTAACAGTCATTAACATTGTTCATTTCTTTTCCCTTTCACAAATTGCAAGTCTGAGCAGTGCAGGAAGGTGGTAGTACGAGTTTTTATATGAAACCGAGAACGAAGAAGAAATTGGCCAAACAACGCCAAAGAGAAGATATTGAAACGAAAGAAACGCAAGTCGAAATTAGACACAGGCAGCCAAATACAATCTACATGTAACAACTATTATACCAGTACATTTCTTGAGAAAAACTGAAACGAAATTTGAAGTTTTCTTTCAAAGTATACATATATATATATATGAAATAGTCACATTAAGAGTCTGGATATTACAATCCCGATAATTACATTGCAAAATAACGAAATCCCTCAGAACAAGAAGCGACAGTTAGGGTTTGACCAGAAACCCTCGGGGTTTGTAAACGAACGGATTGTGCAATGGTCACAAGTTACAGGCGGGTTCCTCGAACCCCAGAAGATTAAAAACCTATACAAGATTGGATTGGGTCGAAAACAAAGAAAGACAGGGCTAGAATTTAACATAGTCAACCTACAGGTTGCTACAGGCTAGGAGCCCAGAAAACATTGAAGCAAAAACTGTCTGCGAGACTTAAATGCAACACAGTTTAAAATGGGAGTGTAAAAAATTTGGATGCTACCCGTGAGGAAAGGAGGAGCCGAGACCGAGAACAAGACCGTGTGACAGAGACGTTCACCTGCATAGAGACAGAACAACGGCATCATCCAGATAGCCATTGTGACTCATTTATAAGAACCAAAGGGCAGAGGAAGGGTTCGATATCAGTACCTGGGGGGAAAGAAATAACGAAGAGACTTTCATCTGAACAAATAACCATCAAACGAAACAAGGACCAGACCTGCTCACGAGGAGCCAAAAGGTCAGGTTGTGTAGAAGGAGAATGCGAAAGTGAAACATGGAGGGCCGACTTACCAGTTCGAGTGCCTGAAGAGACCGAGTGAGTCCGTGAGATAACTTGATTGGAAGCCCCTACAAGCAAACAAGAAGGGTGTAAATCATAGCTGAAGTTAAACGCAGAAGAGAAATGAAAATGATAAGAACAGTGGGATAAATAGTTTCAGAGAAAGAGCTTGATTGTGCCGAGACAAACGAAGAATTCACCATTGCTCACACAGAAGCCAGTTCGCCAACTACACATCATTCCACAGCGAGGGCCGAAGTTCACAGACCAACATAGCAGTGGAAACCCAAAGGCGGAGCCCTCACACAGAGACCCGAAAACAATAACAATGACCGCCAAAATGGAATGATCCCGAATAACAGGCGAGGAAACCAAGTGGCACGACGACCGAACCAACAACTATTTACTGCCATATTAATTGCAAACCAAAATAGAAACAACAAATATCTTACAGAGACCAAGGATCGAGATAAGATATTCATTTTGATTATCCATAGCACGCGTTGTATTAACGCATGGTTTTAATATAACGCCACGTATGAACACGTTGGCACTTTACACCAACCTTTTATTACGTTGTAATAATGACATGTTATAACACGTTGACAGTTGTTTCAAACATTGATAATCTAAACAGTGAAGTTGGGGTGTGGGCTGGCGCTTACCCATCAAGTGGTATCGGAGCAGAAGTTTGAGGTCACAAGAAGATGGAAGTTGGCAGGCAGGGAAGAGGAAGAGGTAGAGCAGTCCGAAGAGTCGAAGAAGAGGGACTGCGAGAGGAGATTCGAATTTTGAATCAAAGATTGGCAGCAGTAGAAGCTGGGGGAAGGAGAGACCCAGTAGATGACAGTGATGAAGATGTTGCAGAACCAGAAGATGAGTTCGAGGGGGTGACACCTGAACTTAGATTGTTGAAATTAGTCTTGTTGTCCAGTCATAAGCCAAAGCATGAGCTTTCCACTTATGACGGAAGTTTATCGGCAGATGTGTTATTAGATTGGCTGAGCGAAGTAAACAAATATTTTGAGTTTGAAGAAACCAGTGAGGACAAACAGGTGAAGTTTGCTGCCACCAAGTTCAAAGGACATGCATCCTTATGGTGGGACAGCGTTCACGCAGAAAGGAAAAGGCTACGCAAACAGCCTATAAAGAAGTGGACCAGAATGGAGGCGAAACTGAAAGAGAAATTTCTGCCTAAAGATTATCAAATTATGTTGTACAGACAAGTACAAAACTTGAGACAAAGGGGAATGACGATTAAGGAATATATCGAAGAATTTTATAAGCTAAATTTGAGGGTAGGTTATGTGGAAGATACCTCAGAAAAGACAGCAAGATTCGTAAATGGACTGAGAGGGGAGATACTGGATGAAATCAGTATTCTTTCACCCAGAACTTTGGATGAAGCATACCAGTTTGCTCTAAAGGCCGAGGAGAAAATAAACAGGAAGCAGAATGCCAGAAGAGGAGGTGGATCTGGCAGAGGAAAGGGGAAGGCCTTTGGTAGAGGCAGAGGTACAAGTTCCAATGAGGAAGGTAGCAGTTCCAAAACTGCAGGAACAACAGAAAAGGACAACAGCACTAGAGGAGGACGACCAGCCCAGCGAGGAAGAGGCAATGGTCAGGGCAGAGGAACTGTCCAGTGCTACAGGTGCCACAAGTGGGGGAAAAAATCATATGAATGTCCTGAAGGTGAACCAGCAGGTGGGAGAGGAGCTTATGTTGCCCAACCTGAGGAAGCGGAAGCACCACCTCAGGAAGTGGAAAATGCACCAGAGACAGGGGAAGCCTTGGTGTTGAACAAGGTGCTGTTAAAACCAGCAAAGGAGATTATGGATCCAGATCAAAGGAAGGCTTTGTTCCGGACAGTTTGTAAATCACAGGGAAAGTGTTGCAAACTGAGCATTGACAGCAGGAGCACTGATAATTTGGTGGCCACAGAAATGGTGGAGAAGTTGGGACTGAAAAAGCTGAAACATCCCACTCCTTACAAAGTTTCGTGGCTGCAGAAAGGACATCAACTATTAGTTGATGAACAGTGCGAGGTGGAGTTCCAGATAGGCAGGTATAAGGACAAAATTGTCTGTGATGTTATGCCAATGGATGTCTGTCATATACTGTTAGGAAGGCCCTGGAAGTTTGATAGAAAAGTGGTTCATGATGGACGAACAAACTGCTACAAGTGTGTTAAAGATGGGGTCAAGCACACACTTGTACCCATCAAAGAGGAAGGTACAGCAGAAGCTAGTGGAGTAAAAGCACTGCTGATGGGTGGAAAAGAATTTTTGAAACAGATTGAAGACAATGATGTGAATTTTGCTGTTGTGAGGAGGCCAAGAACAGTGGTACTGCACACAAAGATTTCAGATTTACCTGAGGAGATTCAAGACATGTTGCAAGATTTTGGAGATATCATAGTGGATGATCTTCCAGACGAGCTACCCCCCGAGAGAGGTATCAGCCACTGCATTTATTTTATACCAGGAGCTAGCTTGCCAAACAAGGCAGCTTATCGTATGAGTCCGAAAGATCATGAAGAGATTCGGAAACAGGTGCAGGAATTGCTTGATAAAGGACTGATCATGGAGAGTATGAATCCCTGTGCAGTTCCGACAGTATTAGCTCCTAAGAAAGGTGGCGAATGGCGAATGTGTATAGATTTGAGAGCTATCAACAAGATTACGATTCGGTACAGGTTTCCACTACCGAGAATGGATGACATGATGGACTATTTGAGTGGGGCAGCATATTTTTCAAAGATTGACTTGAAAAGTGGCTACCACCAGATTCGAATCAGAGAAGGGGATGAGTGGAAGATAGCTTTCAGGACAAATGAAGGACTGTATGAATGGCTGGTGATGGCATTTGGATTAAGCAATGCTCCCAGTACTTTCATGTGCCTAATGAATGAAGTACTAAAGGAGTTCATTGGAAAATTTGTGATTGTGTATTTAGATGATATACTAATTTTCAGCAGGACGAAGGAGGAACACTTTCGACATGTTCGAAGTGTATTGAGAAGTTTGCAGCAGAACAAGCTACTCATAAATTTGAAAAAGTGTACTTTTTTCCAAAAGGAATTATTTTATCTGGGTTTTGTGATTGCAGAAAACGAGTTGAAGATGGATCCCGAAAAGATTGCAGCAATAGTTAACTGGCCATCTCCAAAGAACTTATTTGAGGTTCGAAGTTTTCATGGTTTAGCAAGTTTTTACAGGAAGTTTATCAGGAATTTTAGCGGGATCTGTGCACCTATGTTGGACACAATTAAGAAGGCAAATCAGCCTTTTTGCTGGACTGAAGCAGCAGAAAACAGTTTTCAGACTCTGAAGAAAAAGATCACTGAGAGGCCGATCTTGAGATTACCAGATTTCAACAAAAAATTTCAAGTTCATTGTGATGCCAGCGGTACAGCCATTGGGGCAGTACTTAGACAGGAGGATAGACCGGTTGCTTATTTCAGTGAGAAATTGAACGAAAGTCGGCAGAAGTATTCGTCTTACAACAAAGAATTTTATGCGGTCATTCAAGCCTTGAAGCACTGGAGGCACTATTTGCTAGGTAATGAGTTTGTGTTATTTTCTGACAATTCTGCTTTACAGTATGTTATGCAGCAGCACAAGTTGAATCACAAGCATGCAGAGTGGGTGGAATATCTGGAAAGCTTTACATTCGTATTGAAGCATATCAACGGGCAGTCCAACAAGGTGGCAGACGCATTAAGCAGAAGAGCTCTGCTTTTGCAGGAGATTACAGTGCAGGTACTGGGCTTTGAACACTTGAGGGATCTATATCAAATAGATACAGACTTTAAGGAGGCACATGAAGCATGTTAGAACCCTTTACTACGGAATCACAGTCCGTGGTTGGACTACAATCTGCAAGAGGGATTGCTGTTTAAGGGAGGACAGTTGTGTATTCCCGATTGTTCAATGCGGGAAAACATTATTCGGGAGAAACATAGCGGTGGTCTAGCCGGACATTTCGGTATAGACAAGACATTATCCCAGATAGAGCATTTCTATTATTGGCCAAAGTTGCGGCGAGATGTGCAGAGATATGTAAGCAGGTGAAAAATGTGTCAGTTGGCAAAAGGCCACAGCCAGAATGCAGGACTCTATACGCCATTGCCCATACCAAGTAGGCCATGGGACTCAGTCAGCTTGGACTTTGTCCTGGGTTTACCTAGAACACAGCGAGGATTTGATTCAGTGATGGTAGTGGTGGATAGATTCTCGAAGATGGCGCATTTTATACCCTGTCAGAAAACCAGTGATGCTACTCACGTAGCCCACTTGTTCTTCACAGAAATTGTTCGACTGCATGGCTTGTCGAGGTCCATTATTTCAGACTGGGATGTACGATTCACAGGACACTTCTGGCGTACCCTATGGAAAAATCTGGACACTCAACTAAATTTCAGCTCCGCTTATCACCCACAGACCGATGGGCAAATAGAGGTGGTAAATAGGAGTTTGGGGAACCTGCTAAGAAGTTTAATCAGAGAAAATTCACGGATGTGGGATCGCATATTTGCCCAAGCGGAATTTGCATATAATGATTCTCCAAATCGCAGTACGGGATACAGTCTTTTTCAGGTTTTGTACGGCATGCATCCTCGCGGAGTGCATGAACTGCGGGATTTGGGAAAGCTCGAGAAAAGAAGCGCAGATGGAGAAGATTTCGCTCAAGCAATGAATGACCTACATGAGCAGGTGAAATTGAAGTTGGTAGACAGCAATCAAAGATACAAACAACAGGCAGATTTAAAAAGGCGCGAAGTTCAGTTCAATGTTGGGGACGAAGTCCTTGCCCACTTGCACAAGGAACGGTTTCCAAGAGGGCAGTATAACAAGTTAAAGTTTAAAAAAATTGGCCCCTGCAAAATTCTCCGCAAGTTTTCAGCCAATGCCTATGAAATACAGCTGCCACCCGGAATAGGCATTTCGGCCATTTTTAACGTGGCAGACTTGTTCCCTTACACTACCAGTCCCGGAGACGAGGAGGCAACAATGCCAGAACAGAATACCCCAGAAGAAGAGGATGTTTGGTTAAAGCAGATGCCTGCGGCGCAGCCCCTTGAGATCGAGGGTATCCTCAATACTCAAGTAGCCAAACGAATGCGCAGGAAGGATTATTTACAGTACCTGGTCAAGTGGAAGAACCGTCCTATTGAGGACAATACCTGGCTTGACGCAGCACAGATTCAGAAAATTGGCTATTCAGTGGATGACCTCATAGAGCGGAGCCATGACTTTTTGCTACCCAGGGAGCCTGACGCAGGAGCATCCGACTAGGGAGGCAAACAGACAGCAGGCTTTCATGATTTTTTCAGTGATGTGTTATTTTACAGGTTTTTACACCTGTCCATGTTTAATTTTTTTTTTTCCCTTGATTAGAGGATTAGCTGGTAGTAGGATTTGTTTAGTTTATCTGACTCTTATTTTAAATTGCATTAAGAAACTGTAGTGGGTTACTAGGTTGTTTTAAGATTCGTAGTGATAAAATAAAAATAGAAGTAGAATGGACAATGTAACTGTGTAACCAACAGTGGCAGTTACCAACTGGTAACGAATTTGCCTGTAGCTGAGATACAAAAAGAACAGGAAGGTCACAAGATAGGGGTTCTGCAAACCTGTTATTGAAAAGAGAAATATAACAAGCAGTAAATTGTTCAGCCATTCATCTGTGTCGAATGTTGAGTAACATCTTGTTAATTATAGCCTAACATGTATAGTACTGACAATCGATTAAAGACAGAACCACAATAACAGCCATTAATATTGTTCATTTCTTTTCCCTTTCACAAATTGCAAGTCTGAGCAGTGCAGGAAGGTGATAGTACGAGTTTTTATATGAAACCGAGAACGAAGAAGAAATTGGCCAAACAACGCCAAAGAGCAGACATTGAAATGAAAGAAACGCAAGTCGAAATTAGACACAGGCAGCCAAATATAATCTACAGGTAACAACTATTATACCATTACATTTCTTGAGCAAAACTGAAACGAAATTTGAAGTTTTCTTTCAAAGTATACATATATATATATGAAATAGTCACATTAAGAGTCTGGATATTACAATCCCGATAATTACATTGCAAAATAACGAAATCCCTCAGAACAAGAAGCGAAAGTTAGGGTTTGACCAGAAACCCTCGGGGTTTGTAAACGACCGGATTGTGCAACAGTCACAAGTTACAGGTGGGTTCCTCGAACCCCAGAAGATTAAAAACCTATACAAGATTGGATTGGGTCGAAAACAAAGAAAGACAGGGCCAGACTTTAACATAGTCAACCTACAGGTTGCTACAGGCTAGGAGCCCAGAAAACATTGAAGCAAAAACTGTCTGCAAGACTTAAATGCAACACAGTTTAAAACGAGAGTGTAACAAGTTGGATGCTACCTGTGAGCAAAGGAGGAGCCGAGACCGAGAATAGGACCGCGTGACAGAGACGTTCACCTGCATAGAGACAGAACAACGACATCAGCCAGATAGCCATTGTGACTCGTTTATAAGAACCAAAGAGCAGAGGAAGGGTTCGATATCAGTACCTGGGGGGAAAGAAATAACGAAGAGAGTTTCATCTGAACAAATAACCATCAAACGAAACAAGGACCAGACCTGCTCATGAGGAGCCAAAAGGTCAGGTTGTGTAGAAGAAAAATGCGAAAGTGAAACATGGAGGGCCGACTTACCAGTTCGAGCGCCTGAAGAGACCGAGTGAGTTCGTGAGATAACTTGACTGGAAGCCCCTGCAAGCAAACAAGAAGGGCGTAAATCATAGCTGAAGTTAAATGCAGAACAGAAATGAAAATGATAAGAACAGTGGGATAAATAGTTGTAGAGAAAGAGTTTGATTGTGCCGAGACAGACGAAGAATTCACCATTGCTCACACAGAAGCTAGTTCGCCAACTACGCATCATTCCACAGCAAGGGCCGAATTTCACAGACCAACATAGCAGTGGAAACCCAAAGGCGGAGCCCTCACACAAAGACCCGAAGAAAATAACAATGATCGCCAAAATGGAATGATCCTGAATAACAAGCGAGGAAACCAAGTGGCACGACGACCGAACCAACAACTATTTACTGCCATATTAATTGCAAACCAAAATAGCAACAGCAAATATCTTACGGAGACCAAGGATCGAGATAAGATATTCATTTTGATTATCCATAGCACGCGTTGTATTAACGCATGGTTTTAATATAACGCCATGTATGAACACGTTGGCACTTTACACCAACCTTTTATTAATTTGTAATATTGACATGTTATAACACGTTGACAGTTGTTTCAAACATTGATAATTTAAACAGTTAAGTTGGGGTGTGGGCTGGCGCTTACCCATCAATAAATCGTTCTGTGAATGATAACTTGTGAAATCCATAGCCATTTTCTTTGATTGTGGATCAGGTTACAAACTAATAACTTATGAAATCCCAACCATTTTCTTTGATTTTGGATCAGGTTATAAACTAGAATACACTCTCTCTTCAGAAGACTCTACAATATATATTGGATGGATGGAAATGTTATGATAAAACATGTACAAATAAACCCTTTAGGGTTGTCTCAAATTACTCTATTGTTTATCAGATAGTGTCAATTTTGTAAAACTATAATCTACAGTAAGGATTGAGTGGGTTTTTTCTTTTGTAAGTTTTCTTTGCAATTGAAAAATAAAAAAATTATAAAAGCTAAAATTATGTAGTGAAAAACTTTCTTTAAAATTTCAAAATAAAAACTTGAGTAAGTTTGATATCATATAATTTGAAATTAGTTTATGATTATAAAGTAAAAAACATGTAACTTTTTTAGCCACAATTAGGTAATTATATATATATATATATATATATATATATATATATATATATATTAACAAAAGAAATTGATATTCATTAACAAAAAAAAATTCAAAAGAGTATGTATGTAGTTACAAACTGTTATGTAGTTACAAAATATTATAATTAAGTAATTAAAAGTAAATTTAGTGTTAATTAAGAAATGAGAATTATGATCATTCATCATTATTGCTCAAGATAAATCATGTCTATGAAATAATTTGGAAATTTAAAAAAATCACATATTTTGAAAATTTTCATTATTAAATTAATTTTTTATATATTAAGAAATACTACTCATGAATAATAAAATAGTTGTAACATAAATAATATGTAACAAAAAACCATGCATTTTTGGAATAATAAAATAGTTGTAACAAAAATAATATAGAACAAGAAAAACTATGTATATTTGAATACATGAAAATTTAGATATATTTTATTAAGTAAAATTTTAAAAGAATAATGGTTATTAACAATTAAAAATAATTTTATTAAATAGTTAGTTTAGATATATATTATTTATCTTGGTAGATCTAGAGTTAAGATTGATCTAGGCCATCTTAATTTCCCCCTTTAAATAAACTATATTCCACATGAATACCATGGGTCAATACCATGGGCTGTTTTTATAGTTTATTATTATTTTATTACCTAAATTCAATTTAACCTATTAAAAGGAAAAAAAAATACTATAAAAACATATATAAAACTATTTACATTTGCATATAAAAATATAACAAATTTTTAATAACAACATTTTAACTTAAAAGTCACCAAAACCAAAATTCAATCTAACTTATTAAAAAGGAAAAAAAAAACTAACATTATAAAAAATATATATAAAACTATTTTCTTGTGAATCTAATGGCCTAAAACATTTCAATCATCTAACATTTGATCCATTGGCTCAGACATGAACACAGTGACAACTAGGGGAGTTGTTTTCAAATAAGAATGCCTTGCGGCATAAAATATTTACATATAGAAAGAATCATAAAAGAAATGGTTAAAACTAAAGATACTTCAAATCATAAAGCAAATAATCAATACAATATTTATCATCACTCACAAATATTTTTTTTTGGGATTACAATCATTAAGAGAAAAAAAAATGTTCCAGAATCAATAAGTCATTAAGAAAGTGCATGTCCGTGAAAAAAAAATGTTAGCAGAAGAATCAAGACTGATTTTGTGCTTCTTCATTGATGGTTCTAAAATCTCCATTTTTTAAAACATTTAGACTCTACATGTCTGTATTTCCCATAATAATTGAAATTTCTATTATTTTTTTTACTATTTGATTTTGGTTCTTTGTCACCATTAAGAGCATAGAATTGCTAAGAGGGTATGTGAATTTTATTTTGCTTGTTGTTATGAGACCGTTGCTTCTTTGAATGCTTGGTTTTATATTTTTTTTGGACTGCTAGGGCCTTGTTAGATTTATCTGCAATGCTAATCACTCCAATATTCTAGAGCTTGTTTTGTTCTCTTATAAGAGAGACAAAAATATTCAAGAGGATGTTTTTGATAGGAATCCTACAGAGTTTCTTTAGTGGCATAAAATATAGAAACAAAAATATAATATCTAGAGCCAAACTTGGGAAGATAATATAAATGCAATGCTAATCCTTTTTTTCAATTTGAGAGGGTAGAATTCAATGTATAAGTGTTTTGAATTTAGATAAATAATCTTCATTAAAAGAGACATCATTAGGACTTAAAGTCATAATCTGATTTTCAAGTTGATGAGATCTTATAATATTAGGTTCGCCCAATATATTTTTCAAATTTTCCCAACGTTCATTAAGATCATTGATTCCTTGAATGTGAAATCATAAATAAGAAGAAATGGATATTTTGATTAATCCATGAGCTTTGTCATTTTTACTATCCAATTTGGCTCTTTTATCAACATCAATGGGGTTCCTTTTTTTTCCCAAGCTAATTTAGTATACTCCTTTACTTCTTAGTACACATTCCATGTGGGATCTCCATGAGAAAAAAGTGGTACTAGTAAGAAAAAATTTACTTCAAGTGTCCATATTAAACTATGTATATAATATGGTTTCAAAAGTTGAAACTAACTATCTAAATGGAAAGTTCTTGAAAAAAGTAGGCTGTTAAAAAAAACAACATTGAGAAGAGACTTTGGATATTAAAATTATGCCCATTTTTAAAAAGGAATTAATGATAACAAGTAGCCACATGGTAGGTAGAAGTTGGTGCATGTGGCGATGGATGTTGATGAAGAAAAAAAAAAATTCTTGCTATCTTTGCCTATAACGTAACTTTTACAATTAAATTAATTTATGAAGTGACCCACTTTTATAAAGAAAAATTGAATCACTTATACAATGAAGTTACTTTATAAATAAGAGTTTCATGCAAAAATTAACTTAAAAAATATCAAAGTCATTTTATATTTATTCACTTTTATATTACAAGTGAAATACACTTTACATTAAAGTTATGAAAAATAAAAGAAGTTTGCATGAATTGTTTCAAAAAATAACTTAAAAAGAAAAAATATTTGAATTCAAGACCTTCACAGGGGCTTCACAGTGGGAAAAATACCATACCACGTGGGGGTTCATATTGGAGGATATATAGTGAGAAAAAAATGACATAATATATTGGGGGATATATAGGGGATAAAGGATTTTTATATTGGCAGGTATAAAAAATGGAGCTCAAATTTAATGAAAAAATACAAAGAGGTATAAAAAATGTTAACAAAAAAATGGATACCTACAATATATAGTGAAAGTAGGGGATTTTTAAATTGGGAAGGTGTATTGGGTTTATATTAGTATGGGTTTAAATAATGTGATTTTTAGGGGTATTTTCCAATATGTATTCAAATTAAGGGTATTTTTAATATGCTATGATCGCATGTGATATGTTAGAGGTTTATTAAGTGAAGCCCCTATGAAGACCTCTAACTAAAAAAAATAAATTAACCATATGACATAGTGCATGGAAATGGTAGTAAAATATGGTGAGTGTGTTTTTGTTATCGTTGTTGTTGGAGCTCTTCCTTGAAGTGTGTGTATACCAGAAAAAATGCAAAAAACAAAAAATAGTTTGATTTATTCTTTTCCAAAACTCAACAAAAGTGGGGTTAGATATCAATTATCTTACCTAGGAAATTCAACTTTTCTCACTGTTTTGATTTTCTGAGATCACAAAGAGCATAAATAGTCAAGAAAATAATTTATGTCTATTTTTTATTTTTTAATCTTGCACGGGGCATGGGGAAAAGAGCATGCATAGACCAAAAAGTGTGTCGAACTAGGAATATAAACATAAAATTGAAATATGAACTCTCTAAAAAAAATTCAGAAAAGGACATATTTGCATTGTATAACTTTGGGTTTGACGAAATTTTTTTTTATCTAGGGAAGATATACACCTTTTAAAATTAAAAAAAAAAAGAATTTTTAGCAAAAAAACATCATTCTAGATGTAATGGAACATTATGTTTAGGAAAAAATAGTACAAAATAGTAAATCTTGGAAATGTGACAATGCAGGATCAAGATCTTAATCTCTCATGTGAGAAATTCTCAAAACATGGCTTTGATACCATGTTTGGGTAAATATGGTATGTCATATAGGATGAACACCTTTAGTAACCACTCACACAACCAAATCAAAAATTACAATGCTAATATTTTTACGTGGTTAAAACCCTCTAGGATGGAAACGGTCCATGGCCCCATCCAACATGGCTACTTGAGACAATTTTATTGATGCAAAATAATTTTTTTTACATAAAACAGTTCTCACAATTAATCATCAACAATGGCTCGCTATGCTCTTTAAATAGAGATTGTGGACCAATCAAATGTTAGGCCATGGATCAATATCCATTATTACCGTGAAGAATATCAATTGCTCGATCACTCTATCTCTAGAACATGCCGCAATTATTAGTCTACAATGAAACTAATACATACTAAATAAACACACTTTTACCTAATGAACACATTATACCAAGTTGAAAATAATAATAAAAATAAAAAAAACATAATAAAGTATCAAAACATTATTAATATGCTAATAAATTAGGTGTCCTTTCTCAAGAGGAGTGAGGATTTCTGAGCAAGTTTGCCTAGGGTTTGATGCTGATGGTGTTCAAAGTGGGAGGGAGTGGGGCTCCCTCCTATAGGAATGTGGTAACAAATAAGGAGAAGGGGTTCAAGGAAGGATTTCGTGGTCCTTTAGATGGTTTGTCAAGGAATTTCCAAGGTATGACTAGAGTAGGTGGGAGTGGTCAGAGAAGAGATGAGGACAGAAGTACGATAGGAAGTCATGTAGATTAGCAGTAGCAAAAAAATTCAAAAGGCTCTACAGGGTTGTGTAAGCTAAAAGAAATTTTTATCCCAAGGACACGGATCATTGATCTTGAGACTCAGGCCTTTAGGGAGTTTATGAGGTCATATGTTGTCATATGCAAGTTTATGGGCCTTTGGCCCATAAAAAATTCCTTGTGTGAACTGATTAAACATCATTGAAGACCAAGAGGTGCGATAGAGTTGCATCTAGGGTCCAAAGGATTTTTTACGGTGGTCTTCGCTAATATGGAAAATAGAGATTGAATATTTGATGGAAGTGCCTACTTCTTCACATCAGTTGGCTCAATGGATGGATAATTTTATCCCAAAGAAGGAGACCTTTAACAGTGTCATGGTTTGGGTTCAATTGTACTCCCTTTCCATGGATTATTAGCTTCATTTAACCCTAAATCTAGTAGGAAACACACTGGGAAAGTTTATTAAAATATCGGAGGCAACGTTACAGGGAATATATACTTCGTATGCAAAAATATGTGTGGAAATGGATGTTACTAGAGCACTTCATGAAGCAGTCAAACTAAAGTTCTAGGAGTAATTTTGGTTACAACCCATGGCCTATGAGTATATTTCATTCATATGCAGACGATACCATGAACACGGACATCCAGTATGGGAATGGTATTTGAATAAACCAGAGGAACATGGCGAGGAATTAGATCGAAAGGATGTAGACAGGTTTGTAAGACCCAACCCAAGGTGTATATCCAGTCAAAGATAGCAAAAAAGAAATCAGAGAGGGATAAAAACTTACAGAAATAGCTTTGTGATATTATTTGAAGAAAACCCAGAGATTCGTGGGGTTGAATAATATGAAAAATGGGGAAAAAGTGAAGGGAAAGAAGAATAAATGTTTCAGCTGAGAAAAAATAATGGAAAGTAAGAGGATATCCCATAACTATTGAAGGATTTGGATGGAGATGCAGAAATTACCCCAAGCGAGGTAGGAACAGAGGACCCAGAGATGGAGGCAATAATAGAGTAGGAGGGTATCAAACTCTAGAATATGGTGGAGCAAGTGAGAAAATAAGGACTGGAGGTTATTCGAGTGGATCAATTGCATAGGATCCAGTATCTTTACCTGATGAGAGAAGAGACAAAAATAAGGGGCCAGGAAAGATCACATCCAAAAATAATCGAGTTGGGAGCAAAATAAATGAGATCTCAGACAATTTTAGCGCCACAACACAAGCAACTGAGAAGGGTTAGGAAATCAAACAGTGTCGTCGTCCAAGAGCTAGGAGCTATGTTAATAAATTTAGGTAAGATGAGAGCATGTATGTAATGACCCACCTAGAATTACAAACAGAATGTGAATGTTAGCATGAATATGAGGCATCCATATGATAGCTACATACGCATGACCCACATGTAGTGCAATAGTATACATATCGACTAATATTGGAAAATATCTATGCTTAAGTTAATAAATCCATTGTTGAAGTAAATTTCTAACTCACCATAGTATAATATATATAGTGAATGGGGTATTTTTATATATACCACCCATATCTATCTATATATATATATATATATATATATATATATATATATATATATAACAAAAATAATAAAAGATAATATAAATGTATTTGATGTATACTTTAATTTATTTATATGTTAAACATAAAGTGAATTATTAAAATTTATAAATAAAGTAATTATAGTATATCTCACAAAATATTGTATTGAAATAAACAAAAGAAAACCATAATATAAAATTAATTCTATTAAACAAAATGTAATAAGGTGGAAACCTCAATCAATAACGTTATATATATATATATATATATATATATATATATATATATATATATTATATATATATATATATATATATATAACGTAAGCAAGACAGAGAGACATTGCAGGTGGAAGGTAATGAAGAGGAGTCGGGGAGATAATAGGCATGGGAGGTGGAGAGATTGAGATGGTGGAAGGGAGTTGATAAGGGAGTCAAAGGGTTTTTTGAAAGGGAATTTTTTTCGAGAGTGGTTTCGGGGAAAATAGAGAAGTAATTTACAATAGAGAGCAATAGACAGACTGAGGAAAACATGTCTTTTATTTTTCTTGATTCTTTTGGGAACGGGTGCGAGAATGTGAAATTATGAAGTATTTTGGAGCTAAGTACCAAGGTTGTGCCCAATTTTGAAGGGAGGTTTTGGTCCTTTTGCTAACGAGAGAAAATTTGGGACAAAAAAAATTTAGGAGCAACTTCAAACCAAAGTTTAGGTAATTACGTTCAAACGAATGGTCGAATTTTAGCTTCAATAGTCTGAGTATAAATTTCATTAAAAAAATTTTAATTTTCCAAATTTAGAGATTCCGTGAATTATTAAATTTCAGTTATGAATTCACTGTTAATTTCAAATTTCATTTTTTTTAATTATCTAACCTAGGGCATTAAATACTGGAATATAAGAGGCATAAGTAGCCTTAGGAAACAATGATTGTTGAAAAAGAATATTAAAATGGAACAACCATGCCTTATTTTCTTAATAATGGAGGTTGGAGTGTAGGGCTCTGGAGGGGGATTGGTGATTGGATGGAACCCCTACTATTTGATCTTACATGATGTGGAAGCAACGAGATCATACTTATTGTTGGAAGTTAATTTTATAGGGACTCTAGGGTCTATGGTGTTTACAAATGTTTACGAGCCTCAAAGGATATAGATGAGAATATCAAACACCTTCAATAATTGGTCAAGATAAGAACTAGGAAAGGGTGTCTCCCTTGGGTGCCGGGGGGTGACTTCAATATAATAAACTCTCTATAGAAAAGGGGGGTGGGGAAGATGCATACATCAAGATGTTGAAGCTTTCAAGGAATTCGTTGAGGTATCCAACCTCATTGACATGGGAACTACTAATAGTTTGTTCACATGGAGTAATAAGTGGGGACCCTATCTAAGGTAGTCGACCCAATCTAAAGTATACATGCCCGCGACCAGAACTAATATTGAAAGGCGACCCGAACTCGTAAGGCGGGCGATCAGACCACAACTCTTCTCGGGCAGGGTTGGTTATACCAGCCTTAGGGGAGACAGGTTAATAAATAAATCGTCCTTTTATGGGTCTTCCTAAAGATTGCTCCATATCATAGGGGATCTTAACAATTGCTTCAAATACGGTATTGGGAAGCACGGACTGTGGAACCTCAATATCCACAGGTTTTTTTTCCAAGTGACAATTGGCACATGCAATACGTCCAGTGGCTTCTCAGGGATTTTCATAACCCTGCTGTGCAAAAATGGGATATGCATTCGAAATGGATGTCCGAGTTATGATATGTATCATGACCAAGACGGAAATTAACCGAGTCATCTTTTTCGTCCATTCATAAGTATTTCTATTTTGCATGGTTCAATTATGGGTTCCAAATCATTTTTCGGGTGAGAGTAGGTAGCTATCATAGTTACTTGTCAAAAATTCTGCTACTATATTGATTCAACAAAACCTAAAAATAAGAAATCGGAAGTCAAAAACTTGTGTCTAGATTTGATAGGTTTTTAATTTTAGATGATTTTCTGATGAGAGGGATAGATGTGGTAACAAATACCCTTCCCTGTGGAGGATCAAACCACTGGCTAGTGATATTAATGATTGAGATGTTAGGTACACGGAAAAATAGACCTTTTAGATTCGAAGCCTTTTGGTTGGATGACCCTGCCTTTATGGAGAATATTAAAATACGATGGGGGGAACAGATTCCAGTTAGGGGCTTCAAAATCTACACCTTACATACA